>JAWZYT010002861.1:1485000-2085000 GCA_034508575.1 Petrolisthes manimaculis | reverse complement strand
AGTGTCGCATGTGTAGTAGTGTAGAGCAGGGCTACAGCGTGTGGTCGGAGCGGGAACACATGGACGGTGGGTGTGACGCGAGGGCAGGAATAGGGCTGGTCCATGCCAGGATCAACGTTGACACACAAGGTCGGCCAGATTGGTGAGGTCGCGGATGGGGGGGGGGGGGTAGTTTGGCGTGACGTCACGCTCGCCGCCTGGGTCCAGTCAGGACTCAGGACTCTCGCCTGAGAAGCCAGACTAAGTTTAGGAACAATTTAATGGATTCAGGGTTTGTCATTACAGACGAAATGATTCGTAAAATTGTAATGAAAACAAAGACAGAGTATGAGTTAGCATACAAAGTAACTGAAACTCATCTAAATGTTCGAGGACAGCAGAGACTGAAGGTGAAATATGCAGTTCAGTTGCTTTCAAAAACATGTGCAAATTTCATACGATATCTAAACGAGAAAGGGTTATTAGTAAGCAAAAACTGGAAAAAAACTGCAGATTTTCATACTCTAACAGATGAATGGTTTGACGTCATGAACTCCTCAATAAACAGTGAGAAAAAAGAGCGATGTGCTTTTGGCCTACACAAAAAGATCCAGACAAATGTACTGCTGAAAATGGTAAAATTGATGTCATCAATGAAAGTGAATAACTCTGTGTCTGGGTCAATCTATAAATTCCAAAAAGAAATAATTTTTGTCCAGTCATTCTCTTATGGGGTTATATGTCATGGTGAAGGAAAATTTCAATCTAGATTTCATTATGACTAGGAAGCTAAATCAGGATTCTCTTGAACGGTTCTTTGGCTGCATGACAAATGAGTGGCCCTCACGATCATCCAGACTCTGTCATATTCAAGTATAGACTAAAAAAGTATGTGTTAGGTAAATATGGAAGGTTGCTTAGTGATAGAAGTAACATTAGCCAAGATAACGACGATGACAAATGCTTTAGAGAGGTAACAGCTTGTAGCAAAGACATGGATTCATATGATCGTGAGCTAAGCTTAGTTATGTATGACAAGTCTAATTTTTAAGAACATGGATATAGAATTGGATTGTATAGATGGTGACCTGTCAAATGATATAAAGGAGATTGGAAGTTTTGCCCCTGAAGGTGATGCTGAACAGAACACAAGCACAGTTATAGATGAACAAGCATTACATTACATAGGTGGTTATATAGTGAGGAAGTTTTCTCTAAAGTATCCACACTTAGGATGTAAGTGTGATGCTAGTGAGAGTATAACAAAGGAAAACTCATGTATGTATGTACAGTCGGCGGCAGAAGTCTTGTCGCCTCACCTGCTTCACCGAGATGCACACTATTCATGGACTCGAGAAATACGCATGTTTTCTACACCTAATAATCTCGAGTCTATGAACATTGCTTGCCTCGGTGAAGCACGTGAGGCGACGGAACTTTTGCCGCCGACTGTACAGTACCTTCTGAAGAATTTTACTCTCAGTTGAAAATAATGAGGAAAATATTCAAAGCAATCCATGGAGAAGTGCTGAGAGAAGGAACAAATTGTGTGAAAACTCTAACTTATGAAATACAACTTGCTGGAGTAAATTTGCCCTCAGATGTGGTGTCATTTTATGCAAAAATATCAATTTTCTTCATGATAAGGCATCTTAATAACAAAATAGAAAGAAAAAATAATGCAAACCGTGATTCCAAGAGTTATGCCAGGAAAAAGATGAAAACGGAAAAATAGAAATGAGACATGCACTAATGTATATCGCTAATAACGCTAAAACACCATATAAATAGAAATGGGAAGTGGGAGTCTGCCATCCTCTCCCGCGCGAGTGGATAGCGTGACGTCACAAGAGAGCGGGAGAATTCAATCTGGCCGACCTTGTTTCTGTTGATCCTGGTCCTTGCTATAGGTTCCCGTATGTAGGATCACTCACGTGATCACACCATCACCTGACCTGCTGCACTCACCTCGGTTCATACTTGGAGGAAGCAGGAGATTGGCACCTGGGTTCCCAAGAGTATGTTAAGCTGAGCGAGGGGACGGAATTAACCAAACCACCAGACTGTGGCATGGAGAGTACAAAGGAACAGGAAGCGTTGTACCAGCACATGGAATATATATAGAGGAATACGGAGTGGTGCCTATGGCGCCACTGCAAGATAAATTGTGTGTGGAAGCTGGGTATTTCGTAGGCTAAAAAGGAGAGTGCATGGATGTGAGTGTGTATCATTTTACTGGATGTTCTGCCCTATCATACTGTATTCTGCTTCCGTTTTCTACCCCTGATTTCGAAAGTCTCCACCCTTTATAAAGAGGAAAATAGGTGTTTATTATTATTATTATTATTATTATTATTATTATTATTATTATTATTATTATTATTATTATTATTATTATGCTTGGTGTGGCAGGGAATGTGTGGCTAGCTGTGGTGGTGAGCGCAGCGGTGTGGGGAACAACGCTATGGTTGTTCCAGAAAGTGTGGCCTCTTGCTCTGGGGGGCAAGATGTTCAGTCTAAATCTTGCACTGTTCTACAGTTGGGGTGTCATGCTTGAAGACCCTCCAACTAGACCACCCAACAACCTGACTGGACAGGTAGTGTAATACTATAATCATATAAAACTAAAAACTGTATTTATAAAAACATTTGTTTTTATCATTTTCATCAGTTATTTATTCTCTTATTTGTGAGAAAAAGTTGTATAAAGAGAATATTTGATAAAAGATGACACATAGTATTATTCAAACAAACATTGTATATAATTTGCCTAATGCATAAAATTGCCATATAAAGAAAAAAATACATATGTGTAAATTTTGTACATGCGTATTTTGATATTAATGGATAACATTATTTTACCCCAAGAGTCAGACGAATATAGGCAAAACAATAACAAGAACGATATTGTACATTGTAGGCATATAAGTATACAAGGATGTTGTATTATAAAATGCAGTCATCCACTTCACACACCAGTGGTATTACCTGCTACAATTAACGACAGGAGTTCAATTTTCTTTCAACTAAGGCAGATATTCTCTAGAAATTTTTCCTCCTTACACATATTTCGACGATAGGAATTATCCTAGTTAGATAATGAACTCACCTTAATTAACTTTGATAAATTAATGGTAACATGGATAATTGTCTTTAATTGAGCCCAGACAGTCTCGATCCAACCTTGGTGGAGTGTAGACGTTCTCCTGGCACTCTGCCTGCATTGTTGTTGTTTTTTGTGTTGTTTGTGCATTCTTGTTTGTATGTTATTGTATCTGTAGTGCTTTTGGTGTTGTTTGTCTATTGTGGTTCTGTGCAGTGTTTTATTGCGGTTCTCTTTGTGTGTGTGTCCCTAGCTGATTGTGTGTTCAGTTGTTTGCTTCCCATCAAGGCTTTGCCTGGCCTGATGGAGAGCGTGGATTCCATGTCGGAGGAGGATGAGTCTCCTATCGAGGATCACTAGCCTGAGCTGCCCTCTGGGAACCCTTCCCCCCTCTCCTCTGCACTTCGACGCTCAGGTTGCAGCTATCCGCCTCCTCAATCTATACCATGTGACCTGTTGACGCCTAGTCCGACTCCTCGCTGTATCCTGATGGTGCGGACTGTTTGCCTATGGATACCAAGACGGCGAAGGATGCTTCAGCTCTGCACGAAGTACCTTCTCTGCCTCACCCTGGTGTTTCTTCCCCATTCCCCAGATTTCTACCTACAAGCACAGAGTTCGCTAGTGATTGCCTGCTGGATCATCACCTGGATGTCATCTCCTGGAGTGTATGTGGTATCACCAGTTATACTAAGCTCACTCAATTCCAGGCCTATGTTTTCGTCATTATTCCAGTGTTATTGATTTCCAGGACGCTGCTCGGCAGGCTCCTACCCTCTAAGGTTTTATGCCATATGTTCATCTAGTAAGGAATGGTCTCCTGACTTACATACATAGCTCTTTGCCACATCGTCTTCTCCGTACCTCCACTGATCCTGACATGACCTTTCAGCTATTTGAGGTTCTACCTGGAAATGGAGTACTCCAGTTATGTAATGTCTATTCTGCCCCAGCTAGACTCACTCTTGAGGCTTTTCCTTCTCCAACAGTTGCGTAGTAGGGTGTATTGTATATGGGAGATTTTAATTCTCGGCATTCTGATTTAGGTGATGGTTCTGACTCTATTATTACATGCAATGGTGATCGTCTCCTTTCAAACATCCGCAAGCATCATCTGACACGCTGGGACACTGGTGCTGCCACTCATTACCGGGGAGGTACTCAGGATTACATCATCTCATCTGGCCTGATAGCATCTCAGATCCAGTGCTACTCCATGCCAGATTTATTCTCTGATCACGTCGCTCTTCGGTTTCATTATTCTCTACCTACTGGGTCAAGTGCTTCAGCCACTCGTTTACGTATTGCTGTGCCCCCTAAAAATTGCCCGACTTACATCTTATTCATGGCCCATGGATTCCCTACGTTTGACATATCATCACATGAACAGTTGTACTTTCATCTTGTTTCTGCTACTCGTGACTTGTATTAGCTATACGTCTCCTACACAACCCCTGATCTGTTCCATTGTTGGCAGATGTCTAAAGGCGCTTTATTCGCCCTGCAGGAGTATGTTCATACCGAGTTTTGGCAACGGTTCATGGATAGCATCAACCAGCAATCTAGTGTGGCTTCTATGTTGCACCTCATCCGGCGCCTACGCCCAACAACTTGTCAATGTCTGGTCAGAATCATGTATCCCAGCTAATCTACCCATCCACTTACAAGATACACTCGCTTCTCGTACTGCTGTCCATTGGCTACGTCTAATGTCTGCTCTGTTGCAATATGATGACGATGATGTAGAGCAGATAACTAAGGAGTTGCCCCATACTCTCTCTCGGGGTAGAGCTTCTTCCATTGGTGATGAAAGCATTACTTATGCTGTGCTGCGCCTACTTCAACAAGTTCCCGGGAACCCTCTACTTCGACTGTACAATCTTTGTCTTCGTGACGGTTGTGCACCACAAGCCTGGACCAGCAGCACAATAAAACCCATCCCTAATATCGGCACTGCGAGGTTCTGGCCTATTTTCCTTATTTCCTGTCTTTGTTAGGCTATGGAGAGATATTTACTCAATCGTCTAATGTACAGACTGCATGCAAGATCACCTTTATCCATGGCTGTTTGGTTTAATTCCCCAGCGGAGCACACACCATTGGCTAGTCGAGCTGAAATCTCGCCTCTCAAGGGACAGTATTGTGGCCTTCATTGACCTTCAAAATGCCTTTGATGTTGCTAATAGAGACGTCATCTCCATCTCAGAAGCCAGCACCATCTATATTGATTTTATCTGTTCAGTTGTTGATTACTTTTCCCCTGCTTCGATTCAACTTCCTAGGGCTACACGGAAAACTTTAGAATACAGCAATGAGAATAATTTTCGGCTCTCCAATGTCGACCAGGATGGTGAATAAGCAGCGTAAGTTACGTCTTTAACCATTAGTCGGGAAAATTTACTCTTTATAGTTACTTGCTTCACTGTCCAGTGCTTCCATTTCCCACATATTTTACTTCATTACTCTCAGTTAGTGAGGAGATATCTTAGACCAAACTCCCGTCTCTCCCATATATTGATTGATTGATTGATTCTTTGATGCAACGAGGCATCTGGCGGCGCAATAGCTAGGGTCATATACTGCCCAATACAAAATTGTTATCCACAACTAACAAAATCATAAATTCCCGAAAGGGACAGGCATCAAGACTAAATGACACACAAACTAAATAATCACACCATTATTAAAAGAACGCATCAACTTAACTAAAATATAAAAGAATCAAGTGGAAATAATATCAAACCATCTAAAAAACATAAATATAATAAAATCTCCCTGAGTACCCAGGAGAGACTGTAAGAACCGTCACCCACCCGGTACTCGGAGAGGTGCCTACGACGCAGGTCCCCCAAACTGGGACACTCAACAATGATATGCCTCACTGTCAAAGGGACCAGACAATCATCACAGTAGGGAGAGTAAATCCTGTCCATTAAAAAGCCATGAGTCAATAATGTGTGGCCAATGCGGAGACGGACAAGAGCCGTCTCCCACCGGCGGGACAGGCCGCTGTAGCTCCACAAACCAAGGCGTTGGCGGATGTCGCGGAGCTTGTTAGCCCCGACTGCGTCCCATCTGTCCTGCCAGCAGGAACGAACAGCAGCATCTATATAGGGTCAAGGGTCCACTGCAGGGACAGGATGATGACTGGCAGGAGGCCGAGAATTGGAGACCTCAGCCTTAGCCAGGGCGTCAGCCCGCTCATTGCTATCGACACCCACATGGGCCGGGACCCAACATAAAATGACTTTGCGGCAACGACGACCCAGGAGGACAAGCCACTCAAGGATGGCCAACACCAGGGGATGGGAATAGTTAAAATTGCACAAGGCCTGCAAGGCACTACAGGAATCACTAGAAATTGTAAAAGTAGGCTGAGGGAAAGTAAAAATCACTTGGATGGGATATAAAATGGCCGAGAGCTCAGCAATGAAAATCGACATGACAGAAGGAAGTCTACCACCACAGCAAAAGTCAGGAAAGCCAACTCCAAAGCCAACTCCAGCATCAGACTTTGACCCATCTGTGTTCACAGGGTACAATAGGTGATTCAGATAGTAATATTTCTTTCGGAACCAATTCATCTTTGTTTATACTCTCTCTCTCTCTCATAAACATAC
The DNA here is from genome assembly GCA_034508575.1 of Petrolisthes manimaculis. Lineage (NCBI taxonomy): Eukaryota > Metazoa > Arthropoda > Malacostraca > Decapoda > Porcellanidae > Petrolisthes > Petrolisthes manimaculis. Next base: position 2,078,298 of record JAWZYT010002861.1, on the reverse strand, counting down.
ACACACACACTCTCACTCTCTCTCTCTCTCTCTCTCTCTCTCTCTCTCTCTCTCTCTCTCTCTCTCTCTCTCTCTCTTTAACTTACCATCAGGTATAATAGATGTAGTAGGTGATTCAGGCAGTAATATTCCTTTCTGAACCAATTCATCTTTGTTTACTCTCTCTCTCTCTCATAGGTAGATAGATAGTTTACCTACAAACACACACACTCTCTCTCTCTCTCTCTCTCTCTCTCTCTCTCTCTCTCTCTCTCTCTCTCTCTCTCTCTCTCTCTCTCTCTCTCTCTCTCTCTCTCTCTCTCTCTCTCTCTCTCTCTCTCTCTCTCTCTCACACACACACACACACACACACACACACACACACACACACACACACACACACACACACACACACACACACACAGAACACCCTCGACACATGTACAGTCACGGTCAATAATAATTATCCACTTATGGGTATTTCAAACAATTTACTGTCTAATGTTTTCATGTTTCAAGAGATGATGTTATAGTTTTAAGTAGTGTATAGCTGCTTGTGAGTGAAGGTATGTTCAAAACAGAGGAAACGAGCCACTGGAGGATGAAAAGATTCCTTTTTGTCTGTAAAACAGGTGCAGGGGAAAACTTCTGGAAGAAGCGATGGAGCCACCCTGGGGACCCTCACAGAACGAATCTGGAAATCTTCAATTCCCATCTCCTCCATAACCTTCCTGACCCGGAAGCCAAAGGGCCAAGGTGTACGAGAATGTGAAAGGCAATAATTAGACATGAGAGACTCGGGAAGTCGATGTAATCGATACCAACAACGAACCATCAAGGACTGGCGACGGAGATCCAGAGGTGGTTCATTAGCATCCACCTGGAGACTGGGGATTGGGGACGACCTGAACGCTCCGGTTGCCAGACGTATCTCCTTTATGTCTAGTTTATCTATCGTCCATGTGAAAATATGGACGATATACCACACCTTATCTGGTTTACATAATATTTGAATCAAGATAAGCACGTTTCTTAATATAGATATAATAGTTGCAGACGTCCCCCCAGGGCCCCCTCCGTGGATGCTACAAACACCTGATGCGAGCTTAAACCTACTTCCAAGTTGGAACTGCCTTCTCTACAGCGGCAGTTGGCTCTGGAACACATAGAAACAGTGACGTCCTCCATCACAGATCCATACTGCCTCTACACTGATGGCTCATTGCAAATGGAAGGTACAGCAGGTTGTGCCGTTTTCTAACCTGATATGGAGTCACCTCCAGGGGGCTGGGTAGGCCGTCGTCTCTGTAACCACTCCAGCTCAACATTGTGTGAACTGTATGCTATTCTGGATGCTATTAGTCTTGTTTGTCAATGTGAAGTGAATGCTGCCATTTGTTGTGACTCCAAACCTGCCCTTCATTCCTTCTCTAGTGCTCAGCCAACACACTCATCTGTTATTCAGCAGATTTTATCGTTTTTGGACTTATTACGTCATCGTAACTTGACTGTCAATTTTTTATGAGTACCATCCCATGTAGGTTTATGTCACAATGGTACAGTTGACAGACTCACAAAGAAAGCCTGCCATCTGCCTCCTCGTGGTGTTGGACATCTCTCCCAGACATGTTACCTCTCTAGAGTCAGATCTGCTGCTCTCCTTCCTGTATGGTGACGCAGGGATGCATCTCCATCACCCATTACGACTCTGTCTGCCGCTACAAATATTCCTACCGTCGTCGAGGCCTCATGGCTCAGGGGCACAATGTAGTCTCTGCTCGTTTGAGGCTTGGTTACCGGCCACCATGGCTGGTTGCTGGGATGCAGGGTGAGCCTCCCTTCACTGAGTGTCGCTTGTGTCGAGTGCCTCGTGCTAACACCATAAAGCACTATTGCCTGGCCTGCCCCACTTTCCGACATTTGCTGCCCCAGGGCCTGCCACTTGATGTGGTTTGTTGACACCTGCTGAACCATCAGGTTTTGGAGTAACTTCTGGTACGCCACCCTCGTTTTGGTGAATTTAAGTAGGTCATAATGTAAATATTTGTCTTTATGGTTGTGCTTCATTCTGTTATGTTTTCATGATGTGTGTTGTTACGTTGCCTTATTTACAGTGTTGTTTCTATTCAATGAATATTCCAATATTTATTTTGATTTATTTAAATTATATTTTTGTATATATAAGAGGTATGATAATGGGATTAATTATGGGATATCGAAGTTTTATCGGAGAGTTGAGTGGTGCGCTTCTTGTGTTGTTTTTATTAGTGAAAAGGGAGGTCTCTCATGGCGGTCGAGGACAGTGGATGGTGGTTGGTATTGTGGTTGGATTTGAGTGAGAATTTCTGAAGTTCGCCATGGTCTAAGGGCATTGTGAGATTTGTGGTATCGTTATTTGAGTGTGGTGGTTCTTTAGGGGTGATTAGGTGGTGGTAGAGGTTTGTACCTGGTGTGAATTAAGATACATGTGGGTGGTGAGGCGGCCACAAGTGGCAAAGGGTGTTGTTGTGGTTCTTTAGGGGGATCCTGGTTGGACTATTTGTGGGTTATTTGGTGGTATTTATAAGGTGCTAAGGGAATATTTGGTATTGTGGTGTTGGAGGGTGTCCACTGTCCTGTTAGACAACTGGTGGGTTATTTGGTGGTATTTATAAGGTGTCTGTTAGTTTGGTTTGGGTGGTGTCTTGGTGGAGGATAATTATCGGGCTATTTTGGAGTTTCACCCAAGGTGGTGTGGTGGTATAAAAGTGAGGTTATAGTGTTGATGTGTGTGTGGAGTTTTGGCAGTGAGGAGGGATAACATTGCTGTGTATCTATATATATAAAACAGTCCGTCTGTCTGTCTGTCTGTTTGTTTAGCCGCTATGCACAGCTGCATCGTTTCACCTAGAGTAATAATTTTTACATACGTTTTTTCGCTGAGACCAGAAGAGTGTCTTGGCCCTATAATTTTGTTTTTCTTCAATGATTAACCCTTTAAAATACGCAAAAGCGTATAACAAGAGCATCAAAGTCTTCAATTTTGTTTTTAATAAAATAATATCCCCTGAAACAATCACAGAAAACCACATGCTCTCTCTCTCTCTCTCTCTCTCTCTCTCTATGTACAGTCGGCCACACTTCTGGCTGTTACAGTCAACACTACAAACTCCAGGTGTCTAACGTTTGCATCCCTGACTTTCTGAATCATAGGCTCAAAGATTCTCAGTGGTGAAGAAAAGAGAAGGTGCAGGGGGAGAAAGAGAGAGGGAGAGAAGGGGGAGGGAGGGGGGACCAAACCAGAGAGAAGGAAGGGGGGAGGAGAAGGGGGGACAGAAAAGTGAGAGAGAGAGAGAGAGAGAGAGAGAGGGAGGAGAGGGTGGACTGAAGGAGACAGAGAGGGAAGGGGGACAGAACGAGTGGAGGGTAAAATATCATCTAAGGTAACCAGTATAATATATAGCTTATTCAAAAAATAAAGTTTATTTTTATATTACTTGGAGAAAGATTACTATAACCCTTTAGCCCCCCTTCTCCCCCCCCCCCCCTTCCTTCTCTCTGGTTTGGTCCCCCCTCCCTCCCCCTTCTCTCCCTCTCTCTTTCTCCCCCTGCACCGTCTCACTTCTTCACCACTGAGAATCTTCGAGCCTATGATTCAGAAAGTCAGGGATGCAAACGTTAGACACCTGGAGTTTGTAGTACTGACTGCAACAGCCAGAAGTGTGGCCGACTGTACATGTAATCATGTTCTTAGACAGACAGACAGACAGACAGACAGACTGACAGAGATAGATAGATAGATAGATAGATAGATAGATAGATAGATAGATAGATAGATAGATAGATAGATAGATATAGATAAATAGATAGAGATAGAGATAGATAGAGATAGATAGAGATAGAGATAGATGCAGATATATATATATATATATATATATATATATATATATATATATATATATATATATATATAGAGAGAGAGAGAGAGAGAGAGAGAGAGAGAGAGATAGATAGTTAGATATAGATAGATCACCCTCCTAATAAGTTCACATACAAATAATTAGTGGAAATTTATTGACAAAACCACATGTAGGATCTTCACCCGGACAACGTTGGGTATCGCTGCTAGTATTATGTATGCCCATGTGTAAATGTGAGGGGGGGGGGGGGGGGTATTTAATAATTATTTGTGTATTTGTATTATTATTCATGTTTGTGCATTTATGCTATTCATATTGATACCCGGTTATTTTGTATATATTTTATTATTCAACTTTGTGTCTTTTTCATGTTGATTAATAATTACTGGTACCATATTTACCTAATTAATAATGTTGTACATATATGTTTATTTTAATATATCATGCATTATGGTAAATATGTATTTTAGTTCCTTCTCCAACGAAATCTAATTAATATAAATATTGTATATTGAATTTAATAACAAAGGAGAGGAAATCAGGTAAGAGTAAGGGAGTGGTGTGCTTTACTGTATGTGCGGTTCAGCTAAGTCGGGTGGGTGACCTAACATCCTTAATTTCCAGACTTTTAAAACTCCCTGGGACTGGTGTAATGTCCACCCTCCATTGGGAGATAACTGGGTCGTAACACTGTGTGTGTGGTTTAGTAATTTGATACTCATGGGTTTTGCCTACCTGTATGTATGGTTGCATGCCTAGTGCTTGACGCTACGGCGCAAAAAAAAAAAAAGTAGTATCATATGCTTGACTAGGGTCCAATAAGTGTTGGAGAACAACTGAACCTCTCTCAACGTTGGGAATGATTTGGAAAATTCACTTGTTCGAACTGTGTTCAGATGCTCTCCAACACTCCTTGGATCCTGGTCCAGCACTATCAGCCATGGCTGTACACTTCCCAGATTTGAACCCTCGAATTTGTGGGATATCAAAGCTTTCATGCTGGTAAGATACCCAACACCGCATTATTAATAGTATGTTCATTAGCATGCATTATCGTACAGTTGCTAGTGGGATGGTGGCTGGTTGGGAGTCTGGTGTTAACGTCATCATACCGGTCGTCCCTTATTTCACATCTCGTGGTTCAGGGGAAGTCTCCAGAGATCAACTCAGTTGATAACCTTATTGAGCGGGAGGGCTGGAGTTGGGGGGCCGCGGACATGACAGGTGCATTCAACACATTCTTCAGCACCAACCCCAATTCGGCAATGCAGAAGTTGCACAAACAAATGCAGGTACAGTGTGACAGATGAAGATAAGAAAAATGGCATTTTCAATTATGTTTATACTGGACAGGTTACTGAGCAACGTTCCATCCCGTCTAGATATATCTCTTATCTAGAAACACATTCTAATAGATGCTTGGTACAATATATGACAAATCAATATATGCGCATAAAGATGCATTCCGTCTTTATATCAGTATGTCGGTATGCATTTCTGATCATGTGTTACGTATCGTCCTCTCCTACTCATTTTCACGCACACGGTCTGGTAAGAAGTTAAGCGAGAACCACCAATACATAATTCAGAGTCCAAGCCAACATTTTTTTAAACTATTATTTTTCTACTTTAGTATTAAGTGTAGAAATAAAATATCAAAGCATCAATGAAAATGTGTGGTTGGCATGCATAATAATTGCATCTCTTAATTAATATAATACATGCTGTATAATAAATCACGACATTTATGATGTTTTTGTATTTCTTATAATGTGGCACGTGACATTACCTTGATTCACAGTTTCTCACAACAGTATGATATATATATATTTTTATCATATGTACCAGAAATTATACAAGACTCAATAACATTTCTTTCATACAAGCATTTTGTTTTAGCTATAACCTTACTTTCGACTCAATTGTTATGATGATCCTTAGTAGCTTTATGCTGAAATAATCCACTACTCTGTTGACCTACTTTCACGCTATATTTATGCTGTGATACTCTTGTTTTTAAGTCTTTTCCAGACTGTCCTATATAAAAATAGTCACAATCACGGCAAGGAATTTTATATATTACTCCTGATTCACTTTCTGGGCTATTCTTAATTAGAGATTTCTGAACAGTATTGACATATTTAAACACTACTTGTATATATATATATATATATATATATATATATATATATATATATATATATATATATATATATATATATATATATATATATATATATATATATATATATATATATATATATATATATATATGACGAATGACGTGGTGGGGGGGTTTGTGTGTCTCTGAGACCTGGCGAGCTAAACTAGAGGGGGCTCCGGCCCCTGCTCTGCTCTGATTTCGGGGAGAGAGGGCCTCCCATGCTAGGAAGGTCGCAAGTGAAAGTCCAGACTAAATGGTTCCCATATTTTAGTTCTTCAACTGTCCCTCTTTTCTATTTATTTCCTTCCTGCCTGCTGTCACACCTCTCATTCACTTTTTTCTGGTGCTATAGGACATCGATGTTTCGGCGCCTAGTATCCATCAATCAATCAATCAAAACCTTCTTTGAAGTAGACATTGTATGGGAGATTATTCGAGGAACATCGATTATTCTTACTGCATGCGTTACTGCTTAATTCTTGCACCAAACAGTGCATTACTGGTTGAGGTCTATGTCAAGGACAACATCATACAGCTGGCAAAGTCGTACATCTCACCAGAGTTTGCTTGTTGCATGCTAGTACTCGATACTTTGTTAACTTTCTGTTTACTTATATGTAACCTACTGCTTGAGTTCACATAAATCAATGCTTGCTGTTAAGGTTTTTATGGACCGCCCATACACTGTGTGCAGGCTATACCTTCCTCCCAGTGTTACAGTAGAGAGGGTTGATCTCAACCGTCTTGTACGGGACCTTCCCTCTCCCTTTATTTTATTGGGTGATTTTAATGGTCGTCATCTACTGTGGGGTGATAGTTTGATCAATCCCAGGGTATTTTATTGGCTTCTTTTTATTAAGAATGAGGGATTAAGGGTTTTAAATACGGGATATGTGACATAATTTCATAGCTCTAATGGGACCTATACCGCCATTGATATTTCCCTCTGATCACCCAGTGCACTGTTGGATTTTTATTTGGAGTGTGTTGCACGATTTATATGGTAGTGACCACTTTCCTATACTATTGGAAAATAACAGGTACGAACGACAATCTCGTCTTCCTCGGTGGAGATTAGAGAAGGCTGACTGGCAGTATTTTAAAGAGCTAACTTCTCCAGTCTCTTCTGTTACAGATTTTAGTAGCTCTGACGAGGTTGTGACGTTTTTCACTGATATGCACCACTCTGTCCCTAAAGCTTCTCGCCACTTTCCCAAACGCCCTGTTTTTTAGTGGTCACCAGTCTGCAAAATTGCTGTGCGTGAAAAGTTCGATTATTTCTATCGCCTTCGTTGCAATCGTGGGAACTTTAATCTTTTACAAGACTTCCGACGGGCAAGGGCTCGGACTAGACAAAATTTAAAATTGGCACGACGTGCGTCTTGAAAGGCTTATGTGACTTCAATTAATACTAAAATCCTACTCACCAAGTGTTCAGGAGAATCCGTAAGATGGCAGGGAAGTTTACTCCTAGTCCTCCAACTGTCCTTATGATCAATGGAATATTATCATGGGTGGTTTAACAGTGGCCAACACCATGCAGAGGCTTTTGCAAGAGATTCCAGCCGTGACTTTCGACCTCTGGCTGTCAGACATGATTTGGGAGCCCAGGAGTACAGTGCCTTGGATTACTCAGTGAACAAGAATGAAAGTTATAACCATATATTTACCCTGAGACACCAACACTCTGCTCTCTCCCTCTGTAGCTACACTTCTCCTGGATAGGATAGTGGCTAGCACAGTGGTAGAGGCTGTGACTGCAATTCTGTGGCCCAGCATTCGATACATCCCCGGGATACGGGGTGGGGGGGTTTGAATCGGCTGTCTGAGGTATTCCTACTTATGCAGCCTTAGCCGAAGCTGACTCGGGTCTCACGTGGAGAGGTCTGTGGGTCACTCATCATCCTTGTACAACAAGCTGAACTGGAAAAAACATGTAGCCACTACCATCAGGTCAGCTACATACACACTGTATATGTTAAGAAGGCTGAGATCCCTGAGGACGCCAGAGAGTGAGCTGAAGAGGATATGCGAAATATTTATCCTCCCAAAGCTGACCTATGCCTTCCCCGCCTGGGCCTCCTCCCTTAACCTAACCCAACGACAGCTGGAGAAAGTACAGAAGAGAGCTTGCAGGATCATTCTAGGTGGCTCTTACGCTGGCTATGAGGATGATCTTACCACACTTAACCTGCCAGCCCTCTCTACCCACAATCAGGATATACTCAAGCAGTTCGCATCCAAACTACTTGTGCATCCAAGACACAGAAACCTGCTCCCACCAGATGCCCCCAGACCAACACGTGAAGCTCGACACTACAACAAACTCATTCCAATCAAAGCAAGAACAGATAGATTAAAAGAGAGTAATGTTCCTCCCCTTTTGCACACACACACACACTTATACAAAGATTGACCAGGACAATCTCACCAACACCCTAATCCCAAATCCTTCCACTTAGCACCTCACCCTAATCCAAAATCCTCCCACTTAGCACCAACATTAACCCTTCTCTTGCCCTCACCTCCAACATTTATCATTCATCATGTATGTATGTGAGTAAATACCTTTTTTCATAGTTCATCCAAAACTTTCGTATTAATTAATTATATTGTAATATGTGCATTTTCAGCTTTCGGGCTGCCATCTCCTTAATAAACATTTTATTATTATTATTATAATTGTTTGATTTAAAGAAAAGCCATTGATACTACATGACAGTATGGTATCCTGTAGCAACTCCATGCATATGGCCTATGGGGTTGCCTTCCACGCTTTCTTAAGGAGTTTCTCAGTCGTCACAGTTTTTAGCTCTGGCCTAAGCGGAGAGTTCAAGGTCTTATCGTAATTATTGTTCTTGTTCTTGTTCTTGGGGCGACAACTTCTTAAAAGAGCTTCAACTGACTCACTCACTCACTCACTCATTCTTCTTGGGGCGACCATTTCTTAAAAGGGGTTCAACTCACTCACTCACTCATTTCATTTGAATCATTAAGAGCCGGAGCTTTTGAAGGGTTTTCCTTCATGTTCTTGTTGTGTGAGATGTGGTACAGCACTCTCTGCACCCGTAGCAAATGAGGAGGGCGTCCTCCCAGGAAAGAGTCCTCAAAGTCACGTTGTTTGCAGTAGCAATTAATGCCATTAGCCTTCTGAACGGTATAGTCAACACAATGTTTATTGACGACTTTGCGGTCTGGTTTGCTGCTTCCTGTATGTCAGTAGCGGAGCAACGCATGCAGCTTGCCCTCGTTAGGGTGTGGCATTGGGCTGGTTCTCATGGGGTTTCACTTCTCTCCTGCCAAGACGGTTGTTATGAATTTCTGCCCTATCCGGACTAATTCATGTATGGTCATCGGATATGTTGTGTTGAGGAGACTCACATTTTGGGTTTACTTTTTGACAGACGTTTGACTTTGGTTCCCCATTTACGTTTACTTAAGTCTCTTGCCTCCAGGCTTTCAACCTGTTAAGGATCCTGAGTCATACGTCCAGGGGGACTAATCGGGCCACCCTCCTACAGTTATATCGTGCTCTTATTTTGGTCAAAACTCGACTTTGGGTGTGATTAAATGATTGACTGATATATATACGCCATTGGGCAACTGGCGGCGCAACAGCTAGGTTCATATACCGCCAAATATAAAATGGTCCTCTTTATCATTAATAAAATATTTGCACACATTAAAATAAGTTTCAATACCCAGAAAGTGATAGGCAGTATGATTAAAAATACAAATAAATTAATTTGCTATTAATATAATAAAATTTACAATTTGTTCCCTCCCACACTACTAGCCTCCTCCGCGAACACCTGGAAGAGACTGTAAGAACCATCACCCATACGGTACTCGGAGAATTGCATACGACGAAGGTCCCCAAGGCTGGGACACTCGGCAAAAAAATGCAGCACTGTCAGAGGGATCAGACAATTATTACATTAGGGAGGAGGTGCTCTCCATTAATTAAAAACCCATAAGTCAATCAATAGTCTGTGGCCAATGCAGAGATGGGCAAGAGTCGTCTCCCACCGCCAGTATCGGCAGCTGTAGCTCCACAAATCCTGGCACTGGCAGATGCCGCTAAACTTGTTAGCCTCGACAGCTCCACGACTATGGGTGTGGGGTGTAATCGTCTATTATAGATGTGCATCTTAGAGTCTTAGACCATGTTCATCATGCTGGGTTGTGATTGGTCCCCCATCCCCAGTCTTGGCTTCATTTTCTATGCTTGAGTTTTAATTTGTGTAATTAATAACGGTTAGCCTGGCCTACAGTGAGGGTGTTTCCGACGTGCTACTCTTCCCTCCCATTCTCAACATCAGTTGGCCAATTTTACTCAGCAGTTATTTTTTTTTGTTATGCTGCAAAATGTGTCCTACTAAGCTGACCATGGAGGAAAAGAACCAGGCAATAGCATTAGCTAGGCAAGTTCCCAATACTCAATGTTGACTATATATTGAGTATAGTGAAGATAAGGAAGCTGTTGGCTGAGGTTGATGATTATTGCAAAAAATTGGCTGACAGTATGTCAAAGCGTATCAAAGCTGTGTTAAAAGTTTATGGAGAAATGACTACATACGAATAATCCTTCATGACATAAAACAAGAACATGAAGGAAAACCCTTCAAAAGCTCCGGCTCTTAATGATTCAAGAGAAATAATAAAATATCCATATGTAAAGGTCCCAAAAATATTAATTATATTTTATCTGGATTTTCGTATTCATATGGTTATATTAAAATTTTGAAAATGAACCATTTTTATTGAGGGTTCACCCCCTCTCGGTTGAACCTCTTAAATATTGGTTGAACCCCTTTTAAGAAGTGGTCACCCCAAGAAGAAAAAAATATTAATTTATGTTTTATTTGGATTTTCGTATTCATATGATTATATTGAAATTTTGAAAATGAACCCTTTTTATTGAGGGTGAACCCCTCAGTTGAACCCCCTCTCGGTTGAAAAAAATATTCAATGTCGGTAAAAGAAAGTGGATGGGAGTGAGTGAGTGAGTGAGTTAGTTGAACCATTTTAGAAGTTGTCGCCCCAAGAAGAAGAACAAGAACAATAATTACGATAAGACCTTGAGCTCTCGGCTGATGCCGGAGCTAAAAATGTGTTTCATTCATCCTAATTAATAGTATATGGTTAGTAAATCATCCGTGGCTACGGAATTCAGCTGGTGCGACGATTTCTTTTGCGTTAGCAGTATATGCTTCATCTGCTACATAACTTGTTCCGAAACAATGGAGCGATAATCAGTGTACGTTCATGCGTGTATTGTGCACGATAGTTTGGTTGATCCTTCATCCATTAACACCCCAACCCCCGTCTCATGCCTGTTTGATACGAGAGCTATTTATGGTCCTCAAATGTACAGTACTTAGCTCATAGGAAGCTATTGCATTACTGAGCCCTGGTAAGCATAAAAAAAAGTATATAAATATACTTTGTTAACCCTATATGGTACATATTAAGTTCCAGCTTTTAAAAAAATATTTCTCTATATGTTTTGGTTGCTTTGTATCCCAAACTACAAAAATGACTTTAAATTAAAAAAAATATTAAAAGAAAAAAAAAATGTACCTTTTTCGATCATCTGAGCATATGACAGGCCTTTTAGTGAAAAATGACTAAAATACAGAATTCTTATTTATCAAGCTTTAATCTTACCTGAAAGTGAAGATTGTTGATTTTGTATGACAAAAACATTTGGTAGGATTAATAATGAATATAGTGAGTGAAAGTTGCTATATTTTTATTTTCAGTTGAAATAAAAAAATTACACATTTTCACAAATTAAAACTAGCTAAACGGTACTGGTAACCAATATAACACTCCTTTACCATAAATTTCTAATCAGGTACAAAATAATTCAGTTCAATGTGCATGTAACAATGTTTGGGGATCATAATAAACACCAAGAAAATTCACCTTTTCTCACACTTTATATATAATGAAAGACAAAATGAAAACCAACTCTAAGGTACTAATAAATTATTCAAAATTCCTGCAACATAAATTCCATTTTATGTACTACAAAAATCAGTTCACTGTTCATGTGGCAGTGTTTGCAGATCATACTGAACCCCATGAAAATCTAAGAAACACCTTCTGTCACAGGCGATACACAGATAGGCCTCACACTTCAAGCACCATGTTACAGGTGATGACTTGCAACCTGGCATCTTGCACCTTCTTTTTTTTAGAGTGACAGGAAAATGTCCAATCTGGTCTTGCCTAATTGCCTTATCAGGTATTGCCTTAGTGTTATGTTTGCGTTTTTTCTCAGCTTGCTTTTCATCAACTCCAGTAGCTGATGGCCTACCTCTCTTCTTACCTATCAATGACTTGTTCTGCATACGCAAGCATGAGGACAACACAAGTTTGAAATCATACAATTTCAGAAGCTTTGTAGTGCCACTCACAGCGGTGTGATTCCGTCTGTATACCAACCAAGCGTTGATTATTGCCACATCAAAAAAATGAAAAAAAAGCCTATGATACCACTTCTTGGATCTAAAAAACAATCTATAAAAAGCAATAAGGACATCCATTTTGTCAACACCTCCCATATTTGCATTATAATATTTGACAAGAGCAGGACACTTTACATCACTTTTCTGTGTTGTGGATACATTTTTACCCCAGCGACCAATAGTTGTGACAGGTTGAGCAGATCCCGGTGGTGTTCATAGACTTCAAGAAAGCCTTTGACCTAGTTGATCACACCACCATAATCACCAAAGCTATCCTCCTCGGCCTCCCTTCCTCCCTAGTGTCATGGCTGGCAGACTTTCTGACTGGTCGGTGTCAGTCTGTCAGATACAGTGTCGGCAAAAAGAGACGCTACCTCCCACCGACATGGGCGCTACCTACGACATCGTGACATAAAATTATGGGAAATTTCATTAAAAAAAAAATATTTGTATTGTTCTGTTACTGACCAATTAGTACTTTGTCATTTCTCCTTTCATATTAATAACCTTTTGCAGACGTCTAGGCATAGACTTAGCTAATTTTTCAAAATAGGATTTCTCCAGTAAAGCAAGAAGGATATGCGTTATGGTTGTGGTATGCCTGACAGTTCGCCTGTATATTTCTTTAATTGGCACTTTTCCTTCTCTTAGTGCCAATATATGAACCCTTTCCTCCTTTCTAGTTGTTGTAGCACCCTTGGCAATGCACTAGTTTAAATCTAAGGGCCACCAGAATCACAGGGTAAAGATTCAGTTTGAAAACAATCTGAGCACAAAAAAAGTCAGTTCACTGATTCCACCCAGGCAGACATAACTAGTAAATTTTGAAATCTGTCTGGCAGAGGGTGGTATCCTAACAACCTATTGATGCTGCCCTCTGCCAGACAGATTTCAAAATTTACTAGTTATGTCTGCCTGGGTGGAATCAGTGAACTGACTTTTTTTGTGCTCAGATTGTTTTCAAACTGAATCTTTACCCTGTGATTCTGGTGGCCCTTAGATTTAAACTAGTGCATTGCCAAGGGTGCTACAACAACTAGAAAGGAGGAAAGGGTTCATATATTGGCACTAAGAGAAGGAAAAGTGCCAATTAAAGAAATATACAGGCGAACTGTCAGGCATACCACAACCATAACGCATATCCTTCTTGCTTTACTGGAGAAATCCTATTTTGAAAAATTAGCTAAGTCTATGCCTAGACGTCTGCAAAAGGTTATTAATATGAAAGGAGAAATGACAAAGTACTAATTGGTCAGTAACAGAACAATACAAATATTTTTTTTTTTTAATGAAATTTCCCATAATTTTACGTCACGATGTCGTAGGTAGCGCCCATGTCGGTGGGAGGTAGCGTCTTTTTTTGCCGACACTGTACAAGGGGTGTGTGTCAGCCGTCCAGAACCTGAGCTGCGGGGTCCCCCAGGGGACCAAGATGGGACCTTTGTGTTTCCTGATCCTTATCAACGATGCCCTGGGGAACACACCGCACAGGTGGAAGTATGTTGATGACTGCACTGTGGGAGTTCCCGTAATGAACACTGAGCTCAACTATACTCCACTTCAGGATACACTGGACAGGTTACACACGTGGACAGTGCACAACAAGGTCACCATTAACCATAATAAAACCGTGGTTATACACTTCCACACTTCAAATGATGACCTTGCCCCACCCCAGCTCAGTGTAAATGGCCACCCTCTTCAGGTAGTTCAGTCGACCAAGTTATTGGGGATTATCATTGATAACAAACTGACCTGGAAAGATAACACCAAAAACATCATCAGAGCAGCATCATACAGGCTTTTTATGCTACGACGCCTGAAAGCACTGGGGGCACAGGCTGACGATCTCAAGACCATCTACATGTCGTTCATCCTGCCCAGATTAATGTATGCGTCACCTGCCTGGTCCAGCTCCCTCACCATAACACAACAGAGGCAACTGGAGAGGGTACAGAAAAGAGCCTGTCGTACCATTCTGGGTAACAATTATACCAGATACCAGGATGCCCTCACCACCCTTGGCCTCCCAAATCTGACTGACCGTCATCGTGAGGTGTTGACCACGTTTGCCCTTAACCTGGTCCACCATCCCCGCCACAGCAACCTACTACCACCCCCAGCCCCACCACCACGGCGAGCAGTGCGTCACCACAATATAATTACCCCAATCAGGGCACGCACTGACCGCTATAGAAACAGCCCCATACCCACCATTGTAAATATTATCAATAACCATTAGTATATTGTCTGTGTTTGTTCTTGTTGTTTTTTTGTGTTTTTTTTTGTTTTTCTGGGTTTTTTTCTTTGTACCAACCACATTTATAGTGTAATTTGTGAATTTTCAGCTGTATTGCTGCTATCTTCAATAAACCGTTTATTATTATTATTATTATTACATGACTGTACATATGTTGTTATCATTCCACCTAACAATCCTTACAGAGTCTGCACATGTGCTAATCTTTCCTTCATATTCTACAAAGGCAGATTTTCCTTTAGATTTAAGTTCTTTATCTGGAATAAGCTTCAGTCCAGCAAGTCTGTTACTACGAACAGTTCCCATGCACAATATACCTCTGTTAAACATTTCATAATACAGAGGAACTGTTGAGAATAAATTATCCATGAACAATCTGTGATTCTTATGGTTAGGAATAACAGCGGCTAATTTACAAACAGTATTAGCACTGGATTTTAGATCAGGAAAACCATCAACTTTCTGTGTTTTGCCAACACATATCTCAAAATTATGCACAATACCAAAATAATCAGCTAGAGTCTAGACTTTAAATCCCCAAGGGTTAGGTTTTGACTTTATGTAGTAACGAGGCCCGCGACTTCCTTTGAAAGGAACCATCATCTCGTCTACACACACATTCATATTCATAGGAATCTTATTAAACTTTTCTTTCAGAATGTTCACATATGGCCTGACTTTGTATAGTTTATCATACTCTGGTGTACCCTTTTCAGGCATCTCTGCATTGTCAGCAAAATGAAGGCAACTCTTTAATTCTTTCCCACCTTTTGCGTGACATGAAATCTGCTACATCCCTTATTAGCCTCAGGACACCAATATCTGCGAGTCTGACTAAGCTTTACTACACTCATATAAATGCAGATACCTAGAAATATTTCCAACTCCTCAATTGTAAGTCCTAATGGTTTACTTGAGTCTATCTGTAAAGCATAGCGATTGCTCTCAGTGCATATAAGAGTCAGTAATTCATAATCAAAGAACTTTCTCAAATACTGAATGGATCTAATGCAGTACCTTCTTCGGGCAAACACCCTTGCCACTCTGGAATAGGTCTTTCATTATTTTCTTCAGGATTACACACTGTCCATTTTAATTTATTTTTTAAATCCTTGTATGTCTGCTCCTCCACCTCCTCCTCCTCCACCTCTACCTATTCCTCCACCTCCATCTCTTCCTCCTCCTCTCTTCTCTGCTGCTCAACAGGTACTGTAGACCCTGTTACTCTGGTGGAAATATGTGCATCCACTTTGTAACTTACAGTAACATCTACACAATTAGGTAAAGCTGAAGACATAGCTACACTCATCCTGGAAGGTCCAGGTAACATGTCAGAGGAAGGTCCTGCTGACCTGGCAGACAACTCTGGTAAAAGTGTCCTCCTCCTGGATCTTCCCATGATGATACGGTCTTCATCTGTCAAAGAAAAAAATACTGTATATGACAGTACTGGTAATAACAATAATAATGTGACTGGGCAGGAATAAAGAATATAATATAATAATAATAATTACCACTTTCCATCACAAAATATAGTTATTGCTAAATATTTTGCTACATCCAGTACCGGTATGTAAAAAAAATACTGTATATGACAGTACTGGTAAGTAATAACAATTCTGATACAGTCATGTGACTGGGATGGAATAAAGGTTATAATATAGTTATTGCTAAACATTTGCAACATCCAACATGTAAACAAATGTGACAGTAGAGATATTATCCTAAAAATTCAACTGAAAACTGAGACAGAAAGTTACCTTGATAATCTAGCATCAGATCTTTCCTCAGTATTGCACTGTCATCTTGTGATGGGTAATACTCCTCCTCACTGTCATCTACAGATATATCTGACACTTCAGAATCAGACTGGGGCTCATCTCTGATCACAAATCCCTTCACTCCCTTTGGTGTAGGAAGAGCTTTCTTGCCATAGAATTTTCGGTTTGGCATGCCATCTGGAAGAGATAAATTACAGTAAAAATACTTTGCAATGATGGATATTCTTTACTCAAAAGAGTTTGTGGCAGATATTAAGCAATATGTGCACTTTATATAGAATTGTCATGAAAAGTCTTGATACAACAGTATGATTTTTCAAAAGTTTGACTCTGGTCACCAAAAACGATACGTTTCAGAAAAAAAGTAAACATAGGTCCTGTGCTCAATGCACCAAAAAAGTAACATTTAAACACACATATGTAATTTTCTCAAAATATGAAATAAAACACTTTAAAAATTACATAACATCTTCTCTATATATTCATAAACAAACTGTGATTTTGTGGAAGCTGGACACTTACTATTATTGGCGTCATGGGACATTTCAAATGGAGCAAAACTTGTTTGGGTGAAATCTCTGCAAATGGAGTCAGTCAGCTGGGAGATTCAAAGGCTGGCCACCAGCCCACCACTAGCGCCTCTAGTGAGCATATTTCACACTACATGGATTCCCTCACTCCTCAGCTTGTGTAAACTTACCAGATTTCACCAGATATAATAATTTAACATACCTTATGTTTAAAGGGACTGAAACGTACCAAAATCGATTAGCAGTCCCATTAATAAGCAATAAGCAATATTGAATTAATTTGGGAATGTCTTTTAGTAATAACTTGGGTAACTTTTTATGTTCTGGGATGATTGACATTCATCCATTTTTCATAAAACTGATAAAGTTTAGGGATGGTAAAATTACATTCCAAGTAACGCCTGTGAGGATTTCTTGCTCGACTGTAGTGGCTTGCCACAGTCTGTAGTGATTTAATGTAGTCTCTAACACACTGTGCCTTATCTACTTTGTTTTTCTGGTTGATTCTTGACGGCCACGTTGGTCCAACGCAGGAACATCGGTTACATTTTGTTTGTTTACTGCCCACATTACCCGGTTGCATATTAGTCAAGTCTGGAAGAGTATACTTCATAGGGAAAATTAGAGCCAATCAGAGCTCGAGCTGGCTGTCTGAGCCAAGCAGCGCCTGAGTTGGAGTGTTACCATCTCTCTCTCTTTCAAACATACATAGACACATACATTCTCTCTCTCTCTCTCTCTCTCTCTCTCTCTCTCTCTTATACACACACATACATCTCTCCTTCTCTCTCTGTTATACACGCACATAGTCACATACATCTCTCTCTTATACACACACATACATTCTCTCTTTCAAACACACACACATATTTCTCTCTCTCACACACTATCTCTCTCTCACTATTATTATTATCTCTCTCACATACACATACACTATCTCTTTTTCACACACTGTCTCTCTTTCTCTCTCTCTTACACACACACTGTCTCTCTTTCTCTCTCTTACACTATAGAGCTATACTGAGAGCCAAGAGGTTTGCCCGCAGCCCCGCCCGCATAATGACTTCTTACACCAGCCTGCTCCTCATAGGTCAGAATATGGTAAGAAAGTAATTTTAATTGGCTATTGTTTTTTTAATTTCCGGAGCCATGCCCCCCTTAATCCCCGTACAATTTATCTTCTCCCTACCTCCCCCTCCTACCTCTCTCTTCTTTACTAAGTAAATTTCCTGTAAGGTAGGGTAGGTCGAAAGTCACACTACGATGACACTTCAATTTGAGCCTTAGAGTGTGTGTGGGGGGGGGGGGTGTATCCGTGTGTGGTGGGAAAGGGAGGAAACGGAAGAAAAACAGAGGTTTGTGTTGAACTACAAGAAATTTTGTGAGTTCACAAATTATCATTATTGGTTTTAACCCCTGCAGACCGGGAAGGGTGGACATTGCCTCCACATTTCTACCCTGCCGCTAGCGTCAAAATTCCTCAATTTGCCCTATATTCACAACGATCACACTCTTAACCTATATAGTGTACTGACTTCAAAATTATTCCATTCTTACCTTCAACTCTTCCTCTTTCCAATGGTACCATCGGGAGGGCTGTACAATGAATAGTTGTGGAGATAGGGCGGGTTGAAGTAAACCATGTTTGTGCGCGAGACAGCGGTGTGTCTGTGTGTATGCGTGAGTGCGGTGTGACTACGGCGTGGGAGTTCAGTTTCCCGCCCAAGTCCCTTGTCAACTCACTCGTATTACTACTATTATGTATTGTATGTCATGATTTCAACACTAAAAATAGTATGAACACTTGTAGGAATATATCATCGTGTTACTGTCACTTACAAAATGATAAACAAACCGACTTGTACCGTAGGAAACACGTATATTTACTATCAATTGTGCCTGTATGGGTGTGTTTTGTGGTGTTATTTTCTTATTACTACCCCATTATATATCGTGTGTCATGATCTATACACTAAATAATAATTTGTAACCTTGTAGGAATATCATGGTGTCACTCACGTACATATATTCACTACGGTATTGTCTTACGATCGTTAGAGCACAAATTCGGACAAGGGCAATTACTTAAAAATCGCCCAGCCATCGTGGGGTCCCAGAATCGACTAAGTGGGTAGCGGATCGATATTGTGAGTGTATTTTCTCGCCCAACGATAAGAAAAACTAGCCGTACAGGGCACGAAATAGCGCTAAATCGCTGTGACGGTAGGTGCAGTTGCCCAGTTCCTTACGTAAGACGGTCTATCACGTCAACCGGTCTTTAGGGGTTAATTAATTATGCATCTTATTGGATGTATTGTCATAATTTTACTAAGAAATATTGAAGTACTAACAGTTCCCTTAAAATGCCGTATCGTCGAGAACTTGAGCTGGTAGCCTGGTACAGCCGGGCCCGTCATCTCTTGGTGCTTACAAAAAAAAATCCATCATGATTTAAGGCAATTTTGTGATAACTACATAGATTTACACAGTTTGTTTTTGCAATAAATATCTACATGGATATTTTTACTCTATGGCAAGCGTTCCCAATGGGTAATAAAATAATCACGTAAAGTACGAAGTAAATAATAATAAGTAAAGGCTGTAAAGCACGCAGTGGCAACATATTTCATTCAGCTGACCGACTGTCCACTCGACTGTCTCCGACTAAACTTAAGTCAGTAGTCACTCAGTTGTATTTCAGACATTCTAGAGATGAGATGTCTATATGCAAGCTAAGAGGATATCTATTTGTTCATTAGATAGAAGAGGAATTGTAGAAGTAATTCCTATTAATAACTCAATTTCAGGGTAGTTGGCGCTTGACATGTTGTAAGTAAAGAGTTAGGGATATATATATATATATATATATATATATATATATATATATATATATATATATATATATATATATATATATATATATATATATATATATATATATATATATATATATATATATATATTGTGTGGGTGGAAGGTAAACACAGGATAGAGCTTCGAGTTATTTATTTCTCTTACGTTTCAGACTACACAGAGTCCATCTTCAGAGAGAAATGACATAGGGAAGAGGGTACCAGAGCTATATATACCGGTGGTGGCCTACACTGCACCTGCCACTACTTAATCTCACCTGACCTCACCTCACCTGACCTCACCTCACCTCACCCCGTCCTTTCTTTTACACTCCAGGGCTATATTGGCTGAGTAACTACACCATTTCATAAATCCTTCCCTATGATTATGAACATTCTTTGTACAAATGTATGCTGCTTCTAATGCCTTCCTCATTTTCTTTTCCAAACCACTGTGAATGATTGATGAACTCTCCCATCCGGGTAAATTATTACATTCTTCAATATGTAGTACCAATGAATTAGCTGTGTTGTGTTTCCTTACGTCAGCTTTATGCTCATATAATCTTTTCTTTATACCTCTTCCTGTTTCTCCTATATACACCTTGTCACACCCATTACATGGTATACTATATATCACGCTGTTATTATTGACACGCTTTTCCTTGTTTGCCTGGGTTATTTCGCCGATTCTCTTTCCAGATGATGTTGCAATTTTTAAACCAACCTTGTTCATTTGTCTATCAATTACCGAGCCAATATTAGAATTAGGTACACATATAAATCTTTTCTCGTTTTTCTCGCTGATATTAGTTTCATCTTTCTTTCGTTTGATTATCTTGAGTGCTTTGTTTTTAAGTTTAACTAGCAAACCTACAGGGTATTTTAATTTCTTAAATGCCTCTATTATATACTCAATTTCATGGTCCAAGCTGTCATTACTACATATCCTGTAAGCTCTTAGAAAAAAATCCTATCACAACCCCAGACTTAATCCTAGCATTATGAGCAGATAGATAGTGAATAAAGTCATCTTTGTTAGTGGGTTTTCGGTATACCGAGAATTTTACGCCTTGCTCCGTTTTTCTTATTACAGTGTCTAGAAATGGTAGCATGTTCTCATTTTCTTCCTCAACAGTAAACTGGATATCCTTCTGAACATTATTTAGCATCCTCAATTTATTGTCTATATTGGTATTATTCGGTACTACTACAAGGACATCATCGACATATCTATACCATACACTGTTCCTACCTATTATTCTAGTATATTTATCAGCTTCTAGTGTCTCCATATATAAACTAGATAAGACAGCACTGAGTGGACTCCCCATGGCTAGACCCCTGTGTTGCACATATTCTTCATTATTAAAGGTAAACACGCCGAATCGTACGCACAATGAGACCATCTTGATGTAATCCGTCCTGGGTAGTGGTAGGTCCTCCTCCCTGACGTGGTCCAGAGCCTTCCTTACTGCTTCAATGGCTCCCTCGACTGGTACATTGGTGAATAGTGATTTTACGTCGAAGCTGGCTAGTTTCTTGTTGGTGAAATCTATTGTATTGAGTCGTGATATCAGGTCCGATGAGTTTTTCAAGTGTGCACCACTGATGGATCCTAGAGCACGGGACAGTGGCATCGCAAGCTGTTTGGCCACCTTATGTGGTGCACTACCAATGCCAGATGTTATTGGTCTCATTGGAATATTTGGCTTATGTATTTTTGGAAGTCCTCTCATCCTCGGTGGTTGTGGATTCTCTTCTAATAATCTGATGAGTCGCTTGCCTTTCTCCGATCTCCTCATTATTTTTCTGGCTTCCTTATTAAATTTTTCCGATTCACTCTCAGCATATCCTATATATTTCTTCTTGTATGTGGATTCGTCATTAAGGAGGTTCATCATCTTGTCAATGTAATCACATTTATTTAATATTATCACTCCTCCACCTTTATCTGCACTGGTTATCAATATGCTCGGGTCACTTTTTAGGGATCTTAGGGCCTCGTTGTATCTCCTCGGTAGTGCACTTGGTTGGTCATCAGATAGGGCTTTGTAACACGCTAAAACACCTTGAATGAACCCTTTTTCTATATCACTGTCTGACCACTTATAATTCTTGGACACATATTCGGCATAGCTTTTTCTATCTTCCCCTGTGTCAAACTTAAGACCAAGAGAAAGAGCTTCCTTTTCGTACTTGGTTAGGATTCTGCTGGATAAGTTTAACACTAAGTCGGAGTTACCCATACTGCTCCAAGCACTATTCTCACACAGGGATTGGAGCTTTCTGTGTAGTTTCTCCTTCTGTTTCTCACTGTCCTTCGCTAGTTTCTGGATCTGATGTCGAGATAGGGATACTGATTCCTTTAAGTCGAATAGTTTGTAGATGTCCAAGGTCAGTTTCTCACATTCTTCTGACAAATATTTTCTACCGGCTTCTGTCAGGGGGTTGTCAGCGTTCCTAAGTTGTTTCGGTGCAGTTCTCGGTAACACCAGCTCCTCCAGGCAGTCCTGAAGGAATTTACGCCGGTTCCAACACCTCGTGGTCCTCCTCCTTCTGTTGAACTCACGCCCTGCAGCACCTGGTTCCCCACCACCATTCGACAGATGTGAATGATTCATATTGACAAGTATGTTGTGTGGGTGGAAGGTAAACACAGGATAGAGCTTCGAGTTATTTATTTCTCTTACGTTTCAGACTACACAGAGTCCATCTTCAGAGAGAAATGACATAGGGAAGAGGGTACCAGAGCTATATATACCGGTGGTGGCCTACACTGCACCTGCCACTACTTAATCTCACCTGACCTCACCTCACCTGACCTCACCTCACCTCACCCCGTCCTTTCTTTTACACTCCAGGGCTATATTGGCTGAGTAACTACACCATTTCATAAATCCTTCCCTATGATTATGAACATTCTTTGTACAAATGTATGCTGCTTCTAATGCCTTCCTCATTTTCTTTTCCAAACCACTGTGAATGATTGATGAACTCTCCCATCCGGGTAAATTATTACATTCTTCAATATGTAGTACCAATGAATTAGCTGTGTTGTGTTTCCTTACGTCAGCTTTATGCTCATATAATCTTTTCTTTATACCTCTTCCTGTTTCTCCTATATACACCTTGTCACACCCATTACATGGTATACTATATATCACGCTGTTATTATTGACACGCTTTTCCTTGTTTGCCTGGGTTATTTCGCCGATTCTCTTTCCAGATGATGTTGCAATTTTTAAACCAACCTTGTTCATTTGTCTATCAATTACCGAGCCAATATTAGAATTAGGTACACATATAAATCTTTTCTCGTTTTTCTCGCTGATATTAGTTTCATCTTTCTTTCGTTTGATTATCTTGAGTGCTTTGTTTTTAAGTTTAACTAGCAAACCTACAGGGTATTTTAATTTCTTAAATGCCTCTATTATATACTCAATTTCATGGTCCAAGCTGTCATTACTACATATCCTGTAAGCTCTTAGAAAAAAATCCTATCACAACCCCAGACTTAATCCTAGCATTATGAGCAGATAGATAGTGAATAAAGTCATCTTTGTTAGTGGGTTTTCGGTATACCGAGAATTTTACGCCTTGCTCCGTTTTTCTTATTACAGTGTCTAGAAATGGTAGCATGTTCTCATTTTCTTCCTCAACAGTAAACTGGATATCCTTCTGAACATTATTTAGCATCCTCAATTTATTGTCTATATTGGTATTATTCGGTACTACTACAAGGACATCATCGACATATCTATACCATACACTGTTCCTACCTATTATTCTAGTATATTTATCAGCTTCTAGTGTCTCCATATATAAACTAGATAAGACAGCACTGAGTGGACTCCCCATGGCTAGACCCCTGTGTTGCACATATTCTTCATTATTAAAGGTAAACACGCCGAATCGTACGCACAATGAGACCATCTTGATGTAATCCGTCCTGGGTAGTGGTAGGTCCTCCTCCCTGACGTGGTCCAGAGCCTTCCTTACTGCTTCAATGGCTCCCTCGACTGGTACATTGGTGAATAGTGATTTTACGTCGAAGCTGGCTAGTTTCTTGTTGGTGAAATCTATTGTATTGAGTCGTGATATCAGGTCCGATGAGTTTTTCAAGTGTGCACCACTGATGGATCCTAGAGCACGGGACAGTGGCATCGCAAGCTGTTTGGCCACCTTATGTGGTGCACTACCAATGCCAGATGTTATTGGTCTCATTGGAATATTTGGCTTATGTATTTTTGGAAGTCCTCTCATCCTCGGTGGTTGTGGATTCTCTTCTAATAATCTGATGAGTCGCTTGCCTTTCTCCGATCTCCTCATTATTTTTCTGGCTTCCTTATTAAATTTTTCCGATTCACTCTCAGCATATCCTATATATTTCTTCTTGTATGTGGATTCGTCATTAAGGAGGTTCATCATCTTGTCAATGTAATCACATTTATTTAATATTATCACTCCTCCACCTTTATCTGCACTGGTTATCAATATGCTCGGGTCACTTTTTAGGGATCTTAGGGCCTCGTTGTATCTCCTCGGTAGTGCACTTGGTTGGTCATCAGATAGGGCTTTGTAACACGCTAAAACACCTTGAATGAACCCTTTTTCTATATCACTGTCTGACCACTTATAATTCTTGGACACATATTCGGCATAGCTTTTTCTATCTTCCCCTGTGTCAAACTTAAGACCAAGAGAAAGAGCTTCCTTTTCGTACTTGGTTAGGATTCTGCTGGATAAGTTTAACACTAAGTCGGAGTTACCCATACTGCTCCAAGCACTATTCTCACACAGGGATTGGAGCTTTCTGTGTAGTTTCTCCTTCTGTTTCTCACTGTCCTTCGCTAGTTTCTGGATCTGATGTCGAGATAGGGATACTGATTCCTTTAAGTCGAATAGTTTGTAGATGTCCAAGGTCAGTTTCTCACATTCTTCTGACAAATATTTTCTACCGGCTTCTGTCAGGGGGTTGTCAGCGTTCCTAAGTTGTTTCGGTGCAGTTCTCGGTAACACCAGCTCCTCCAGGCAGTCCTGAAGGAATTTACGCCGGTTCCAACACCTCGTGGTCCTCCTCCTTCTGTTGAACTCACGCCCTGCAGCACCTGGTTCCCCACCACCATTCGACAGATGTGAATGATTCATATTGACAAGTATGTTGTGTGGGTGGAAGGTAAACACAGGATAGAGCTTCGAGTTATTTATTTCTCTTACGTTTCAGACTACACAGAGTCCATCTTCAGAGAGAAATGACATAGGGAAGAGGGTACCAGAGCTATATATACCGGTGGTGGCCTACACTGCACCTGCCACTACTTAATCTCACCTGACCTCACCTCACCTGACCTCACCTCACCTCACCCCGTCCTTTCTTTTACACTCCAGGGCTATATTGGCTGAGTAACTACACCATTTCATAAATCCTTCCCTATGATTATGAACATTCTTTGTACAAATGTATGCTGCTTCTAATGCCTTCCTCATTTTCTTTTCCAAACCACTGTGAATGATTGATGAACTCTCCCATCCGGGTAAATTATTACATTCTTCAATATGTAGTACCAATGAATTAGCTGTGTTGTGTTTCCTTACGTCAGCTTTATGCTCATATAATCTTTTCTTTATACCTCTTCCTGTTTCTCCTATATACACCTTGTCACACCCATTACATGGTATACTATATATCACGCTGTTATTATTGACACGCTTTTCCTTGTTTGCCTGGGTTATTTCGCCGATTCTCTTTCCAGATGATGTTGCAATTTTTAAACCAACCTTGTTCATTTGTCTATCAATTACCGAGCCAATATTAGAATTAGGTACACATATAAATCTTTTCTCGTTTTTCTCGCTGATATTAGTTTCATCTTTCTTTCGTTTGATTATCTTGAGTGCTTTGTTTTTAAGTTTAACTAGCAAACCTACAGGGTATTTTAATTTCTTAAATGCCTCTATTATATACTCAATTTCATGGTCCAAGCTGTCATTACTACATATCCTGTAAGCTCTTAGAAAAAATCCTATCACAACCCCAGACTTAATCCTAGCATTATGAGCAGATAGATAGTGAATAAAGTCATCTTTGTTAGTGGGTTTTCGGTATACCGAGAATTTTACGCCTTGCTCCGTTTTTCTTATTACAGTGTCTAGAAATGGTAGCATGTTCTCATTTTCTTCCTCAACAGTAAACTGGATATCCTTCTGAACATTATTTAGCATCCTCAATTTATTGTCTATATTGGTATTATTCGGTACTACTACAAGGACATCATCGACATATCTATACCATACACTGTTCCTACCTATTATTCTAGTATATTTATCAGCTTCTAGTGTCTCCATATATAAACTAGATAAGACAGCACTGAGTGGACTCCCCATGGCTAGACCCCTGTGTTGCACATATTCTTCATTATTAAAGGTAAACACGCCGAATCGTACGCACAATGAGACCATCTTGATGTAATCCGTCCTGGGTAGTGGTAGGTCCTCCTCCCTGACGTGGTCCAGAGCCTTCCTTACTGCTTCAATGGCTCCCTCGACTGGTACATTGGTGAATAGTGATTTTACGTCGAAGCTGGCTAGTTTCTTGTTGGTGAAATCTATTGTATTGAGTCGTGATATCAGGTCCGATGAGTTTTTCAAGTGTGCACCACTGATGGATCCTAGAGCACGGGACAGTGGCATCGCAAGCTGTTTGGCCACCTTATGTGGTGCACTACCAATGCCAGATGTTATTGGTCTCATTGGAATATTTGGCTTATGTATTTTTGGAAGTCCTCTCATCCTCGGTGGTTGTGGATTCTCTTCTAATAATCTGATGAGTCGCTTGCCTTTCTCCGATCTCCTCATTATTTTTCTGGCTTCCTTATTAAATTTTTCCGATTCACTCTCAGCATATCCTATATATCCTTCCACCCACACAACATACTTGTCAATATGAATCATTCACATCTGTCGAATGGTGGTGGGGAACCAGGTGCTGCAGGGCGTGAGTTCAACAGAAGGAGGAGGACCACGAGGTGTTGGAACCGGCGTAAATTCCTTCAGGACTGCCTGGAGGAGCTGGTGTTACCGAGAACTGCACCGAAACAACTTAGGAACGCTGACAACCCCCTGACAGAAGCCGGTAGAAAATATTTGTCAGAAGAATGTGAGAAACTGACCTTGGACATCTACAAACTATTCGACTTAAAGGAATCAGTATCCCTATCTCGACATCAGATCCAGAAACTAGCGAAGGACAGTGAGAAACAGAAGGAGAAACTACACAGAAAGCTCCAATCCCTGTGTGAGAATAGTGCTTGGAGCAGTATGGGTAACTCCGACTTAGTGTTAAACTTATCCAGCAGAATCCTAACCAAGTACGAAAAGGAAGCTCTTTCTCTTGGTCTTAAGTTTGACACAGGGGAAGATAGAAAAAGCTATGCCGAATATGTGTCCAAGAATTATAAGTGGTCAGACAGTGATATAGAAAAAGGGTTCATTCAAGGTGTTTTAGCGTGTTACAAAGCCCTATCTGATGACCAACCAAGTGCACTACCGAGGAGATACAACGAGGCCCTAAGATCCCTAAAAAGTGACCCGAGCATATTGATAACCAGTGCAGATAAAGGTGGAGGAGTGATAATATTAAATAAATGTGATTACATTGACAAGATGATGAACCTCCTTAATGACGAATCCACATACAAGAAGAAATATATAGGATATGCTGAGAGTGAATCGGAAAAATTTAATAAGGAAGCCAGAAAAATAATGAGGAGATCGGAGAAAGGCAAGCGACTCATCAGATTATTAGAAGAGAATCCACAACCACCGAGGATGAGAGGACTTCCAAAAATACATAAGCCAAATATTCCAATGAGACCAATAACATCTGGCATTGGTAGTGCACCACATAAGGTGGCCAAACAGCTTGCGATGCCACTGTCCCGTGCTCTAGGATCCATCAGTGGTGCACACTTGAAAAACTCATCGGACCTGATATCACGACTCAATACAATAGATTTCACCAACAAGAAACTAGCCAGCTTCGACGTAAAATCACTATTCACCAATGTACCAGTCGAGGGAGCCATTGAAGCAGTAAGGAAGGCTCTGGACCACGTCAGGGAGGAGGACCTACCACTACCCAGGACGGATTACATCAAGATGGTCTCATTGTGCGTACGATTCGGCGTGTTTACCTTTAATAATGAAGAATATGTGCAACACAGGGGTCTAGCCATGGGGAGTCCACTCAGTGCTGTCTTATCTAGTTTATATATGGAGACACTAGAAGCTGATAAATATACTAGAATAATAGGTAGGAACAGTGTATGGTATAGATATGTCGATGATGTCCTTGTAGTAGTACCGAATAATACCAATATAGACAATAAATTGAGGATGCTAAATAATGTTCAGAAGGATATCCAGTTTACTGTTGAGGAAGAAAATGAGAACATGCTACCATTTCTAGACACTGTAATAAGAAAAACGGAGCAAGGCGTAAAATTCTCGGTATACCGAAAACCCACTAACAAAGATGACTTTATTCACTATCTATCTGCTCATAATGCTAGGATTAAGTCTGGGGTTGTGATAGGATTTTTTCTAAGAGCTTACAGGATATGTAGTAATGACAGCTTGGACCATGAAATTGAGTATATAATAGAGGCATTTAAGAAATTAAAATACCCTGTAGGTTTGCTAGTTAAACTTAAAAACAAAGCACTCAAGATAATCAAACGAAAGAAAGATGAAACTAATATCAGCGAGAAAAACGAGAAAAGATTTATATGTGTACCTAATTCTAATATTGGCTCGGTAATTGATAGACAAATGAACAAGGTTGGTTTAAAAATTGCAACATCATCTGGAAAGAGAATCGGCGAAATAACCCAGGCAAACAAGGAAAAGCGTGTCAATAATAACAGCGTGATATATAGTATACCATGTAATGGGTGTGACAAGGTGTATATAGGAGAAACAGGAAGAGGTATAAAGAAAAGATTATATGAGCATAAAGCTGACGTAAGGAAACACAACACAGCTAATTCATTGGTACTACATATTGAAGAATGTAATAATTTACCCGGATGGGAGAGTTCATCAATCATTCACAGTGGTTTGGAAAAGAAAATGAGGAAGGCATTAGAAGCAGCATACATTTGTACAAAGAATGTTCATAATCATAGGGAAGGATTTATGAAATGGTGTAGTTACTCAGCCAATATAGCCCTGGAGTGTAAAAGAAAGGACGGGGTGAGGTGAGGTGAGGTCAGGTGAGATTAAGTAGTGGCAGGTGCAGTGTAGGCCACCACCGGTATATATAGCTCTGGTACCCTCTTCCCTATGTCATTTCTCTCTGAAGATGGACTCTGTGTAGTCTGAAACGTAAGAGAAATAAATAACTCGAAGCTCTATCCTGTGTTTACCTTCCACCCACACAACATACTTGTCAATATGAATCATTCATATATATATATATATATATATATATATATATATATATATATTGTCACGGATCCAGCCTGATTGGTAACACTGTACCGTGTACTTGGGAAGAAAGGCATTCGCTGCAGTACACAGTCATGATGTTATGACATCTGCGCATGCGCGAGTTCTCTCCTTCCTTTACATAATTTTCCCTAGCTCACTTTGGACTTGGTGACCTGGTTGGTATGACTACGGAGTCCGATGGTAAGGGTCCGGGGTTCAATCCTTGCATGGCTAGTGTTATTTTTATACAAACTATTTTTTTTTACTATTTTCACAGTTCCCAGTAGTCTGCTCCAGTTAGGTCCCGGTAGTCTGCCCCAGTTAGGTTCCGGTAGTCTGACCCCAGTTAGGACCCGGTAGTCTGCCCTCAGTTAGGTCCCTGTAGTCTGCCCCTTGTTTGGTTAGGTTAGGTAGGTTTTGTTTTGTTAGGGAGTAACTTTGTCATGATGTCATGACTAAGTGCCTGCAGCAAAGCCCTCCCCTTCAACCCCTTGGGAACCCTGTCGAGGTGTTTGGCTATACTTTCACAACTTTCCTGGCTGGCGCACGATATTTGCTTATGGTTGACTGTAAAATCATTCTTAGACTTATATTATGGTTAGGCTATGATAAATTTAATGTAATTAATTCTATGCAAGCAATGTACTTAGCACTGTACTTAGCTAAATGAGTCTGAAGTTTTTTTATATTCTAAGTCCGAGAGTTTTCCCTAAGTTGGCGCCAGCTCTCTCTGTTCCTGCTATTGTCTGTGACTGTAGATGGGAGTGATTGTGTATTTGTGAAATGTTGTGATTAATGTTAAGTAACCTTATTTATTATATATAAAAAAAAACTTAACAGTGTTTTATGTCCAACATTAACTCCTATCTAATCCCACTCTGTCACTTGCTATAACATAACAACGAGATAAATGTACCAGTGTTGTGGTCTTCCTCTTGTCATCAGGGAAGTCATTTAAGGAGGCGAAGAGGGTGTTTGGGAAAGGTCTGCTACTCGAACACACACACTGATAAATCTCATAACTTAAAGGGGGGTTAGACTACAACAAATGAGGGCCTGAGACCGGGATTTGAAGCCATTTCATTATATATTATCACTGTTTGTACCTCAATTGATAACCAGTCCTGTGTGGATTTTTTTCTCTTCCATTTCTCTATGTTCAGGGCCTGGTTAGGAAGTGTGTTCTACAGTGATCAGTTCGAGTGAAACCAATGGTAAGGTTATTTTTCTACCATCAGTAGTTTCACCAATTCATTTCTCACATCTGTGTGTGGTATATTTTATTTTTTGTCTGTATTTTTGTTGTGTTGTAATTACCACATGTTTTATGGTAATTCTTAATAATAAGCCCTAGGTATATAATTTACTTAATGTTTATGCTGTTAGTGGGTACCACGTGTTTTGGTGGTAATTCTTAAAAAATAAGCCCTAGGTATAGAATCAACTGAATATCTTTGCTGTTGGTGGGTACCACGCGTTTTGGTGGTAATTATTAATAATAAGCCCAAATGATAGAATCTATTTATATCTGTGCTATTGGTTTTGTTATGCTAACTCTTAATTTTTCCAGTGTGTGATACAGTATAGTTTACCAGAATTGTGGTGAGTTAACTAGTCTATATTTTTTTTTTAATTTGGAGGAATTATTTGCCAACCCTTCAGTGGGAGCCCTGACAGCTTTGCAAAAGAAGGATTGGACCAGTTTAGCTGTATAATATGAGTTAGAACCTCGTCCTAATTTAACTAAATCCCAGCTCCAGAGAATAGTTTTAGAGCACCTCATGGAGAAGGAAGTATTGGACAGGAATGAGGTTCGGGAGTAATTTTCATTAAGTTCTGGTGATACTGAGGAGGCCAGGTTAAGTTTAGAAAGAGAAAGGGTAAAATTAGAGATTTTAAGGGAGCAAAATAAGGCTAAGGAACTGTCCAACGTTAGCAACATTTCTGATAAATATGTTCCACGTTTTGACGAAGGGCGACCTGAGACATTCCTTTCTCTCTCTCTCTCTCTCTCTCTCTCTGTTTGTCCACCCTCGCAGAAACATCTCCCCAGCACTCCTGTTCAGATCTTTTCTTGAGATGTCCCTCGTGGTGCATCAAGGTTTGTGTATCCTTTGTTAGGAATAGGAAGGCTATAGTACAGCATGACTATGGGCCTACTAGGTAATTTATATTATGTTGTGTGTGCCTTTTCTAAATGTACTGTGATATGTAAATAATGTAAGTACTTAAGTGTACTAATGTTTCAGTTATTCCTCTCCATACCATAACATCTTAACCGCATACCCAAGTATTCTCTCATAGTAGTGGCTATTGCCTGGGCTCTTAATTAATATATTATTAGACTGCATCACTGCTTTTCTGGGTTACAGAGGGTATTAAGCCCAGAGTAAGGGCTAAACCAGGGTTGGAAGTGATAATATATATATATACGCGTGTATGTGTTTATATATCGATTCGTCTCAACAATTGATGGCATGGCTATATTTAACTTTGTATGTATCTGTCGTTTCTGTCTTTAAACTTTGCACTTTGCAGTGTGTGTGTGTGTGTGTCCTTTTCTCAATGTCTTTCTTCCCCCACTTACTCTACCCATTCCCTGAATAAAACACTAATATGACAGTAACATTTATTTGTCAGATTATCATTGGATATTATTGATGTTACGACATTTGAAATAAATACCGTGAACAGAGTATAGTATATCCTGTTTAACAGGTCGTTCAACTTATTCATTGTAGTATATTCTAGTAAAAGGACATCAAGATGTATGTCAGGCACTTTTCTTGCTAACCTGCAACGTAAGCACAGGGATTGGCTACGAAATGTGTAAAAATACTACATGTATTATATGAAGTACATGCATATATTCTTCATCGAGTTACGCTTTAAATTTACTTGCAAATCTTGAGATAATACACTATGGAACAACTAAGATATTCTAAAGCTGGGAAATTTGGCGTTTAGATATATAGTAATCTCATCTCACCCATACACAGATCAAAAGTATTGAGGAGGGCTTGAGACTTGTGCTTGATGGTAAGTTCGCCTTCGTTTCCAGAAGCTACTTACACATGGAGATCCTACTTGCCACCCGCTATACAGACAAGACCGGCTACACCCCAATCCACATCAGCACCACCAAATATCGCCTGTTCTCAGGCAATTCAATGGGCATCAGGTGATGATTATGAAATTTATGTGTATATAAGTCTCTTTAATCTCGCTTATCTTTTTTGGCATTCTCTTTAAGTCAGTATGGATCACGACAGTTTCGGTTTTGAAATTTAAAGGTAATATAATATCCATGGTGCGAGGACGCTTCCCCAGGGGACACCCTCCTCCTGTGGTATGGGTGCAGAGAGTGCTGTACTACCCCTCAAACAAAAACTGCGACCACTGAGAAACTCCTTAAGAAAGAGCGGACGGCGACCCCGCAGGCCATAGTCATGAAGTTGCTTCAGGATGTCATATTGCCATGTAGTGCCATAGGCATCCTCTAAATCAAGGGTTCTCAAACTTTTTAACTCGTCGACCCCCCAATGAAGTTGCACATTTTCTGTTGACCCCCTAGCAGCTTAGCTTTTAATAATTCAAGGAAAAAAACACCGATGCCAAAATCAGTAGTAGTAGTAGTAGTAGTAGTAGTAGTAGTGTAGTTGACATGTAGGAATGCATCCTTTACGAACCCTGGTACTGTACGGACAGTAGAGCTTCGAGAGACGATGAGGGGGAGAGGTTGGTTGAAAGTAGTGTTGTCAGCGTTGCTGAAATTTCTGAAGATTTACTGAAATGTTTTGGACTATTTGTCTGAACTGTGAATTCAAGAGTGGGGGAGGAGCGAGCGTAGCGAGCAGCGCCGCAGGCAAAAGCACCCACGGCGCAGCCGGGATGGGCGAAGCCCAGTGCTTGTGTATCTTTAAAAATGCAACCATCCCCAACTCTCAAAAAATCTTAAAAATTGCAACCATCCCCAACTCCCAAAAAATCTTAAAAAATGCAACCATCCCCAACTCCCAAAAAATCTTAAAAAATGCAACCATCCCCAAAAAATCTCATGGTTCATTCCATGATAAATTGTGACACTTCAACACATCTGGATAGGTATTATCATCTTCACTACTCGGTGTGACATGATGTGTTAACATCCTCACTATTAAGTGGAAGAGACATTGCCCTTTATATTTAGCAGAGATAAGTATTAACATATTCACGACCTATGTGACATCTGATTGGGGGGTGGAGGGGCGAACGAAGCGAGCCGCGAGTGGGGGGAGCGAGCGCAGCGAGCAGCGCCGCAGGCAAAAGCACCCATGGAGCAGCCGTGGTGGGCGAAGCCCAGTGCTTGTTGATATAATTTTTTTAATCTAATGGTGTCTTGGTATTTTTCAGATTTTTACTAATTATAATCGAGAACTTAAAATTGGAGGCTTCAATGGTCCGTTCGACCCTAACAGCAGGGTTTATTCTAATGTGCAGTTGTACCCCTTTTGAGCAGTTGTAAATTCAATATGTGCAGTTGTAAATTTGTACCTTGTTTGAATTTGCATGGTAGCTAGGGTGTCATAAACGAGGAAGGAACCACAGTAGAAGTCACTGATATATAGCTGACCAGAGTTACAGTAGTCCACTCTTAAATGTGTGTGTAATCAATTATATATAGTTTTCTTCCAAAATAGCCATATATGGCAGATGGCCTAGCTCCCCCCCCCCCCTATATCCATCTCACGCCCCCTTATGTGGGCGCGCCCCCCGGTTTGGGAACCACTGGTTTAGGTCGTTCGGGCCTCGCATCAGAGTTTGTGCAGTTGTAAATTTTCCTTAGAATAAACCCTGCCTACCAGTAAACATTCACTAACCCCCTGGTTATTCATCGACCCCCTTTCGACCCCCTGGCTATTAATCGACCCCCTTTCAACCCCTGGCTATTCATCGACCCCTTGGATGATCCCATCTACCCCTGGGGGTCGATATCGACCACTTTGAGAACCCCTGATCTAAATCAAAGTAGTCAAAATGACAACGATGAACGAGAGCCTTTGGCAGCTTTGGGGATGCACTAACATTTGTACCTGTCACTGTATTTGATACGAGTCTAAAACTTTTGACTATTGACTCACTAAGGATGGTGGCATAAAGTTTTTTTTACAATATGTGGTACTGTACAGTAGATAAAAAGAGTAGGCTAATGAAACTAGTTTTGTGATAAACAATATGATAAATCAGCAATTTGAATTCAAACACGCCCTATATCTTGTAGTACATGTTGGTAGCCTTGAAGATCTCAATTACCATGACATTTATGCATTACGTCTCAAATTCCTACAGTTAAGATGATTCAGTGTTTCGTTTAATACTTGTGTATTATTAATATTACTGTTTGTTTGGGAATAATTTGTCTTTCAATGTCAGTGTTGTAGTTGCCTTCCAGGTGAAGAGCTATGAGGCGTTGACGTGTTTCTATTGAGGTTTCCATTGTGAATGTTTAATTCGTGTAAGGGCTTTACCATCGCGACTCCGACAGAAAGCACTGCAACTCGAATCCTTAATTATGGCACTGTTTTGTTGGCCTGACAGGTAGGGCCTGCTAGTGTATAGCCAGCTTAATACTGATCAGAGTTGGGATGTAACTTTTCTCATACATTTTGAAAATCTGAAACGCATAGGGAAAGTGTTTCTACAAAACCGATATTTACAACCTCAGATATCACGGGATTGGAAAATTAAAAGAAAGTGAATGCAGTGTCTGCGTTACTTGAATTGTTAAACACACATGCTGAATAATCTAAATTTGTAATGCAGTACAATAATTACCTCTCACTATATAAAGGTAGCAACGTTATAGAATTCGTCAGACTTAACCTAACCAAATCTGGACCGGGTCAAACCACCCCAAAACTATTCGCCATTTGCATTATTTACATTTCCCAAGAACAGGCAAGCTGCCCCATAAACTGCTCTGTACCTTGATTGCTTGGATACGAAGACGGTCTTGGTATAATAATACAGTACTATCAAATGCAATAAATAAACATAAAAATATATATTTACATGATCCAAACTACATTAACTTTAAATAGCACATAATATAATTGCAAAATTGGTCTTAGAATGGTAAAAAATAGTGGGTAATAATACTAAAATATACAATATAGTTAATGAAGTATTTCTATATTAATACCATGAAAAGTGTTAGAATGTTTCATCATTGTATACCAACTCCTTGCCCTCGTCCAACCTTCCTGCTTTTGCCCCGAGAAATGCCTATGTCAAGCTATACTTCCCTGGAAACCCATCTACAGACACAAAGCTGCATTGGTTGTCTGATGTCAACATGGCCTTCCAGCTGCAGCGTGAACTAGCTGAAGTCAAGATGTCTGCTGTCACCTCCCGGTTTGCCTACATCTCTAGGAAGCATCAGGACATTATTGATATATTCAAGGCTGGTGAATTTTTGTCTCTGGCTCTCATTATTGAAGACTACAACCTCTCCCGTTTTCCGATTGATGTTGACCCGAAACTTGCCAAGGAATACCCTGGTGTGTACTCTGCCCGTCGGTTTTTCCAAGATGGTTCCCCCATTAGCCGTATTGTTGTTGTCTGGAGTCAACCTGATCCACCTCCAAACGAGATTTCCTTTGATTTCCTCCCCTGTCGTCCACCGTGTGAGGTAAAGAAACTTAATAATGACCAGCCTTGGTGCTAAAGGTGCTGTGGAGTTGGGCATATCTCCCGGTACTGTTCTGCCATGCCGAAGTGTGCATGGTGTGTGCCCCCGAACATGATTCCAAGACGTGTCCTGTCAGGGGTGAACGATCACGTCCTGCTGCCTTCACCTCTGAGTCTTCACCTCCTGGGGATACGTCTGGATGGAAGTGTCCACGATGCCTTCAGCCAGGGGTTAACGTGTGGCATGGATGTACTCGACGTCAGGTCCAGGCTCGTACGTCTACTATTGCTCCTCCTCCACCACCTCCACCACCTCCTCAGACTGTTCCTCCTACCAGCCCTGTCTCGTCTCCGGACCTGGCCCTCCACAAGTCTGTTGCTACTCTCATGGCCCGATGTACGACACTTGAGAACCGCTTCTCTGCTCTTGAAGCCAGGATTAATGGGCTGGTTGCCGCTCAGGCTGCCAATGACTCCAAACTGTCCACCTTGGTCGAGGCTCAGCAGGTCATCATCTCAACTGTCACTACCCTTACCGAAAAGACGGATACTGTTGCATCTCGCCAAGAAAAGCTCTTCGAGTCAGTCCCTTCTCCTGGTCCATCACCCTCCTCAGGTCACCCATCTGCCCCATCTCACCGGACTTCTACCTCCAAATACAAAGTTCGCTAGTGAGTGCTGGCTGGATGTCATCTCCAAGAATGTATGTGGTATCACCAGTTCAACGTTTGTATTTGAAGGTAGGCACTACTCACAGAAATTTGGTATGGCCATGGGAAACCCCCTTTCCCCTGTTTTGGCTAATCTATACATGGAATATTTTGAGGATAACTGGTTAAGTACAATTAAAAAATCAAATGTAACGTGGCTAAGATATGTGGATGATGTTTTTGTCCTGATCATCTAGATGTTAATGATTCTTTGGAGAAATTAAACTCACTTGCCCCTGACATCAAATTTACTCATGAACTTGAACAAGATAACACTCTACCATTTTTAGATGTTCAAATTGTAAGAGATAATGGTTTTCTCAAAACAAAAGTGTATAGGAAGCCTACAAATATACTATCGTATGTCCATTTTCATTCTATATTTATATCCATGTATTTAAGGGCATACAGGATTTCGGATCCTTAATATTTAGAAGCAGATTATTATTTTTTTTTAGAAATTGGTCAGAAATTAAAATACCCAGAGAACATTCTTAATTAGTTTCATAATACAGCAAAGAAACGCTTGTATTACGTAAGAGATGAGAAGTTACCTTGCCAGCCATATCAAAAGATGCTTGGTCTTCCATTCCATGAAAACTTTATTGATTGTATTCAGGTACCGAAGAAACTCAATGTACAAATAGTGTTTAAATATGATAATACAGTTAAAAAATCTCTCATCAAGAATAGTCCAGAAAATGACTCTGGTGTAATATATAAAATTCCATGTAGGGACTGTGACCAGTTTTATATAGGACAGTCTGGTAAAGATTTAAAAACTAGAGTATCACAACATAAATATGGCGTCAAGGTGAGACAACAAAGTAGTGGATTATTCCTACATAAAGCTATCAATAACCACCATATTAATTGGGCTGGTTCTAAAGTTTTATCTATGGCAAAATGTTTTTATGAAAGAAATGTAATAGAATCTTGTATGATTTCTAATACATATGATACATACAGACACTCCGCCCCTCCATGAACATACAAACTGAAGACTTTCAAGCTCTTCCCAGCTCCAAACGCCCCCCCAACCATCTTCCCCAGGTCTCCTCTACCATCAACACACCGACTCCAATACCACCTATCAACCAGCCTATACATACATACAACTTAAGATCATCCATACCAGATCCCACTAACCATCCCAACCCTGTGTCTACCTCACCCCTACTTCCCATAACACCTCACCTTACCTTATCTCACCCCAAAAACCTAAGTCCCTCCCCCACCCCCCCTCACCACCCCTCACCTTACCTCCCACTATTTCTACCAACCAGCCTCTCTCAACCCAGACTAAACCCTCACTGTCACACCCTCCTAGTGTCACCTGTCCCCTATAACACGCTACCCAGTCAGGGGTGCTGATGGTGTAATGGTTAGCACACTCGCCTAGCACGCGAGAGATCCCGGGTTCGAGTGGAATTGTTGGACAATTTTCCCAAGCCCCTATGTCTCTGTTCACCTAGCAGTAAGTAGGTACCCGGCTGTAAAAACATGGATAGCAACCTTGTAGGCTGGGGGAAGATGTGTTAATGTAACAAGACTGACTGCCTTAATGACGAACACGAGTCGATAGGCATAAAGCCCTAAAATTCTTCTTCTTCTACCCAGTCACTCTACCTCACTCAAACCTAGGCCAACTACTACAGAAAATCTACCCCTACCAGAAGAAAATTGTCAGACAATTGGAGAAAACTAACAATAAACTCTCCAAAGCTGAAATTGCCATTTCATTTAACCTCGCTTAACATCAAGAAAATATCCTTCCTGGTATACTAATGTAAATATATATATATATATATATATATATATATATATATATATATATATATATATATATATATATATATATATATATATATATATATATGACCTATACTGAAGTAAAATGCTAGGAAGTTATTGTTTGTAGTTTACTTGTTGTTTTCATATGACCGTTCAATGAGGTTTCCATGCAAGATGGCTTCCAACAGCGCGTTTGGTCAAACTCTTCCTATTCTATGGATCTAGGAGTCATACTTTAATGTAGGCTGGTACGCTCCAACTGTATCACATGCATTTCTTCTTTTTCACCCAGGTCATAACATTTATGGGGTTGAATTACCTAGCTATGTGGAAATGTCTAGACATGTAGTCGACTATATCGGACTACACATTCCATACTATGTTTTCTATATTGTGAATGTGTACTAAAATTTTATCATATAAACAGAATGACAACATAAAAAACAAAAAAAAATTCCAGACCAGGGGCACTCTTCTTGCGGCGCTTCCATTTGACTCGCCAGAGGTTGCAGGAGGCGGGCCTAATTTCATTTTGGACAGATGACGTTCTGAACTCTCGCAAGATTCTGATCAGGAAGGAGCAGCGCTTGACGGAGCAATTCGATGAATTGGCAAGCATTGTGAGTGATAAAGTTGCAGAGATCATTTAACCACAAACAAACTTAACCGTAAAAAAATACGAAAACAAAATCAAAGCGGGTGAAGGACTTGTGGATAGGTTGTTGATATATATAATAAAGGAAAAGGTCCTTCCACCCCAACGTAACTTCATTACAAGGTCAGCGAGAGTTTCGACAATCGCTGGCAAAGGGGTCTAATCCAAGTTGGTGACACTTACTTACAATTATCTGCATGGTATTGTGAGATTTCTTTATACCAATATTGTGTAAGTTTTCGAATG
Organism: Petrolisthes manimaculis; assembly: GCA_034508575.1. NCBI lineage: Eukaryota > Metazoa > Arthropoda > Malacostraca > Decapoda > Porcellanidae > Petrolisthes > Petrolisthes manimaculis. The sequence continues at coordinate 2,038,791 of JAWZYT010002861.1, read as the reverse complement.
GTTACTAATAATTAGGGGACCTCTTATACTGCTTTCTTTGTCAGACCCAAGACGAACGACAAGTGGTGCTGGGTGTCCAACAACTTTTAGGAGCTTTCCTGATGCTGGCGATGGGCAGTATTCTGGCTTGCCTGTTTTTGATCGCTGAATTATTTGGCAGCATCAACAATTAGTTCATCCTCTTGTCATCGCATACACTCCTCTTACAAGTTCATGAGAGAGTCTTACTGTACTTTTCATTAGCACTGATTCTACCACTACTAATAACAATTCATTATATTCTCCTTGCGCTGCTATGATTCCCACGAAGTCTATCTTTTATTAGATTTTTCTCCCGCTTTCTTCATTGGTATTCAATTATTTTTTTCTATTAGTAACCAATTAAATATTTTATATTTTCCCTGTCGAAATTTGTCGACAACGAAGAAGGGTGGAGTTATGCAGAATGGATAGGGGAGAAAGCACATCCAGAAGGATAATTGATAGAAGGTGTAGTTGATAGGACAGAAACCTGAGGAATAATAGCATCACTGTTGACAGTCTGACTCTAAGGGCTCTTAAACACGATCCGTTTTTAGGCATGTTGTTGAAGCATGGTACTGAAGCTGTTATTGAACAATGCTCTTGCTGAAACGAATACTGAACCACCTACCATTCCCTTGAACTATGAATACCAGAGATGAATATTTGCTTGGTAACGTAAGTGGGTAACTTCCACACCACACACGGGCTCGTTCACACCATTGATGGCCGCTTTGCTGCATGGTGTATGTATCCGCCACCAGGGACACCCCTTTATCACCGCACTATTTTGAGTGCTCACAACGTACAAAAGTGCTACCACCAATAACGTTTTGTTCGTGTCCAGTAGTGCAACTCCCACTTACTAGTACTGATATTGAATAGGTTCCATGTAAACTCCCTGTCCGCTCATCAGTCAGTAGCACCAAGCTCTGACACCATACTTAAAAACTGATCCGAAAGCATACTCTAAGCCATACTTGCACATTGATCGTGTATAAGAGCCCTTAGGAGAAGAATATTTATTGATTGTTTCTTTGATGCAACTAGGCATCTGGCGGCGCAAAAGCTAAGCTCATATACCGCCCAACATAAAATTGTCATCTACATAATTAATAAAACATAAACATACTTTAAATAGTCTTCATTACCCCAAAAAGGATAGGTAGCATGATTAAAAAGACACACAAACTGAAAAGCATATTTTTACTAAAAGAACCCGTCAAATTAAGTAAAATATATAAAAGAATAAAAAGCAAACACGAGAATGGCCAACACCAAGGGATGGGGAGAGTTAAATAGCACAAGGCCTGCAAGGCACTACAGGAATATTTAAAAATAGTAAAATACGGCCGAGGGAGAGTAAAAATAACTTGGAGGGCATATAAAATGGCCGAGAACTCAGCAGTAAAAATTGACATGAGATAAGGGATCCTGCCGCCACGGCAAAAGTCAGGAAAGACAACTCCAAAACCAACTCCAGCATCAGACTTTGACTCATCAGTGTACACTTCGATGGCTCTCTAACAACTCGTCGGGCATCTCCATCCCAGTAGCCATCTATATTGATTTTATCCGTTCAGTTGTTGATTACCTCTTTCCTGCTATAATTCAACTTCCCAGGGCTATTCTTGAAACTTTGGAAAATTTCAGAATAATTCTCGCTTGTCCAATGTCGACTAGGATAGTGAACATGCAGCGTGAATTGCGTCTTCCCCCATTAGTGGAGAGAATTTATTCTAATATTACTTGCTTCACTGCCAAATGCTTCCATTTCCCACATCTTTCACCCCATTACTCTCAGTTAGTCAGGACTTCTCTTCGACCAAACTACCCGGTCCCTCCCATACTGCCTGCTGGATGCACTCTTATAAGTTCTGTTTCCTCTATGCTCCTTAGTCTTAATATAGATATAATGGTTACAGACGTCCCCCCAGGGCCCCCTCCGTGGATGCTACTAACACCTGATGTGTGCTTTACACTTACTTCCAAGTCGGAATTGCCTTCTCTACAGTGACAGTTAGCACATAGAAACAGAGACGTCCTCCATTACAGATCCATACTGCCTCTACACTGATCGCTCATTACAAGTGTATGGTACAGCAGGTTGAGCTGTTTTATCACCTGACCTGGAGTCACCTCCAGGGGGCTGTGTTGGCCGTCGTCTCTGTAACTACTCTAGCTCAACATTATGTGAACTGTATGCCATTCTACATGCTGTTGGTCTTGTTTGTCAACGTGGAGTGAATGCTGCCATTTGTTGTGACTCCAAACCTGCCCTTCATTCCCTCTCTAGTGTTCAGCCCACACACTCTACTGTTATTCAGCAGATTGCGTCATCGTAACTTGACTGTCACATTTTTATGGGTGCCATCCCATGTAGGTTTACATCACAATGATACAGTTGACAGACTCGCAAAGGAAGCCTGCCACCTGTCTCTTCGTGGTGTTGGACGTCCTCTCTCCCTGACATGTTACCTTTCTAGAGTCCGCTCCGCCGATCTCCTTCCTGTACGGAGACCAAGGGATGCAGAGAGGCCCTTCAGCATCTCCATCACCCATTACGAGTCTGTCTACTGTCAAAAATATTCCGACACTCGTCGAGGCCTCTTGGTCCGGAGGCACAATGTAGTCCCTGCTCGTTTAAGGCTTGGCAACCGACCACCATTCCAGGTTGCTGGGATGCAGGGTGAGCCTCCCTTCACTGAGTGTCGCTTGTGTCGAGCTCCTCGTGCAAACACTATAGAGCACTATTGCCTGGCCTGCCCCACTGTCCGACACTTGCTGCTCCGGGGCCTGCCACTTGATCTGGTTTGTCGACACCTGCTGAACCATCATATTGTGGAGGAACTTCTCTTACGCCACCCTTGTTTTGGTAGTAGATCATAATGTTAATATTTGTCTGTAAGCTTGTGCTTAATTTTGTTATGTTTTCGTGATGTGTGTGTGCCTGTGTATGTGTGGTTGTAGTAATTGGATTCTCATGGGTCCCACCTACCCGTATGTATTGTTGCCTACTCTTTGATTGACACTACAGCGCAATTAATAAAAAAAAATAACAACTCAAAAGTGGTGGGGTTAATGTTAATGCGAGCCATAGAAAGTGAGGATGATCATATTTTTACTGTCCATCATCTTTGATGCTCATTGGACACTATCTGGACACATAGCAAAAGTGTCCTCTTCTGAGAATTCATACAGGTCCTCATTGTATATACACCCCTTGCTATAATTAAATGTTCGATGTAGTATGATGTATTCAAACATACCATCAGGACATGGGAGATTGGGGGGACCAAGCGCTGTCGCCGTGGGCGGGGTTTCTCGTCCCCCACGGTGCCACTCGTTTACATGTAAAAGCAGCCCCAATGGCTCGAAAATTTGAGACCTCTTTCCCCAACATCTCCATGCCCAGACACCCTCCAACACAGGACAGCCCCTAAAGGGCTGTCGTTCTGACGGGCAGCACTGTTGGCCCGTACTGGCAGCCTATTACATGGGAACCATTTAGTCTGGTCTTTCATTGGCGACCTTTTTCGCATGGGAAACCCTCTCTTTCCGAAATCGGGGCAGAGCATTGGCTGCAGCCCCCTCTTTTCTAGCTCACCTGGTATCATAAACACGCAAGCCTCCCCACCATGTCAAGACGGTTCCTGCTAGGGGGGGAGGGTGATTATATCAGAGAAGGATGGAGATGGTGAATTGTAATCGTTCAGAGTGGAGTAATTTGGACATAAACAAAATTCCATCAAGAAGGAAAAGGAGAAGAAAAGTTGATAAAGGAAAATTGCTGGAGATATTATTAGTAGGGTGCCAAATAGAACGGAAGGAGGAAGAATTGGAGAAGTAGTTGCACTTGCCACGGATGATTAATATGTTATTAATCGAAGAAAAGATTGGGTTTGATTCCTGGTAAAGTTGCGGAAGGCAGTTTCCTTACCTCCATGGAAGACCTTCTTACCTTAGCGCATATCTTGTTCTTGTAATGAAAGAGAATTATTATTGAATTACAGTAAAATATATAACGACGAAGATGTCTGGTAGATGAGTTGCCAGTAAAATTTAATCATAAACGATTAAGCATGAGAGTAATATGGTCAACTAAAGTTCTGTGCTATGGTACTGTATGGACAGATCCTAGGGCTGTAACAAAAACTCCCTTCCGCAACTGAACAATTATATTAAACATGAAATTAATTACCGGTAGTTAGAAGACGAGGGCGCCATCTATACGTTTCCTACTTGTGGACAGCAATAAAACGACGTTATTATTCCAATAAATACATGTACTAGACAGAAAGAAAAAAGATTATATGACACCATGCTAGAGAGGATCTCCTCTGTGATAAGTACAGCACACTCAGAGTATCCCTGGATTTAGAAGCAATAATAATCTTGAGAGGACTTTTTCAAATCTTCCCAATGGCAGAGCTGTAATGTCACAGACTCTACCTTTTGTGTATGGATACTCCAACATAAGAATGTTTTCAGCAGCATTTTCGTAGCAATAATTAGGTCAAGAATATTATGCTGATCGATAAGGAGGTATGGAATATTGATGGGATGTTGAAATAGCAACTAGAGGTCGTTGAAAATAAATTATAAAAGATAAAGGCTTATACACCACGTGGATCAGTTAAGGGAAATGAAACAAAAGGTAATGGAGATCACTGATATTCCTTAAATGGATATTTCTGAAATAGAAGAGTGGGATCGAATAGGTTCCACTTCATAAGGTACCGCAAGAAAGTAAAATAATTTTGAATTGTCTGAAGAGTTCGGAACAGAGATTAACACCGTAGAAGTGTTCAGTTTTAAAGTTTCAGGTACCAGAAGTCAGAGATTATAGAATTTAGTGAAATCAAGATCGGAAACCTGATAGCAAGTAATGTCGCCGAGTACAATACATGCAACATTTTGCCTCTAGGACGAAATCAAAAGTGGAGTAAATAAGAGTGTAGCCGTGGGGGGTCCAGTACTCAGCTTCTCGTGCAGTACTCAGCTTGTCTCTCCTGTTGAAGATACCAACATACCAACGGACTCTCAATTATACTTCAGTGTGGCTATCTCTTACCAGCCAACTGTACAGACTTACTATCCTCTGTTTGTCGTCTCTGCTTCAATCAACTCACTTACTCATACCGTTGATGAAGTACCCTTATTAGTCTTACTACTGGGGAATATATTTAGTACTCAAAGGTTTAGAGTAAACTCATGGACTTGTCTCTATTTACTGATGTAGCTTATATATCAGTTACATGTTACAATATACTAGACACAACTCGTGTCTCTTTAAACTTATGTTACAAGGAAAGGGAATCTCTCTCTTAGGGCAGGACTTCATCCTCCCTCCTTTCTAACCCATGTCTGGGCTCCAAGTGCACCTCACTTCTCTCGACCCTTCCTCACGTCCCTACCTAGTGCCACAGTGCCACACCCACTACATAGGTTACAGTTCGTGACAGTGACGCTACGTTTATACATGATATACATACACTTTAACTACACGATTATATAAGAATAATATGAGTATATATATATTGTCCCTTTCTCTACATACGAGATGACAATAAACAATTGATTATAGCATAGAGATTAACATACAGATAATATTATATAGAGTGAATCTAGCATTCAGAGCTCAGCACTGGCAAGTCTCCATCATGCCTCCATCACGCGGTCATCATGCTGTCATATCAGCACATTTCTTAAGGAGGCATGTCCGGTGAACTGGTTTGAACTGCTTTCAACCCTCACGGTATCTTCCTTACCTCCACACTTACCCTGTCATCAATATACACAGGATGCGATCTAACACCTTGTAGTTTTGGCCGGCTTCAAGAAGTGCAAGCATCAGGCTCTATACTGGCGCCTACGTGACTGGTACCATGAATACAACACTGATACATTATCCAATATTGATACACGGCTACACTGCTCGGCTACCTACCAAACTACGTCCTCGTAGTTCACAATAAGATTGAAACTACTTTAACACTTCCTAGCTTGAATATTAGATTGACTCTTAACATGGTAGTATAAAATATAATATACAATACAGTATACAAGATGAAATATAACATACAAATTATTGAGCTCTTTAAAATGATATAATGGATACTTAATTCTATCTCCTGAAGATAAGTATTCATACATAGTAATTTCATATTAATACAACAATAATATAATGTTAAAATTAATACACAGTAATAAAACATAAACACATTCATACACTTCCTTAATTCTAAGTTTCTACAACTAACCAGCTGGGTTATCCTTAAAATTACAATTACACATCAATTACATTAAATACATATTCCCTTGCAAGGATTAAAATATACATGACAAGCTTGGTCTGCTCATTTAGACAGCTTGGAAAACTACAACAACAACAACAATAATAATACTTAACATTTATCATTCATATTAAACAATATTATATCACAAGACATTAAAACTGCATAAACATTTTAAATTGTCATGGGCATTACATACATAGAATAACACAAACACTTCCAAGGTTCTAACTAACCCTTTACTGTGCTTCCTAAACCTTTTTAACTCTTATCACCTACATTTCTGGTGAAACCTGTCATGTCTCCTGACCTTTAAACTTGTATTAATCCTTTTCCAACCTGGATTACTGTTATATTTAACTGTGACTAACTTTGACTTTGCATAAGTAGGAAACAGAACATGTCTAACCACATGTTTAACATTCATATACATACACCCAAGAGTACTGTTTCAATTGAACACACAAATCACAAATGATGCTCAGAGGCACTCATGCTTAGTCCTCACTCACTGATGAGCCATCATTTTGATACGTGTCATCTCACTCAGGCTACCACTCCTGTAAGAAATGCTGACACCTAACATTAACCACAATTCACGACCAACAATACTATCTCCACTGGTTCAGCCTCACTGACCATATTATTGTCGTGACTGTACTTCACTTACTGTACTCAACATTACTTTACTGTAATTACTAGAAACTACTACCACTTATTACAATCCATAGTCTTCACTCGTGTAATCTCCATAATCAACTCGACTAGAGATATGACATACTGTATACTTACTCTATGTGTGTTGATCCTCTCACTGTACCAAAGACCATTCCCCAACATACAATACATGCCCAATATATCACATATATTTCAATCCATAAAGTGAAATTTGTGCTTTCCGTTCCCGCTGGTACTATTCACCTGTGTGTTGACGAGAAACAGCAGATCAGGTATAGCAGAGGTTAGGCGGTGTTCCTCAGATGGATATCGAGTAGAAATTCCACAAATATGGCATAAGTTAATACAGAGTAAGCCTGGCAGTTGCCCTGGATATCTCGATTGGTTGTTAATGTTAAGGCTAGAATGTGGGGATTCTGTAGCAACCCATCCCACAAGACTATCAACAGCGGTTTTCCTTAGGGATGTGTTAGTACCGGTTAAACTACATATATATACTCAAAATCTATATATCTTTATCACATATAATCCTGTATGTAAGTAGACATTGGAACTATAGCTAGACCAAACTGTTATGAGTGTATGAAAGAGGAGGACAACTGTGTATCTTGCCTCAGAGAAAATACTACTATGCATTTCAGGCCCCGTGAATCACGGTTTTTCGCGATTTTCAGCCAAAGTAATTGTTTAATAGGATTTAGACGTAAACCATAACACAGTATAACAGTGACAGATGATGACATATACTATTTTATGTGGGGATACCCATATACATATAACGTTTTTAATTATCATATTACTGTTAAAGCTAATTTTTTATTCAATTTCTTTAAATTGTGCTATTTTAACGTCGAATGTGATATACAGTTACACACCGTTCCCACCACACACAACTTTTCTTTTTTTAAATGCCTCAACATGACATCGCTTCCACAGTTCGTAGTTTTAATAGATTATGGTGTTTGATGAGTTGCATATACTTACTATATGGTATATCAATATGTAATTATTTTCTGTTTATTAAGAGAGAGAGAAAGAAAAACGTGCAGTTTAGATACTATCCTTGCATACCGATGTGTTCTTTGTTATTACTATGAGCCAGTATCTATTATTTTTATTCTATACCTCGACCTCGGGGCTGTAGGCTATCAGTAGCCCTTGACTCTTGCGAGGCCCCGAAATTATGGAGTGTCACACCAGATGAGACAGTGGAGCATCGTGGTGATGACTACACCTTATTTTTACACGTCACTATCAGGGGAGAGCAGCTACACCGTCACTCACAGCATGTTGTAATATGGTCGTGCATCTTCTATGTTGTGAGTTGACGACAATGTAGGGGGTATTTTCGTGACGTGTCGGCGTAGCATTGATAATGTAAACCTTTATCTGTAATGGTCTGCCACTGTTATCCACCCAACAACATATTTAGCCAAAAACAAAGGTCCACATACAGCGAAAGAGCGCCTGTTCCCTTGTGTTTTTCCTTATCCACACGCTGTATATCGTATCGTGTGCAGTAACATGATAATTATTATATGTAATACATAGTTACTATAAAATGTAAAATAAAAAATGTATCATTGGGTATACGTCTTACTTCGATTCATGTAAGTTTATTTCAAGAGACATAAATGATGATACGTTACACTAGTGTATGAAGCACCTGCTATATTAGGTGCGAGCAGTCCACCGAAATCAACGCTAATGTGTCAAAGGATTTGTAATTGTAAATACACTACACCTGATCACATATAACTGGGCAGGGTGTGGACCTTTGTTTCTGGCTAAATATGTTGTTGAATGGATAACAGTGGCAGACCATTACAGATAAAGTTTTACATTATCAGTGCTACAATGCGTCACAACTGATTATGGTGCGTGAAAGCGATATGACTTGTGCAGTAGAAAAGATTAATAACATTATCATGAACAGCTTGGAGGGTGTCAGGTTGTAAATAAATTGTCAAGTGCGGGTTTATCAAAAACATATTTCCCTAAAAGTTATTGTATCATCAGTTTATTATTTTCACAGAAGTATTCATTAGCTACATCGACTAGATGTTGGAAAACCCTACCCCTAAGAAATCACTCAAGTGCAGCTATACACTTTTCACCAAAGAGTAAATTAGCAACTATCTATACTTTTGTTTACTTAAAATTATCCCTCAAGTGGCATTCGGCTAACAACGTCCATTATCCATGGTCTTTCAATACTGGGATGACATAAATGTGTGAACAAATATGCCAACCCAGCATTACTCTGTAATCATGGATACTGGCTCATGGTAATAGCAAAGAACACATCGGTATGCAAGTATAGTATCTAAACAGCACGTTCTTCTCTCTCTCTCTCTCTCTCTCTCTCTCTCTCTCTCTCTCTCTCTCTTAATAAACAGAAAATAATTTCATATTGATATACCATTTAATAAGTATACGAGACTCATCCAACACCATAATCTATTAAAACTACGAACTGTGGACGCGATGTCATGTTGAGGCATTTAAGAAAATAGCACAATTTAAAGAAAAAAAAAAAAAATGTAGCTTTAACAGCAATAGGATAATTAATAACGTGATATGTATATGGGTATCCTCACATAAAATAGTATATGTCATCATCTGTCACTGTTATACTGTGTTATGGTTTACGTCTAAATATTATTATGGAACTGACCATGCATATTGTTTTCCGTTGGCCCCCTTAACGGGAACTGCCTTGACGTGGTGGTGGTGGTGTGTGTGTGTGGGGGGGGGGGGTCTTGCGTGTCTCTGAGACCTGGCGAGCTAGACTAGAGGGGGCTCCGGCCCCTGCTCTGCCCCGAGTTCTTTGAGAGAGGGCCTCCCATGCTAGGAAGGTTGCTAGTGAGAGACCAGACTAAATGGTTTCCATCTTTCAGTTCTTCAACTGTCCCTCTTTTCTTTTTATTTCCTTCCTGCATGCTGTCACACCTCTGTATCACCTTTTTCTGGCGTTAAAGGACCTCGATGTTGCGGCGCCTAATGTCCATCAATCATCAAATAATGCTATCCGTTGGTGTGACATAATTTACAGCATTATAGGCTCTCAGTAAATATAACTTCTCTACATAAATATATATTTGTTACGAGGATTTTAACTGGCGAACAAACCATGAACTGAAGCTTCATGGTCAGATGTCAGCATTGCAAACGGGAGCTCGTTTGCTCGCCCACTCAAAACAGGCACATTTCAGCTATCAGGACGCCTCCTTGGTCTAGCTCTAGCAGGTAGTGTCTCGAAATTTTTGGAGGCAACTGTACAAAACCTATATTATAGTGTCCATAAAGTCTACAAACACAACCAGAAACTATCTCTTGACTTCTTACACTTTGTTTCTTCATCTTACAATTCATTTAATCTTCCAATCCATCCACTCTCTCTCAATGAAAAGCAACCAAATCTTAATTATCTTCCAAATATCTTGGTGTTGTTTTCCTTCACAATCTTACCAAATGAGATGGAGTTATTGCTAATATCTTTTCAAAGACTTTGAGTAGGCAAACAGATTATGTGAATATTACGCCTCGTCGAAGCTATTCACGTGAATTTGTCTGATTGTATTACTAATACATGCGAATCATTATTCACTATACAGTTCTGAACAATATATTATATTAATTTTCTTATTGATATCAATTATGTTTATTTCAACCACTACCATTAGGTGGGTAGCATAGAATAAATTAATTAAAATACTCAATCATATGTGCAAGAGATTGATCTATTGATAAAAATAAGAAATACCATGAACAATGCATTTAAGGGAAACTATATCATTACCCAATAGGATGTTTGTTAAAGGATGTTTGACACTCCTAATATGGAAACAATACATGGAGGAGGAAAAGCCAGGTACAGCCATGGCTGATAGTGCTTGGCCAGGGTACAAGGAGTGTTGGAGAGTAACTGAACAGAATTCGAAAAAGCCAGTCTTCTAAACCTCTCTCAACGTTGAGAATGGTTTGGAAAATTCACTTGTTCGAACATTGTTCAGTTTCTCTCCAAAACTCCTTGTACCCTGGTCAAGCACTATCAGCCATGGCTATACGGTATGTACAGTCGGCGGCAGAAGTCCTGTCGCCTCAAATGCTTCACCGAGACGCACAGTGTTCATGGACTCGAGAAATACGTATGTTTTCTTCACCTAATAATCTCGAGTCTATGATCATTGTGTGCCTCGGTGAAGCAAGTGAGGCGACAGGACTTTTGCCGCCGACTGTACTGTACAGCACACACTCGCAATCCACAATCCCTAGCTCACTTTATAGTGGAACCCCGAAATTTGAAGCAGGCTGTTTCTAGAAGACAGCCCTCCATTGGTTCGAAATGTGTGTATGAAGCCTCATGATTGTTTGGGTGGTCTGTCGTCCAGAAACTACCTGCCTCAGATCTCGGGCATGGACTCAGGTGGGTTAAGGTATGTGGATTGCGAGTGTACAACCTGATAAACGATTAAGACAATAAGTGATATAATGATAATATTAAAATGTCCAGTTATGGATGCCTTGTTTTGCATACTTCGTTCATAAACTCATCAAATATTCATTCCTGACCATGCATCTGTGTTTTGCAGTATTCTAATAACAGTGTGTACTTTATAACATAATTAAGTTTTATTAAACCTCTTTACCACATGCGGTGAACGAGCAAGACTTTAGTTATGTCCAAATACGATTAAGCATGCGCACTGTTTAGCATGTGTGATGTCTCTGTATCAATAAATGCGGAGCACGAGTGCCTCTGTGCTCAGTGTCCTCCAGAGCCTGCATGAGTGACTGTCTCATCCGCATCTGTCTGACTCTCGTCTCGGCCCTGTTTCTGTACGTCTTTACAGTATGGTGTCGTAAGTGTGGTGTTGGTGTGAGTGTTCTGCATGATGATGCTGGTGTGACTATTTTGGTGGTGTTGGTGTGACTGATACTGTGGTGTTAATGTCACTGCCAGTATAAGTTGTTGTAAATATTTGCTAAATGAATATGTATTTAGTGGAGTTTCAGTGAAACTGAAAATTCACATGTTTAGATCTCCATTTGGATTTCATTGTTGCCATACCACTATAACGGACAATGTGGCTGAACACCTTGTAAGTACTATAGTATGAAGAAATATTCCTCAGAAAGCTAACTCTACTGATCATTAAGTAATGAGTTTAACTTTGTTTTACTTGTCTGTCTTTTTTATTGTCTATATGCCTGTTGGATAATAATTATCTAGTTAATAAAAAAAATCGGACGGATTGTGATCAAACCACCCAGACCTGTGTATGATTCGGATGTCACATCTGTTTGTTAGGATATTTCACCCTGATTGTCGAAGTATTTTGAACATACTGCCTCTACCATTGCTAATACCAATAAACGACAACTTTGTAATTGATATGTTTCTAAATTATTGGCTAAATGTGAAAAATTTGCTAAAATGCAAAAAATCGCTTGCCTCTGCTCATTTTCATTTGAAGTATTTGGCAAAATATGAATTGCGATCAAACGTTTACTATATTAAAATCCACAACTATATGCAGAGATCATAAGTATGGAATACAGAAGAAAATTTAAATTTCCTTCTGTATTACAGGATTATGATTCCTACAAACATCTACTCGCATTATTAATCTTACATTCCATCAAAAGTTGTGGCAATTCATATTTTGCCAACGAATACATGGGTTTAAGTTCCGTACATTGAGTTACAACAAATAACATCAATACTTTGCACACTGTACAGAGAAATTAATATCATTTATATTTTTTTCAATAATGCAACTCGAAATCATTATGATTTGTTGTGAAATTAACTATTTTTACACCCCTCTTACCAGGTTGGCAAGGAGCATCCACCTATCTCCTTATGATATATATTTCATATGGTGGTAACTTTTGAAGCCTTTTCCGAAATAGGATATGACAATAATTATGTTACAGTATATGAGGTGCTTATTGGTTTTTGTTATTCACTAAATATAAGCCCCACTGCCCACTGAAGAACCATATGCAAACTATATACATAAACCCGAGTTTAAAATATATGAGAACTGTCCACGAGAAATATCTCTTTGATAATGTTTTCCAACTTTTTGTGATTAATGTGATAAACCACCTATAATACTGTGAAGAACTGCATTTGAATGAGTAAGATCAAATGCCATGTTATTCAACTCAATTGAATATTTAGCAACACAAACAGGCCGAATACATTAAGGATTTTTAGAATGTAATGGCTGATCAATATTAACCCATAAAATGCGGGCATTACTGAGCTATGGCACCTTTGTCTTGCCGGCCTGGATTTTCCCGAAATTTAACTGGGTATGTGCCATAGAAGAAATTAGAGCCAATCACAGCCCGGTGTGCCAGACGTCCGACGAGTTGTAAACAAACCCTCGCTCTCCTACTCATGAGAGAGAGAGAGGACGAGATGACGAGATGAGAGAGAGAATAGATAGATTGATATATTATATAAGAGAGGATAAGAACAGTACTACTATACATAGGTAAAGAGAATAAAGCAGTACTACTTAAAAATATGACGACAAAAAGGTACTGATGTAAAGGCGAAATCGCACTGCAGAGATTCCATTTTACCATTTATTTTAAACATCTTCATTTTGCACCTCGTCAATTTATTTCCTATTTTCTAATCTAATTTTTCATATAAAGTATACCAAAACCTACTTTCTTGAAATGCTTCATAGGAGAAGAAAGTAGAACCAATCCACCTGAGTGTATAGTTTCTGTGGGTAGCCAATCAAACGACGAATCAAGCAATCCCTCGCTCTTTCCTATTATTTTCTCTATTGATAAGTAATATAAAATACCTCATGGCTTCTTTCTTTTTCCTTGTGCATGCGTACGTTTTTATTATAATGCAAATAAATCATTTGTGAGTGTGACTTTGATAAACTGCAGTATTTGGTTCGTCTTAATTTTCGTGAATATACTGTACAAGGAGACTCGTCCTGGTAAAACGAACACTCTCTCTCATGACGGGCTCTACGTTCTTTTTAGTACGTTTGTACCATAGTAGTAATTAATTCCCTAGCCTCTCTTTTATAATATATCTACCTATTTTGCTATCTTCTATCTCATCTCGTCCTACACACACTCTCTCTTTTCTATTTTCATCTCTCTGTCGAATAAGTGGGGAAGCGAGGGTCAGGGTTGCCAAATGTCTCGGGCAGAATGTCGCTAGATATGCAGCAAAATTCCGTTAAAACTAGTAAAATACCGCTAGATTATTCCCAGTCCAAATGATAATACTGTAATATTTTTAAATAGGACTCTGATTTCACAATCAGTATGCCTGCATAGTGCTAATCTTGGTTGTGACACTTCTTGGGAGTTCATAACTGTTACAACATTTCTCACTTCTTTGTACGCCAGAGCGAACACACAAAATTGAATATACTGTGTCAGTATGCAGTCTGTTTCTAACTTTGGATTTTACTAAGTTCAGCTGACTAAACAGAGCCAACACACGATCTACATCAGCATTACAGTGAGGGTGGGACAAAATATCCATTGCTACTTGCTACAATATGTTGCTACTATAAGTTGTTTCCCTCATATACTTCAAATAAACCTTGACTGTTTGATAAATAATTGCCACCCGAACTTATTGTGATAAAACATTTTACCTCCAGAAAATACCGCTAGCCGCTAGATGGAAAATTTTGTCGCAGTGTGAGCACTAAAGTCTCTAGATCTAGCGACTTTTCCGCTGATTTGGCAACCCTGGCGAGGGTTTGTTTATTACATTTGATCGTACGTCTGGCACATCGAGAAGTATACTCTGGTTGAGATTGGCTCTAAGTTCTCCTATGGCACATATCCTGTTAAAGTTCTGAAAAATGCTGCCAGTCTTTATCCCGCATTTGCATGGACGTTGTAAACAACACATTTGACGACTGACTTGATGGCTGACTTGTAAACCACTCATGCTACCTTTAACTGTTATTTGATGTATAGTTGCGGAAGCATATAATCTTACCCACATTTGTTTAGCATGTGGAGATATCTGCCAATGACTGAACCACCAATGAACTCCAGTCATGAAGAGAGTGTATCAAATTCCATGTCAGAAAATCATATTCAGTAATCTTCATTGATATCACACACTCTCTTCGTGACTAGAGTTTATTGGTGGTTCAGTCATTGGTGTTCGTATGACCTGTTGTCTATTCAGAGAGAGTTGCCAGATATCTCCATATGCCAAACAAATGTGGGGTGGAATATGCTTCCTCAACTGTACTTGGAAGACTAAATGAACATTTGTAGGATGGCAAGCCAGCTCAATATACACTCTATTTTCGTATTTAAGTTCGAATTTCACGCTCTGATTTTGCTATAAAACATGTCAGAATAAAAAAAATTAACAACAATATGAAATATAATAACAATGTCGTATTTATGTACAGTACAGTCGGCAAACAAACTTTCGTTACCATCCTTTTAACAGCCCCCCTAACGGGACCCGCCTTGATGTTGTGGGGGGGCTTGTGTGTCTCTGAGACCTAGCGAGCTAGACTAGAGGGGGCTCCGGCCCCTGCTCTGCTCCGATTTCGGGGAGAGAGGGCTTCCCATGCTAGGAAGGTCACCAGTGAGAGACCAGACTAAATGGTTCCCATCTTTCAGTTCTTCAACTGTCCCTTTTTTCTTTTTATTTCCTTCCTGCTTGCTGTCACACCTCTCTATCACCTATTTCTGGCGCTATAGGACCTCAGTGTTGCTGTGCCTAATATACATCAATCAATCAATCCTTTTAACAGTGTAATGTAATGGTGGTATGCCTGACTGGCGAGTCAGGTGAGACACGACTGTCTTATATACCTCCGTCACTCTCCTTGCCCATCAGTGTCTAATGGAATGGCGTTCTTTCAGGCAGTGCAACTTTTTCTTGGTATTTCACGATTATTCTTGTTCTAAAATACTCAAACGTATTTCATTATGTTTAATATTTAATATTTAAATAATAATAGTTCTTGAACTCTCAGAATTTAATCAGTTAAACTTTTGATATAAAAGAGTTGTCACTGTTGCAGCCCACATATTATCAGAGGGGCAAAGACGATAGCCGTCTCGGATGACATGAGGCACGGCTGCCCAGTCTAGCGGAATACCATTTCTACCGAGCATACTGATGATAAAATTACCGTAGCGGTGGTAACGAAACATTTTTGCAGACTGTACATACAGAAAAAAGAGGACTGATGAAAATACATCCTTACACAGTCACTGCACTTGTAACACTGAATGGAGTGGCTGGTTAGACGTAGTCCCTTGGCAATCAAACACATTGTCTCCAACCCGAAAATAGCTTGTTATGGGGCGGGCATAAATGAAAATCTGCGCTGTTTACTTATGTCGTCAGTCGCGGTCCTCCACACTTGGTGATGTCAACTTATGTCGTCACACTGCGGTTAAGGGTTTAAAAAATAATAAGTATCCAATCAATTTTCTGTCTGAAATATACATTTTGTGCCGAGTTTCCAGGTCATAATTTCATATATTTGAAACCCTATGACATTACTTAATTAAACGATGATCTACATACTTTGGTAGGATCCTTCACTTTCCTCAAAAAGGTTGCCATGTCTACAATAGTTCCCTGTTATTATTTGAATTGTTTTAAGAGACTTACTTATCAACATGTTCTGGCTAAATAAATATAATGTAATCTAGCGGTATAGATAATGTTATGTACAGTATATTCGTGGTCAAATATAATCATCCATATAGGGGTAACTCACATAAGTGTTTGACAGCTTCCCTCTGTTATTTAGATGATAAACTCTCCAATAAAACCATCTTTTGATTTATTACAAGCAGCTTCGCATTACTTAAGATAATAACATCATATGTGAACGTTAAAACATTAGACAGCAAATTGCTTGAGATAGCCATATGTGGATGATTATTTTTGACCGCGACTGTACATAATTATTAAAGACACTGCGAGCCTTAATATTTTACACGAAGTTTATAAACTAATATGTAACGCTAGATACGGGGTATATGAAAGTGCCTGCTAGTAGTGTCAGCACTTGCCACATCGAATATGAAGGTACAGTAGTTACATTTGGATCATGAATCTCATGCAGTTATTGTGCAAGTATTTCATAGCTTCTAGTTGCTTGATAATAACCAGAGCATACAATACGAGGAAAGTTTACAATAATGTTATCTCGGTTGTTACTTCGCGAAAGCCAAGTATGTTGCTCTATGATCTTGTGTGTTTGTGGCTATGTCTGTAGCTTCGCGGTCTACAGGTCGCAATTCTTGTCCGATTTTGCTGACATTTTCACCACAGGTAGCCATCAACATTTCTAGGTCACCTATTGTTTTTCAAGGTCATAAGTAAAAAAAATCAAGGTAAACATTATAAAAGACTGAGAATTGATAAAACTGCAATAATTTCGGTTGTATAGATCTGATTTTGATCATAATTTTTCTGTATTAATTTATGTTCAATTTTGCTTCTTATGGTACTTGAGCGATGGCCGTATTTCTAAAACTCACGATTTGAGCATTAGGTCGAAAATCAAAGGGTCTGAATTTTCAGGTGAATTTCTCCACATGCGTCTTGGTCACTGTAAGACTCCCTTCTGGTCCTATTTCAACGAAATTACAAACACAGGTAGGCTGTATAATGCCGATCTCACCTATTGACTTTCAAGGTCAAAGGTCAAGGCTATGACTATTTCTGCCATACTTTCGAAAAGTCCTCGCTCTACGAGCGAATGCTTCATTACTTGGCGAAATTTCGCCAAGTATGCTGCTCGGCGATCTTGTGTGTTTGTGGCTATGTCTGTAGCTTCGCGGTCTACAGGTCGCAATTCTTGTCCGATTCTTACTGAAATATTCACCACAGGTAGTCATCAAAATTTCTAGGTCACCTATTGTTTTTCAAGGTCAAAAGTAAAAAATCTAGATCAAAATGATAAAAAAAAACTGAAAATTGATAAAATCGCAATAATTACACCGCCCAACCCCGAAGGGTGGCGGTGTATTGTTTTCGGTGCTGGATATTTATTTATTTATTTATTTATTTATTTGTTCGTGTGTCTGTTTTAAGTCTAGCGTCCACAATTTTTGCCGTATGATGTTCATTTTTTTTCTATTGATAGATATTCATCATAAAACAAAATGATTAACTTTTGGGCAAAATCGGTCGAAGGTCAAGGTCACAAAAAATAAAGATAGCAAAGGGGGAGTGGTCGCTGGGGCGGTATTGCCATCGAATGATGTCTTGTTATTATTATTATTATTATTATTATTATTATTATTATTAGGTTTGTTGTTTTGTAATCATAGTCACTTGGTAAACTATTGATTAAATGACGGCATATTAATTATTATTATTATTATATACTTCCTGTACCTCCTTTGCCTTCTTGATCACTTCAATACCTTTCCTAATCCTCCTATTTTTTATGTTTCTTGTTTTGCCAATCCTATTTCATGAGGTTTTCCATTCCCACCAACGGTCATCTATGTCACTAATCAAAGCTCTTCTTGTGAACTGAATCATCTTATCATACAACCTTAGCAGTCCTTAGAGCTCGAGCCCTTGTGTCCTTTGTGAAGGTTGCAGTATTAAATGACAGTAATATCAGACAAAATTAATAAAAGAACGCCAAGCTGCTGGTTAAAACTTGCACAATAGGAAGAATTTAAACTGTGTAATGCAATGATGCAATATGAGAGACTAAATGACAACTTCAGAAGATTGATACGACAAAAAGAACTATAAATCAGCCACTGAATGAGCCACTGAAACGATGTCAAAAACTATTAACTCAACACAACCTGGACCTCTCCATTGTGAAACGCGGATTTAATGTGGGTCAAACTTTTAATTATAGAATAGTTTTACCAACACTGTCTTGCAATGTTATATTTCCTATAGCAGAGATATGGGTCATATTCTGGTTGTGTGTGTACTGAGGGGGGAAATGAGCAATACCAGGCGATTCGAGGCTTTCTGCTTCTCACACTCTTGTCAGAAATTATGTATCACGAGTGTATGTACAGTTGGGGAATAATGTATCTGAACACTGTTGGCGGCTTCTGGCAACATCTCCAAAAGTAAACACATCAATGAGAGAAAGTACGAATGAATTAAAGGATAACTTTTATTTCAGTGTCTGTGGTTGGTCGACGTCATCCAATTTCAGTTATACTTATGTAGTAATGAAGAAATGTTGTCTATTACTAACGTGTTTATCACTGTCATTGTTACCAGAAGCCGTCAACTGTGTCCAGATACTTTGTTCCCCAACTGTACATGCACCCACGACCCACCTCAAATTCCTATTGCCACCCCTCCTTACCTCTCCCTTCCACAGTGAATGCTTCGAATAGAGAGAACTCACTACTAGGGTTCCTATTAATGTATATAGTCCAACGTTAACATCTGTCAAATCTTGAAGTACAGTATGGAAATAGATGCTTCATAGGCTCCTATAATAAATGGTTAGAGAAATTAATTAATTTGCTCCATCAATTTGTAATTATCTATGATGAATGAGTTTGTTTTGCTGATTAGACTATATGTTATCCTACGAGATGCGCTGAGTGAGGCGACTCAACTTTTACAGCCGACTGTACACTGAACATTCTTACACAACTATGTTCTTCTCTTTACTGATTATAATGGCACACATGCATAACTTGCAGGTAGAAAGAATGGAACGTCATCGAACATTTAGAAAAACTAGAATGGCAGAGCGTGCAATGTTCGTGTATATGTGGGATGCTGGCTTATCCCTTCGAACGATAGCAGAGCAGACGGGTACCAGCGCCACCACAGTGAGGAGATGGGTGAAGCGATGGAAGAAAGAAAAAAGTTTGTGCTCCACAATACAGACACAGAACATGACTCTATCCAGCGACACGCCACCTGGTGCTGTTAAAATGTGGTCAGCTCCACAACCGACGTTAAGAAACTACGTAAATTTGTTTGATAATGATATCTCTTGGTTGTATTATTGTATTTTTCTGCGTGATTACCTCATGCAATCATATGATCAAATAACAAATTGATTATTATAATAGTTTCATAACTAAGTTTTCAAAATAGCGTACATCAAGAAAATTAGTTAAGTTCAATTAGTAATTAATGTAATTTGACAGGAAACGTAAGGACACATAAAATAAATAATATATATAAAATAAATAAATAGTACATAGATTAATAAATAAAGGTTTCACAATATGTTCACATATACCTTAAAATGTGCGATTTCGTATGCCACTCATCTGACCCTCGTGTGTACTGATTACTATCGGAGCGTGTGGAAGTTTATTCATGTATTTTTATATCGAATTTTATTAGGTTCGCCAAACAAAATTTCAACGCTATTATTCACACTTTCGGAAGTATATAATTATATAATACATCAGAAAGGTTTGGCAGCTGTGATAGTTTTTTATTTCTGTATCTAGATAAAATATTCCTCTTTTTATACTGTAGCTCCACCACCAGTTGTAACCAATCCTACTGTTATCATCACATTAAAAAAATCACCATGTACAGTTAGCAAAAAAGTTTCGTTACCACCCCTACGTTAATTTTATCATCGGGAAGCTCGGTAGAATTGGTACTCCACTGACGGGACAGCCGTGCCTCATGTCATCCGAGACGGCTATCGTCTTTGAACCTCTGATAATATGCGGGCTGAAGCAATGACAGCTCTTTTATATCAAAAGTTTAGCTGATTTTAAACTAAATTCTGAGTTTTCAAGAACTATTATTATTTAAATATTCATTATTAAACATAATGAAATACGTTTGAGTATTTTAGAACAAGAATAATCGTGAAATACCAAGAAAAAGTTGCACTTGCTGAAAGAACGTCAATCCTACTTGTCTGTCCATTAGACATTGACGGGCGCGGAGGTATATATGACACTCGCATCACACCTGACTCACTAGTCAGGCGTACCATCATTACATTACACTGTTAAAAGGATTTTAACGAATCTTTTTTTGTACATCACAATAGAATGAATTTATACACCAGATACTACGCCTTAGCCCTATACTGTACAACATATAGGTTACCATGCTACAGTATGGCCCCATACTAGTTAATTAAACTATGCTGCACTTTAGTTCTGCATCATCATTCTTCACTTCAATTGTTAAGGAATTGCTACAGTACAGTCAAAGTCTAATATGGGCTTCCCCGGAATATATGTAATACACTGCAAATCCACATGCACTGAGTACCATCCACGGAAGGTCGTAGAGCAACAAATAATAATTTGAAATTTGGCTACCAAGTCCCCATTTTTTTGCATTTCGCTTATTCGTGAGGGCTTCGGGAACTTATTCTCGTATGTGTATACTCGACTTTATTGTGTACCTGCAAAGATTGCTCGTTCATAATGTCATATAGGGTCAAATAGACTATACTCCATTTAGACCAGTGGTTCCAAACTTTTTCTGGTCGTTACCCACTTTTCATACATGATCCTTGTCCATGCCCCCCCCCCCCCCACAACCATAACCCGTTAACTGAACAATATGAATTGTACATCCTTGCTGATACGTAAAATTCAAGACCAGGTTATCATACAGAATACACAGCTTAGGAAGCCTTAGATTAGAATTATGTTGAGTTAAAATTATATTGCTTCCCTAATACATTCCCATGTCTTGTTTTAAGTCAAGAACAAGGAATCATATAAAAAGGACGTATTACTCATGTGTCTGGCAGCAAGGCATTGCACAAACCTGTACTGAACCTGTAAGTTCCCTCCACTGACTACCTACCCGCTAAACTCCTTTGGTTTTATTTATGCATAGCCTCAGATTATGGCCCCCTACATTCTTCTATATAGCCCCCAGTTTGGGCCACTGATTTAGACGAATAATGCATCTGGATCATAGCGGGCTTTTTATTTTTTACGTGATTAGTTAATTTGACAATACTGCTCATTCGCAACAGTTTTCGCAACATGTGATTGGCTGTCAAAATTTATCTCATCTTTGGTATGTTAGCCATAAATTAGGCCCTGATGTTAAATGTAGTGTGCTGAAATATTATACTTATATAACGATTCTCTTAGGAGATATTTGCGAAAAACAGCGTCTGTCTGGAGCTGAAACGAATAGTAATGTAGTCTTTACGAGATACGAGGGAGGTTTGACAAAGTTTCTGGTTGAGTAAAATACAGTAGATCTCATCACTCAGAATGGCAACAGATAGCACTCCAAAATAAGATCACTACGCTTTTCATCTGAATCATCAAATAATTGGAGTTTCATAACATTGTTATACATTTCACCACAACTATCTAAATACCTTGATTTGTATGTGATTGGAGCATTTAATAATGTTATAGTCGGCAGCAGAAATTCGTCCCATTCTGCTGTAGTAAGGGGAGCCTGGAGATCTGGTAATACTGTATGAGAGAGAGAGAGAGAGAGAGAGTGAAGGAGGAAGGGAGAGAGTGAGGGAGGAAAGGAGATAGTGAAGGGGGAAGGAGAGAGAGAGAAGGGGAGAGATCGTTTGAACAGGGATACCTTAAGAATTAATTTATAATATATACTGAACTTTATGTAATATAAGTGTGTATTGATAATAATACTGATACTGAAAATCATATAATTATGCATTATTTAGGTGCATCCTATGATTATTATTGGTTGTGAACTCTCATGTTTTTAAAACTTAAGAAGAACTTTGAAACCAAATCAGAATACGTTCCAGGAGTCATTTGAAGCTTTGATAATCCTAACTCAGAACACGACTCAGAACATGACCCCCTCCCCCTTTCACTCTCTCCCTCCTTCCCTCAGTCTCTCTCAACAGTATTACCAGATCTCCAGACTCTCATTACTACAGCAGAGTGGAACATAATACTGCTGCTGACTGTACATCAAAGAAATTTCTTTGACGAAGTTAATTAAGTTGTAATGAAGTCGATGTTGCAATATTTCGACATAAAAAATCTGTTCTTTCTCTCTCTTTGTACAACTCTTTTGAATTACCGACTTAACTGAGTGACTGTTTACAGAATGACCTACTTACTGTTGTCCGACAAATTACAGAAACTGACTTGATTAAATGTGGAAGATATTTTTTCTATAATTAAATACCTATATATACAATTTAGCTACCTATCTGTTTGTAACCTATTCATTATATAACACACTGTTGATATTTATGACCGAAATAGTAAAACACTTAAACCATAAAGATGTACACTCACAATGCAAAAATACCTACAGAACATTATAGAATAGACAGTACTAGAAAACATCAGTTGAGAAAAATAGGACTAAGCGAGGTCCAGAGGGAAAATAAAAGAATAATTGATGAAGCCCCAAAACATCATTTGCCTAATAATTTTCTAATATAAAGGGAAATAAAATGAAAGAACTAATTGTGTAGTGTTTCTAGTTAACAAACGTCTGCAGACAACGTGTTGAATTTAGGAGTTTGTACGACAGACTAGAATTGCAAAAGATACACTCTGAAAATATTACAAGTGTATAATTATTATACTCCCACTTCTCAGAGCTAGATGAGGATATAGAAACGTTCCATGACCACATATCCCAGATTATGGAAACATAAAAGACCTGATTCACACTACTCATAAGAGACTTCAAACCAATAGTTATTTGGTAAAATAGAAGAAACAAATATAGATAAATTTAGAGTAGGGGAGAAAAGTGACAAAGAGAATTGGGGTGAACTTTACTGAAACGTGAAGAATTATAAGGATACCTTAGTCTATATTGTAGCTCATTCTGAGTTTAAAAAGGACATGGGCAGCCTTCCCAGTTAGTTTTGGTGGCAAGAACCATTTCCATTATTCGGCTGGCGAGTCTAAGGGCATTAAATAGAAACTTATTGTCTGGTCCCGGCCATAAAAAATGTACGGGTTTCGTACCCCTGGCATCGGAACCCGATGATATGTTCCTGTCTACGGCCCTAAAAGATAAGCTGTGTTCTAAAACAATTCAATATATCCATCCTAAGCTGACTCTATAAAGGAAAGATTAAGCTTAATGCTGTTGGCAAGAGACCTACTATTCGTTTCAGCGCCGGACAGACGCTGTTTTTTGCAAATATATCCTATCGTTGTATTAATATAATATTTCAGCACACTATCTTTATCACCCGGGCCTAATTTATGGCTGACATACCATATTACTATATGTGTTATGTTAGGAGTTTACTGAGTGATATTAAGCCTAATCCAGTCATCATAATTATCTAAGACGTTATAGAGAATCGGAGGAGTGTGAGGTACTCGTGTAACCACTCCACCAACACCCGGAACACCCCCCACACCACTCCTTCCTTCCCTACCCCAGACTTTCCTTCGAATGCGTCAATATGACTGACCAACTTTGTGATTTTGTTCACAAGTAAACTCCTCGCATAACAAATATAGGAATATGGTATTAACCATAAATTAGGCCCGGAAGTTAAATGTAGTGTGGTGAAATATTATACTTATACAACTATTCATTTAGGAGATATTTGTGAAAAACAGCGTCTGTCCGGCGCTGAAACGCTACCAGTACGAGCCAGTAGTGTTGCCCGCCAGAGGGATAGCCCTCTATTGGCCGTCCTGTGTTGAATGGTTGAGTGTCTGTTTCCATAGATGTTAGGGAAGGGGTTTTCGAGCTATTGTGGCTGCTTTTTTATAACGAGTGGCTCAGTTGGTGATGAGGTACCCAGCGCACGGCGACCAGCGATGTGTCCCTGTACGTAGTAGCTCTTGGCTCCTGAGACAATTAATCTTCAACAGATGTTATATGGATATCAATAAGCCTCCTACTTCTCCTCGACCTCGAGACGTTACTCTCTGATCGAGGTAGTTTTCAGAAAGCTGGGTCTCCTTCTCTCCATGCAGTTTCTGCAAACACAAGAAAACTGAGCAGGTCGGGTGTTGTATCAACGAAACCTGCTGGTGTAATAGATACTTTAACGTTGAATGATTAAAATGCATCCCTTTCATATTGTGCCATTCACTTCATTTTTAAGCGTTTTAGAGTGGGTCATTGGATCCGTTTCACTTATGACAGTGACTACCGATCCAATCGGTGTTATATTACTTTTAATACAAGAGCTGCTGCCAAAGCAGCTTTTGAGGCAAAAGATTCACTATCTGTGGGGGATGCATATCGTACGATGTAGATGATATAATCTGTAAATGTAGTTGACAGTGACAATGACTACTGCACCAAAATCTTTGATGACTCAGCATGTCTTTAAGGAGCTCCTTCTTCCCACACCCTTTTAGTTAGTGGCTTACTACAGAAAGAGGCTTGGTAACCACATCCACGTTTCTAGGTAACTGGAAAAAAAGTTGGAGTAATACCCATAAACCACATGACAAAAATATGTTGAGGGTATTTTAATCAAAGCCAAATATCTTACACAGGCCATGATGCTCTTAAATCCTGCCCTTCTGATGGCATATTTAATTCCATCAAACCACTTAGAACATTTAATTATGGCAATTAATACAATTCGTGCTATGCGCTATGATATTGTCCAATGGGTAACAAAGATTAAATGCAGTAAGAATATGATCATCCTCTCTTTCTATGGCTTGCATATCCTTAATTTCAACCCTACCTCTTTAGGGGTGAAGCCTTTAGTTGGGCATCCTTTACAGTGTTCTTGCTCTTATGAGTTTGGTCATAGAAGAAGGAATTGGACAACCGCTCCTGGTGTGGTAAATGTTCTGCTTTTGATTCACAACCTACTTCTGAGTGTCAGTCAGATAGTTACTGCTTTTACTGCAGGGATGGTCACCCCCACCCCCACCCCCGTTCTTGCCAATGTATGACGTACCTCCTCGAACAGGATGTCCTTCACTTGGCTAACTCCCGATTCATCAGCATTGGTATGGCCAGGTGGCAAGTCAACTTTTCTAGTAGGCGACAAAAGGATGATGGTGTGAGTATATACGTCTCCTCCCTTTACCCTCATCATTCAAAGTCGACAATATCTAATACGGTTGCAGCACCCTCTCACCTTTCCCATGAAGCAGCTGCTATTTACTCTGGAGGGAACGTTTCTCCGGTTTCACTGCATAATAGCTTTTATATCTTGGAAACTAAAACAGATACTTGGTCTGGTGACCCTTCCCCTGATGACAATTTTCAGGCTTTAACTAAAGGTGTGCATATGGTAGAGTTTCACGCTACTACTCACTCTCCAAAAAGGAAACCCAATTCAACTAAATTGCAACAGAGGCGTCTTCGTGGTACCTCTGAGACACTTGACTCCATGAACGTTCCCTCTTGCAATGCAACCGTCTCTGTAGATTCAATCGCACCAGAAGCATTCTCTAGGCTCCGATGAATCTCTTGATTCCAGAGATGTTCCCCTCGCAAGCTTCCTTTGAGGCGTGAAATGAATGTGCATACCTCGATTATTTGTGATTTCTAATAATATGGTTTCTCTTTCTCTTATGCAATGGAGTAATCCTTCACCCTGCAAATGGATGTTGATGTCTCTGCCTGTGTTAGTGATACCACAACTGTGCAGAACATTACCAATTTTTTTGTTTTTCAGGGAATATCCCTGTTCATTTCCCTTCACCTTCTCATATCAGGTGCTTCAGGGTTTCGTGTACGGGTCCCAATTACTGCCCCGAGTACATCTCCTCGGGTTAGCACTTCTACTAGTGGCCTAGGATTAGAGAAAACTTGTCTATTGAGTAAGACCTCTGGTCAAGGTTATAGTGGGATTGATTAATCGATTGGATGATTGATTATCATCTACATAATTAATAAAACACGAACTCCGGAAAGGGATAGGCAGCATGACTAAATGACATACAAACTTAAAAGCACATTATTACTAAAAGAACACATCGACTTAACAAAAATATAAAATATAATCAAAACTATACAAACCATCTGAAAACTATACATATTATAAATCATAGGAGAGGTTGCTCCCTCCCACACTACAAGCCTTCTTCCCGAGCACCTGAGAGAGACTGTAAGAACTTTCACCCACCCAATACTCGGAGAGGTGCCTACGACACAGGTCCCCAAGGCTGGGACACTCGACAATAAGATGCTGCACTGTCAAAGGGACCAGACAATCATCACAGTAGGGAGGGTAAGCCATCTCCATTAAAAAGCAATGAGTCAATAATGTGTGGTCAATGCGGAAACGGACAAGAGCCGTCTCCCACCTGCGGGACAGGCCGCTGTAGCTCCACAAACCAAGGAGCTGGCGGATGTCATGAAGCTTGTTTGCCCCGACAGCATCCCAACTGTCCTGCCACCAGGAACGAATGGTAACATTTATACAGGGTTAAAGATCACTACAGGAACAGGATGACGCCCGGCCGGAGGCCAAGAATTGAAGATCACAGCCTTAGTCAGGGCGTTAGCCCAATCGTTCCCATCGACACCCACATGGGCCGAGACCCAACAAAAAGTTACTTTGGGGCCACGATGACCCAGGAGGACAAGCCACTCAAGAATGGCCAACACCAGGGGATGAGAAGAGTTAAAATTGCACAAGGCCAGCGAAGCACTACAGGAATCGCTAATAATAGGAAAAGAAGGCTGAAGGGGAGTAAAAATCACTTGGAGGGCATATAAAATGGCCAAGAGCTCAGCAGTAAAAATTGACATGACAGATGGGAGCCTACCGCCAGAGCATAAGTCAGGAAAGACAACTCCAAAACCAACTCCAGCATCAGACTTTGACCCATCAGTCTACACAGGGAGGGACTACCTGTGAGTGGAGGCTTATTCTAAAAGGAGGGAACGAGCCATTCGAAGAGGAAGAGATTCCTTCTTTTCTGTAAATCAGGTGCAGGGGAAAACTTCTGGAGGAAACCATGGAGCCACCCTGGGGAGCCGCACAAGACAAATCGGTAAGTCATCAATGCCCATCTCCTCCATAGCCTTCCTACCCGGAAGCCAAAGGGTGTACAAGAATGTGAAAGGTAGTAATGAGACAGGATATCAGATGACACTGCCAAGCAAGGGAGTCGGGAAGTCGATGTAATCGATGCCAACAACAAACCATCAAAAACTGGGAAAGGAGATCTTGAGGTGGTTCATTAGCGTCCATCAGGAGACTGGGGATTGGTGATGACCTGAACGCTCCGGTTGCCAGACGTACCCCAGCATGATGAACAGGGTCTAAAACTCTGAGACGGGCATCGGTGGCAGAGTAGTACACTTCACAACCATAGTCGAGTTTTGACCTATTAATAACATGGTATAGGCGGAGGAAGGGTGGCCTGATCAGTCCCCCAGGACGTATGGCCCAGGTCCCTCATCAGATTAAGAGCCTTCTGGCAAGAGACCTTAAGTGTACGTAAGTAGTGAACCCAAGTCAAACGTTTGTCAAAAAGGAGACCCAAAAAGCGAGTCTCCTCGACACAACGTATCCGATGACCATACATGAATAAGTCCAGATCAGGATGGAAGCCTCCGATGCATAGCAACTGTCTTGGAAGGAGAAAATCGAAACCCATGAGAACCAGTCCAACGTGATATCTGTCAAGGGCAAGCTGCATGCGCCGCTCCGCCACTTACATATGGGAAGCAGCAAACCAGAGTGCTAGGTCATCAATGTACATTGAGTTGTCTATGCCATCTGGAAGGGATGAGGCAAGGGCATTAATTGCTACTGCAAACAATGTGACACTGAGGACGCTTCAATGGGGGACGCCCTCCTCCTGTGCAACAGAAGCTGAGAAGGTTGTACCAACCCTCACAGAAAAACTGCGACCACTGAGAAATCCTTAAGAAAGCGTGGAAAGCGACCCCGCACGCCATATACATGGAGTTGCTGCAGGATGCCATATTGCCATGTAGTTTCATACGCTTTCTCTAAATCAAAGAATACACAGACAAGGTGTTGATGTCATGCAAAAGCCTCACATGCAGCAGCTTCCAACCTGAAAAGTGCATCTGTAGTGGAACAGTGTTTACGAAAGCCAGACTAGTACAGAGACAGAAAATTACCCCGTTCCATGAAGTATAACAGTCTGACATTCACCATCTTCTCAAATAATTTACAGAGACAGGAGGTCATGGCAATTAGTTGGTAATTGAGGGCAACACTAGAGTCCTTGCCCGGCTTGGGGAAAGGAAGGATGGTAGCAACCCTTAACCCAGAAGGGAAAACATCCTTCAGCCAGATTCTGTTATATAAAGCTGAAAGAAATAAGATTGCCTCGGCACCCAAGTGTCGTAATATTGCATATGGGGTGTTGTCTGGCCCAGGATAAGTATCGCCGCAGAGGGAGTGAACAGATGCAGGTCTCTTAGGGTAAATATATGGTTATAACTTTTATTCTCGTTCCCTGAGAAACCTAGAACAGTGCGCTCCTTGGCTCTTAACTCCTGCCGGACAGCTAGAGGTCGAGAGTCACGGCTGGAGACTCTAGCAAAAGCCTCCACCATGGTATTGGCTACTGTCAAACTATCCATAATATTAATTCCATTGACCTTAAGAACAGGTGCATAACTAGGAGAAAACTTCACCGCCATCTTACGAACTCTCCTGAACACTTGGGTGAGTGGAGTTTTACTATTAATTGAAGACACATAGGCCTTCTAAGATGCACGTCGTGCCTCTTTTTAAACTCGTCTAGCACGAGCCCTTGCCCATCGGAAGTCCTCTAAAAGAGTTGGGTCCCTACGATTGCGATGAAGGCGAGAGAAAGCAGCGCGCTTCTTCTGCATGGCAGTAGTGCAGACTGGTGACCACCAAGGGACTGGACGTTTGGGATTGTGGCCAGAAGTTTTAGGGATAGAGTTGAGAGCAGCAGAGTGGATCATATCAGTGAAATATGTTACAGCCTCGTCAGAGCTAACAAAATTGGCCAAACTAGGAAGACGTGTTACCTTCTAAAAGTATAGGAAAAATGGTCACTCCCATATAAAATTCAACAGAGCACTGGGTGAGCAAAGGAAAATGTCATTGGCGGTAAAAGTTCCAGTAGGGCTAATAAAATGTGTCACATCTCCCATATTTAAAACCCTTAATCCCTTATCATTAATAAAAGAAGCTAATAAAACATCCCTGGGGTTGACCAAACTGTCACCCCACAGACAACAATGACCATTAAAATCATCCAATAAAATAAAGGGAGAAGGAAGGTACCGTACAAGACGGTTGAGATCACCCCTCTCAACTGTAACACTGGGAGGAAGGTATAGACTGCACACAATGTACGGGCGGCCCACTACCACCTCGACCTGAGGGTTTACTCAAATAATACGTTTTGTCTAATCCAGGGCCACTAGAAGAAGAGCGAACCCGAGAAGTAGCACCGATTAGACCTAGAATCACGGTCATAAGTGACCGCCGCTCGAGGAATAGATAGAGGCTTTTTTTTTATTCATATATATATTTTATTTTGTTAAAGTGGCCCTAGGAGCCAAGGGCGACTACCTACCGGGCAGATGAGTGGACCGAGCGCTGGTCGCCGTGGACGGGGTACCTCTTCCCCCACAGGGCCACTCATTTTAAAAAGCAGCCCCAATAGCTCGAAAGCTTGCCCACGACGGTGCTGAGGCCCCCTTCCCCAACATCTCCCAGTCCAGACATCCAACATAGGACGGCCCCTAGAGGGCAGTCCCTCTGGAGGGCAGCACATTTGGTGCATACTGGCAGCCTATTGCAAGGGAACCATTCAGTCTGGTCTCTCACTGGTGACCTTACTAGCATGGGAAGCCCTCTCTCCCTGATATCGGGGCAGAGCAGGGGCCGAAGCGTCCTCTAGTCTAGCTCGCCATTTATGGATTAGCAGCAATACTCGATATTGTCCAGGTGAAAATCTTACATGTGGTTTTGTCACTAAATTTCCTCTAATTATTTTTATGTGAACTTATTAGGAGGGTAGGAGGAGTCCATAATCCGGTGTGGTTGCTGGTCCCCCAGAGAAACCATGCTAGTTTTACAACCACAAAAGTTATCCATGACGCAACTACAGCAGAAGGTGGCATTGTAACAGCCACGATTAAATAGCAAGGCCCGAGTGGCGAATTGGGCTGCGAGGATACTGAGATTGAACCCCTCCCCATTGGTCATTTAAAATAAAAAAAAATTAACAGCCACGATTAAATAGCAAGGACCTTCGGCTAGGGCTGCAGGGGTACTGGGATTGAACCCCCCCCCCCCCCCCATTGGACATTTTAAAACTTTTTTTACTGTCCTTAGATTTAGTATTAAATTTAGGTGTCTAACATTTTGTGGTTTGAATTCATTGCTAAACTGTGCATGTAAGCCAGGCCTGCCTGTATCCTTGATGTTTGAGACCATAGAGATTATGTTGAGAAAGCCATAAATCTTTAGTTGCTTTAAGCTGATAATTCAAGAAACACATATCCACCAAAAATAAAATTAGACCGAGGACATTCCCGGGACTACACCAGTCAGGATGGTGTATCAATTGTCAACAACAAAATTAAAAGAAATTGTACTGGGGATTCGAACCGGGGATCTTTCGGTTAAGGCCTAATAACAGCATTCGGCTTGGGCTACAGGGGTTCGACCCCCCCCCCCCCAACCACCCAATTGGTCAATTGGTCATTAAAAAAAAAATAGGCCGAGGACGCTTTTTTAGTCTAGGTCAAACGATGCGGCCGTGCATAGCGGCTAAACAGATAGACAGACACACACACACACAGACAGACAGAGTGTTTTATTTATATAAATAGATGTGACGAGAGATGGGAGAGGTGAAATCTAGGTGAGAGGATAGAGCAGAGCATTCATAAATGGTATGGTCATGCTGAGTGCATGAATGCAGAAAGTTTAAGTGAAAAAGGTATATATTGCAGAGATAGAAGCAAAAATGACTAGAAGGAGGTCAAGGAGGAATGGAAGGATGGAATTAAAGCAGCTTTGATTACTAGGCTTAGTAGAGATATATGTATTTGAGAGAAAGAAATACGAGCAAGGAAAAACCAAGTTAGATCAAAGTTGTGTATGTAAGAAATCACTAGATGGGAAGCATGCTCCAGTGAGGGAAAAATTTGGGTAATGAAACTACTTTGTATTTGAAGATAATACCGTACTGTAAATATATTCATTTCGCTATACTGCCTACGGAAACTTAAGTGAATGTATGCTAATAGGAGACTGACTCATTTGAAGAGTAAATTAACACATTTACTGTAGCTCGCTTCAGAGAAGGATCGATCACTCGAGAGTGGTAATCCGTTGTTGATTTTGGCTATTATTATCATAGTTATTATATTAGATGTTGTGTGCCTGTTTTTGCTATTTTCTCCCTCTTCTATAAGGTCTAACCACCCCACTTGTAGTAAGTATGAAGCAAAAACCATTACACACAAACGATCACATAACGTTTTTGGTGGATGAAACAAAAAAACATATGACATGTACTTCCACTATAGAATATAACTGAATTGTTCGGTGGACTAGAAGGCCTGTGCAGTACATCTTTTGCTGATCCTCCTAACATAATATAATTTTTTCCTTGACAGCAATGAATTGTGCATTTGTACTAATCGCGTGGCTCCTGGTAATGACCCCTAGAAGTTGTGATGGGTCTATATTTAGGGAGCAGAAGAAAAATGGAAGACTTGTGACGTCGGTGTTGCAGATTTTGCATCTTCAATTTCCTGGTTGTCATATTGTGCTAGCTACAACCAACAGTTACTCTCAAAACCTCAACTATCTGATTTAGTAAGTGAAATATAAATAGCATCTAATATCTGCCATGTAATTACAAAGCCTTAAGTAACTGTAATTCTACCTGACAATCGGTAAATATCAATTTTGGATGACCACTCTTGAGTGATCCCTCTCTTAAAAGGGAGCATCAGCAAATAGTAACTTTCCCATTTGCATATTGTCAGTTATTTAATGTACATATTAGAGTTGATTCCATTATTTATACATGGAGACGTAGATAATTAATTGATATAAGTTTGTGTACCTGCATTCCCAAAATCGTAGGTGTGGCACCTGTGTAGTACTTTCAACAGACTGAGTATTATGTGATCTTGCTGGCTATTCTTAGCAAACATATAAAATGAACGGATGTATCATTATACTAAATTTACTCCAATGTACAGTTACAATTACAATGTACAATTAAATGTACAGTTGGACACATGAATGGGTGGTACAGCCCAGGTGAAAGATACTTGTCCCATTTGAGTAACCAAGTGTCTATTATCAGGTACTTGCTTTTTATTACTATCCTCAATACTGACTTCTGCCTCTGATGTCTCCTATTTGGCACTAAGGAACTTGATATTGGGAGTAATTGACCATCTTTCACTTGGGTTGTACCACCCATTCATGTGTCCAACTGTACAATGAAAGACGAAACTATATTTTCAGATTTTGGTGAAACTGTCTCGGAAACGTCAATCAATAAATCAATCAACATACTTGTCGTCTCTTGGCAATTTCCATATTATTTCGGCATGTTTAATCTATCTTTGGATAATCCAGGGAAGATAGTTTTGACTTTCATTTTATGAACATGAATGGACACTACAAACATATCTGATATTCTATCCTCCCCTTCCCAATATACATTTTTCTGCTCGCTATATTGCAGAAACAACGATCAACAGGTCCTGGTTGATGTAGGTAAACTGAAAGATTGAAATGGACGTATTGGGGGCGTCCTGTAGGAGCCAGGGACGGGTTACTCAAAACGCGCCTTTTGATTCGGGCCAAGGCGCCTGCCTTTCAGAAAGACGCGATTCCGATACTCAAGAGCATTTAAAAGCGCCTTTGGCGTGCCTTTCAGCGATTTTGCGCCAATCCTCAGAAGGCGCTTTTTGATACTCCAGCCAATGACTGCTGACCTATTAAGGTGTGCTTACGAAATGTAAACCAATCACAATCTAGTATTTTGAAGAGCGGTTTGAGCGGATAACAGATGTTAACAATAAACAAACATTATTTTAATGAGAGACAAATGAATAAGAACGATAATATAGATATTATATATATATATATATATATATATATATATATATATATATATATATATATATATATATATATATATATATATATATATATATATATATATATATATATATATATATATAAAATCAACTAGGAAAATTGCCATGATTTCAGCATCTTATTAACTTTTAATTATTAACATTGCAGTTAAAATATTAATTAAATATCAAAGGTTTGCAGACACAGTAAAGTATTTGGATAATCCTTATAAGCTTTCCTAATAATGAAAATTACTGAAAATCAGTAATCATATACAGTAGTTAACATAATGTACAATACCGTCATGAAGGTTGCAGTTGTCAATCGCAACTGGTTTTGTCACAATATTTCATGTCCCAAATGTCAGTAAACAACATGGCTGAACCCATGATAGTCACTATATTCGCATAAAACATAACACAGTAAGAATCCTTCATTGAAGCACTATATTACATATAGCGGTTATGC
The DNA here is from genome assembly GCA_034508575.1 of Petrolisthes manimaculis. Lineage (NCBI taxonomy): Eukaryota > Metazoa > Arthropoda > Malacostraca > Decapoda > Porcellanidae > Petrolisthes > Petrolisthes manimaculis. Next base: position 2,004,350 of record JAWZYT010002861.1, on the reverse strand, counting down.
AACGGTAGGTTATATTTCGTTCGCCAAGTTGTTAAGTGATTTCTCTCACCAAACTAAACAAACCATAAATTTTACCGTAAAATATTCACCAAAATGACTTCATGTCATAAGAAACGTTGACAAACCTAGCCTTATCTGTCTTATTCTGTCAACAATAGTGCATTCCCAGGGTAGCAATAACACAACAGGTGCCATGTCATAGTTATGCTTTTGTATTCTATATACTCAAACCATAATTCCTATGTATTATACCCACAATAACATTGTTCTATAGAATTTTTACATTGTTTTTATTAATTTCATCATATTCAATATTCCCTTTATTCCTCCTTAATAATTATTTTCATAATTTACTATATGATAACTCCCTATATGTCACGGTAGAGCCTCGACAAGGTGAAAAAGTAAGCCAGTTCATAGTAACCTCTTGCAATAATGGCGTCTGTCACCTCTGCTGAGCTCTGCTGCTTCCTCGAGTGTTACAACATGTTTAGACTGTGATTTCGGGCTCCTAATAATGTACCCCATATATGCATTTCATTCTAGGGTCCTTTTTAACTTGTGAGTACGACACAAACTTTCATGTCTCAGTAAGCATTCAAGATAAACTATGAATTAAGTCTTTTTGTGAGAGAGGATAATCTTGATTTGATGTTTTTTATATTTGTTTTCGGAAATGTACACTAAAGAAGGATGCCATACTGTAATTAGGGCCGAAGAATGCCACGGTTAGGCTTGAAGGATACTATGGTTAGGGCTTAAGAACACCTCGGTCTAGGTTAGGTCAGGTTGGTTAGTGTGATTTCAAAAAATCATTACCTTATTGTTTTTAAATGATCAATTTATTTTCCCTAATTTTTTCGATATCTTCCCAAAATATGCACAAATCCCAAGATCTTGGGTAATTCCAAAAAACTAGCAATTTTGAAACTCCTATTTTTTTTTTTAATAATTCCAAAACTTGGCTTGCATTTTCAAATTTCGACATTTATGACTGATGACAATTTGAAAACTTGGCTCAGATTTTCAATTTTCGACATTTATGCCTGATCATGAATTCACTATAAAAGCCAAACAAAAATAAGAACTTATAGGAAACTGTACAAAACACAGATAAATTAAATTAACTCAATAAAATATTATATATCGTAAACTTGTATCTGAAACAATAGACGGGTAAACTTTGAAGCAAATAAATGCAGAAGTTTATAATATATATGATTAAATATAAAGTTTAAGCTTAATACTTAATACTAAATATAAGGTTTAAATTTAAAACTTAACAACCAGCTGCAGGTATTTAGTATTACTATTAACAATATACTGTATAATTTGATTTTGTTTAATTTTTTTTCAAAGATAGAATAAGAATAATTTCTTACTGATTAAAAGGCTGAATAGTTTTCTTGGACAACCCATGGTCTTTCACAATGTCGGCGATGCTGTGGCCGGCCAATCGTATACGAACAATACGACTTCATTACACCGCACGATGTTGCTTAGAATCCAGCCGATCTGTGAGTGAATGACCGTCCCACAAACATAGCACCTACTCATCCCCTCGGAATGAAATTATCGACAGGCACAAATGAGTTTTACTGGAAACATCTGTTTTGCAATAATATTTGAGCTGTGGTAACGTCAAAAAGTTTCTCTCATGAACCAGCAGAAGATAGATGCTTTTTGTTACAGACACCCATGCGAGGTGAAATGCATTGTTGTTAGGTAGTATCATAATTTACTTCTTTTATATCGTACCTGAATTAATGAAAATAGTTAACAAATGTTACCACTACGCTGCAACGTGGCGTTGCATTTTCCTACTCTTCTTAGTTCTTACCCTCACCCACTTCCACTCCAAAATGATATATCTACCCCATAATCATCTCTAGGCCTTTACATCCAATCCACTGTCTCTCTCAGCCCCGCTTGTTCCACTCTGACTTGCCACGCTTAATTATTAAGGAAGCCAGCCTGACGCAGAGTACACTTTAGGATTGGAGATTATTTATGACCACGACAGTGCATACATGATCGACACTACACTAAAACCAAAGCACATTACACAGTTGGCGGCAAAGGTCGTGTCACAACAACATATGTCAAGTAATGAAGTACAGTATGCAAGTATAAGCTTCACAGGCTGGTAAACAGAAGACCCAGATTGTTTACTAATATGCCCCCTGGATATTGTAATTCTGTATGATGAATGTGTTAGTTTATTGATTATTTTTTATATTATCCTTCAAGAAACGCTAAGTGAGAAGACTTTTGCCGCCGATTGTACTGTAAGAGGAGCTATAGCTGGCTGGCTGGCTGTAGGAAAGTTCGTATTTTATCAATGATTAATTAATATTCGAAGTACGAAACATATACAACTACTCCGATTTGTTGATGCATACTTACATGTTTTGTATGCTTGTGGAGAATTTTGATTATCTGATTTTCAAAATACGTCAATGTTGTCCATTCTTTTGAGTTGCATTTATAGAGGAAAAAACAATATGTAAAGTCACCACGTTATTCCCTCATCCCACAGTGAGATGACTAAAGGAGGTGATGAAGCCATGGTTGTGTTTGATGGAACGTCAGTACCATTTACCCAGAGGGCTGGAGCTATTCCATTATACAGGGAGAAGAGGAAGCAATCAGGACTGTGGAGTGAGGCTCAAGCCACTTGTCGTGTGCTTCTACTTGATTTTTCTTATGGCAACATTCTGGTTGGAAGCAGGTACTCTATATAGGAAAGTATTACAGGCAGTCACATAAACAAAATACGATAACATCAGCCAATTTTCTGCATATATTATTTCATAACTCCTACTTTTAACTGATAATATTTTGTTCACCAAATCCAAATTACATTATTACATCATTCAGTCAATTTCATATTGTCTGTTTACATTATTCCAATTTATCATACCTATTTTTTAGTCAAAGAATGGTCTTTGTCCACTGAAACACATCCAGTATTTGATTCCATTGATCAGAGCTCAGCTGAAAATATTAATTTACTGACATCTTAGTCAATTATTTTTCACTTTTCCTACATTCACGAAGCTGTTCCAGAACAGCAACACACTCGATGTGATAGGAATTCACAGGATTATTGTCATGGAAGTCGTGAAAATCGCAGCATTTACTCACACATGCACATATATCAATTTATCTATTTATTTATGTAATTATGCCTCTATCTTTTTAGATAATTATATATCCCCAACTTTAGAGTAAGTAATATAACCTGTCCTAATCAACTGACTGAGAACCGGTAATGAATGTTTTATAAAGCCACCTTTCGCTACTCACAGATAGTCTATATTAAACCGCAGCAGAAAAATGACGTGACACATAATGATTATGACATTTATTGATAATATGAAATAATTTTACCTTAGATATAAATGTGAACTTCAGAGAAATAATATTATTCATACAAGAAATTATGAAGAATAGCAAAACTCAATATATTACTAGTTACAGAATGGAATTATCAAATAAATGTAATTATGAAAAATAACTCCAGAGAAAGAATAATATTTACACCTTAAATCATTACAAAAGCAAGGTTTAATAAGTAAATGATCTTACAATGAAAATTTCTCTGATCACGCACTATGGACAGAGTAACATTTACTGGCTTCACTGATACAAGAATTAATGAAAGAAAACTCAGGGTAATTCACAATATATAAGACCACCAAACTAATGATAAAAAACACAAGCACGGGAGCAGCAGGAATATATCCAAGCTCTATTTTGTGGGGCCCCCTAACGGAAACCGCCTTGACATGGGGGGGGGGGGGCTTGCGTGTCTCTAAGACCTGGCAAGCTAGACAAGAGGGGGTTTTGGCCCCTGCTCTGCCCCGATTTAGGGGAGAGAGGGCTTCCCATGCTAGGATGGTCGCCAGTGAGAGACCAGACTAAATGGTTCCCATGCAATAGACTGCCAGTACGGACCAACAGCGCTGCCCTCCAGAAGGACTGCCTTCTAGGGGCCGTCCTATGTTGGATGGTTGGGTGTCTGGGTCGGGAGATATTGGGGAAAGGAGTCTCAAACTTTCGAGCCATTGGGGCTGCTTTTTAAAACGAGTGGCCCTGTGGGGGAAGAGGTACCCCGCCCACGGTGACCAGCGCTCGGTCCCCTCATCTGCCCGGTAGGCAGTATCTCTTGGCTCCTGGGACCAAAAACATTATATTAATAATATATGGATTACAAAAAGCCCAAATCTCTTCCTCGAGCGGTGGTCGACCAGGCCTTTGAGATGTCACTCTCTGGTCGTAATGATAAGCAGAAGTCGGCAAAAATTAGTAAGCCTAGCAGGTCGGGTGTTGTGGCAACGATTCCTGTTAACAGTAACGACACATTAATGTTAACAAACGTACTTCCATACCTTTCATATGGCGCTATTCACTCAATTTTTAAGTGTTTTGGAGTTTTCAACGTATCCTAATCACTCATGACAGTGACTGTAAGTTTAATCGTTGCTTCATTACTTTTAATACAAATGCTTCTGCCAAAGCAACATATGAGGCAAAAGATTCTCTGACTGTGGGGGATACTCACTGTAAACTTCAGATGATGCGGTCTATCAATGTAGTTGACAGTGACAATGAATACTACCCTAACATCTTTGATGACTCTATAGAGAATGTCCCAGAGGAACGTCGGGTTCCTACACCCTTTTGGTTTGTGGCTTACTACAGGGAGGGACGTGGTAACCTTATCCATGCTTCCCATTATTTGGAGCGCCACATAAAGAAATGTGGTAATGGCATTTTAATCAGAGCCATGATGCTCCTCAATCTCCCATGTCCTTCTGATAGCATTTTTGAATCTATCAAACAACACCAAACATTTAATTATAGCAAGGGGCGTATATATAATAATGTAGACCTGTATGAATTATCAGAAAAGGACATTCTTGCTACGTGCCCAGACAGCGTCCAACGAGTAACAAAGATGAAAGGCAGTAAAAATATGATCATCCTCACTTTCTATAGCTCGCATATCCCAGATCGCATTAACATTAACTCCACCTGTTTTGAGGTGAAGCCTTTTGTTGAGCGTCCCTTACCGTGTTTCTGTTGTTATGAGTTTGGTCATGGGATGAGTAACTGCAACAATCATTCCCAGTGTGGTAATTGTTCTACTCTTGACTCACATCTTACCTTTGAGTATCGGTCAGAGAGTTACTGCTTTTACTGCAGAGATGCTCACCCTTTGCATTCTCGCCAGTGTAAGATGTACCCCTTTGAACAGGACATCCTCTACTTAGCTAATACCCAATTCATCAGTATTGGTAGTGCCAGACGGCAACTCAACTTCAGGCGACAGAAGGATGTTGGTGTGTAGACATACGCATCCTCCCTTTACCCTAAATCAGTTGTAACACCCTCTCAACCCTCTCAAGAGGCAGCAGCTTTATGCTCTAGTGAGAGCCTTTCTAAGGTTACACTACATAATAGCTTTTCTGTCCTGGAATCTTTATCAGACACTCATTCTGGTGACCCTACAACTGATGACAGTTTTCAGAATTTAGCTAAAGGTATCCATGTGGTAGAGGTTCACGCTGCCGCACGCTCTCCAAAAAGGAAACTGAAGTCACCTAATCGGCCACAGAGACACCTTTGTGGTTCCTCTGAGGCACTTGACTCAATGAATGTTTCTCCTTAAAAGGCAACCATCTCTGAGGACTCATCCATAGTTTCCTCTCAGTGTCACCAGAAGCGTTCTCGTGGCTCTGATGAATCTCTTGATTCAACAGAAGTTCCTCCTCGCAAGTTTCCTTTAGGACCATCAGAGGAGCGTGAAGTCAATGTGGATGCTACAGATGTTGCGACTTCAAAAGATTCAGTTTCATCTCGGCTTGAACAGCGGAGTGATTCTACCACCTGTATTATGGATGTTGATGTGTCTGCCTGTGTCAATGATACCACTGCTGCACAGGGCATTACCAATGTAAATGTTTCAAAGAATATCCCTGCTCATTGTAAGGGAAAACTACCTTATTTGCTTAAGTGTTAATCTAATGTGTTCATTATACCATCCAGTTAATTTTCATATGATTCGGAGTCTATATCTGTTTCATATTTTCTAGCTCATGCTGTATTGTTTGTCAGTCTCGACTCCAAACCAAGCCAACGTCATGGACTGCTTCCTTCAACAACGGGCAGAGCAGACTGAGACACCAGAGCTCTCACACCTCCACCTTCTCTTTCCTCCACCAGAGATTACTCTTCGGGTTGTCACGGTCACTGGGCCGTTTCCGTGTCACACCTACTTACTCTACGTACTCTACTTACTCAACACTGTCTACAGTACTTGCAAGTGTACTAAGTGTGGTCTGAGCCTCGCTCCCACATTGTGTAGCCTACCCTGCTGCTACCACCTTGAAGAGTCGTGTTCACCTCTGGACTTATTGTGCTACAAGTGGCGAATGTTATTTGTGTGTGACTTATTGCTGTACCAGTGGCGAGTGTTATTTGTGTGTGGTGTGTCTTGTGACTTATTTATAACGTTGATTAAAGGTGGGAATTGTTTTCACTCTTGGACTTCCATTATCCTCGGGACTTGCTGGGTGATGTTATTGAGTGGGATATTTGGTGCAATACAGAGGACTACTCTGTCAAAACTCCATCTCTACGGCTGAGCAACCTTTCCTCTACACTCATATACTTTCATTTTCTTCCAACATTTCAGATGCTTCAGGGATTCGTCTACGGGTCCCAATTACTGCCCCAAGTACTACTCCTCGGGTTCGCTCTTCTAATGGCTTAGGATTCGACAAAACGTATCGTTTGAGTAAACCCTCAGGTCGAGGTGGTAGTGGGAAGTAAAGTCATGGTCTAATGTACAGTCGACGGCAAAAGTCCTGTCGCCTCACCTGCTTCACCGAGACAGGCAGTGTTCATGGACTCGAGAAATACACACGTTTTCTACACCTAATAATCTCAAGTCTATGAACATCGCGTGCCTTGATGAAGCAAGTGAGGCGACAGGACTTTTGCCGCCGACTGTACTGCAACCTGGTGAATAAAAACGAGCTATTTGAGTTAATTTTATGAACCAAAATTGCTCACACCAACAGCTATAGTTTCGGATCATTTTTCGAAGCCATCTCATTGGAAGGTGTTGCAGTACATTAGACCATGACTTTACCTCCATGAGGCTTCCCAACAACCAGGACCAATGTAACACTGTTCAAGGTCCTTCAATGGAATTGTCGTGGATTGTGTGCTTCTTGGGAAGAACTGCGCTTTCTTCTCTCCTGCATGTGTTTCTCTTCAAAAGACAATGCTTGGGGACAATATTCCTGCCAGTCCTCCAGCATACTCTGCATTTTATTCTAATTCATTTGAAGGGCAGGGTCACCATGGTGGCTCTGCCATCCTAGTTCGTCGAGATATTCCATGCACGAGCCTGGAGCTTGACACACCGCTCCAGGCTGTTGCTGCTGAGGTTTTTATGGACCGCCCCTACACTGTGTGCAGTCTATACCTTCCTCCCAGTGTTACAGTAGAGAGGGGTGATCTTAACCGTCTTGTACGGGACCTTCCCTCTCCATTTATTTGATTAGGTGATTTTAATGGTTGTCATCCTCTGTCGGGTGATAGTTCATCAACCTCAGAGGTGTTTTATTGGCTTCTCTAATTGAGGATGAGGGATTAGGGGTTTTAAATACAGGAGATGTGACACATTTTAATAGCCCAACTGGGACTTTTACCGCCATTGACATTTCCCTTTGCTCACTCAGTGCTTTGTTAGATTTTACTTGGAGAGTGTTGCCTGATTTATATGGTAGTGACCATTTTCCTATACTCTTGGAAGGTAACAAGTATGAACCACAGTCTCGTCTTCCTAGGTGGAAATTAGAGAAGACTGACTGGCAGTTTTTTTAGAGAGCTAACTATTTCGGTCTCTTCAGTAGCTGATTTTAGTAGCTCTGATGAGGCTGTAACATATTTCACTGATGTACTTCACTCAGCTGCACTCCACTCTATCCCTAAAACTTCTGGCTACTTACCCAAACGTGCTGTCCCTTAGTGGTCAACAGTCAGCACCGCTGCTGCGTGGGAGACTATCGCTGCTTTCTCTCGCCTTCGTCGCAAATGTGAGGACCCAACTCTTTTAGAGGACCCGACGGGCAAGGGCCCAGGCCAGACAAATTTTAAAAGAGGCACGACGAGCATCATGGAAGGCCTATGTATCTTCAATTAATACTAAACTCCACTCACCCAAGTGTTCAGGAGATTCCGTAAGATGGCAGGGAGGTTTTCTCCTAGTTCTTCACCTGTACTTAAGGTCAACGGAGTTAAGATTATGGATAGTTTAACAGAGGCCAATACCATAGCGGAGGCGTTTGCTAGAGTTTCCAGCCGTCACTTTGGACCTCTGGCTGTGAGGCATGAGTTAAGAGCCAAAGAGCGCACTACCCTGGATATCTCAGGGAACGAGAATGAAAGTTTTAACCATATATTCACCCTAAGAGATCTGCATTCTGCTCTCTCTCTCTGTGGGGACACTTCTCCTGGGCCAGTCAACATACCATATGCAATACCGATCTCATTTCTTTTAGCTTTATATGACTGAATCTGGGTGGAGGGAGTCTTCCCTTCTGGGTGGAGGGTTGCTACCATCCTTCCTTTCCCCAAGCTGGTATACTTTCCCCAAGCTGGTATACTGGTATACTTCTCAGAATGGGGTGATTTTCTGTCTCCGTCGCAGTCTGGCTTTCGTAAACATCGTTCAACTACCAACTCTCTGGTCAGGTTGGAAGCTGCTGCATGTGAGGTTTTTGCACATCAACACTTTATTTGTGTATTCTTTGATTTAGAAAAAGCGTATGACACTACATGGCAATATGGCATCCTGCAGCAGCTCCATGTATATGACCAGCGAGGTCGCCTTCCGCGCTTTCTTAAAGAGTTTCAGAGTGGTCGCAGTTTTTCTGTAAGGGTTGGTACAGAACTCTCAGCATCTGTTGCACAGAAGGAGGGCGCCCCCCAGGGAAGCGTCCTGAGTGTCACATTGTTTGCAGTAACAATTAATGCCATTGCCTCAATTCGATGTACTGTACATTGACGACCTAGCAGTCTGGTATGCTGCCTCCCATATGTCAGTGGTGGAGCGGCGCACGCAGCTTGCCCTTGACAGGGTGTCACGTTGGACTGGTTCTCATGGGTTTCGATATTCTCCTGCCAAGACGGTTGTTATGCACTTCTGCCGCATCCGAGGTGTCCACCCTGATCCGGACTTATTCATTTATGGTCATCGGATACGCTGTGTCGAGGAGACTCGCTTTTTGGGTCTCCCATTTGACAAACACTTGACTTGGGTTCTCAACTAACATACACTTAATATCTCTGATCTCAAGGCTCTTAATCTGTTGAGGGTCCTGAGCCATACGACCTGGGGGGCTGATCGGGCCACCCTCCTTCACTTATACCGTGTTCTTATTAAGTCAAAACTTGACTATGGGTGTGAGGTATACTCCTCTGCCACTGATGCCCGTATCAGAATTTTAGACCCTGTTCATCATGCTGGGGTACGTCTGGCGACCTCTAGATCTCCTTTGCCATTCCTTGATGGTTCATGGTTGGCATCGATTACATCGACTTCCCGACTCCCTTCCTTGCTTGGCAGTGTCATCTGATATCATGTCTAATTACTACCTTTCACATTCTCGTACACCTTGGCCCTTTGGCTTCCGGGACAGGAATGCTATGGTGGAGATGGGAATTGAAAACTTCCAGATTCGTCCTGTGCGGTTCCTCAGGGTGACTCCATGGCTTCTTCCAAAAGTTTTCCCCTGGACCTGTTTTACAGACAAAAAGGAATCTCTTCCTCCTCCAGTGGCTCGTTCCCTCTTTTTAGAACATGTCTTCACTCGCACCGAGTCTCTCCCTGTGTACACAGATTGGTAAAATCTGATGCTGGAGTTGTCTTTCCTGACTTTTGCCTTGGCGGTAGGCTTCCTTCTGTCATGTCGATTTTCACTGCTGAGCTCTCAGCCATTCAATATGCCATCCAAGTGATTTTTACTCTCCCTCAGCCTTCTTTTACTATTTTTAGTTATTCCTGTAGTGCCTTGCAGGCCTTGTGTAATTTTAACTCTTTCCATCCCCTGGTGTTGGCCATCATTGAGTGTCTTGTCTTCCTGGGTCGTCGTTGCCGCAAAGTCAATTTTTATTGGGTCCCGGCCCATGTGGGTGTCGATGGGCTTGAACGAGCTGACGCCTTCTGCCGCCGAGCGTGATCCTGTCCCTGCAGTAGACCTTCGAGCCTATATAGTTGCTGCCGTTCGTTCCTGCTGGCAGGACATCCGCCAATGCCATGGTTTGTAGAGCTACAGCGGCCTGTCCCGCAAGTGGGAGATGGCTCTTGTCCGTCTCCGCATTGGCCACACATTATTGACGATTGTCTGGTCCCTTTGACAGTACGGCATATTATTGTTGTGTGTCCTAGCCTTGGGGACCTGCATCGTAGGCACCTCTCCGAGTACTGGGTGGGTGACGGTTCATACAGTCTCTCCTGGATGCTTGGGGAGGAGGCTTGTAGTGTGGGAGGGAACACCCTCTCCTATGTGGAGGAGGCTGGCCTCCTCCACAAATTGTTATTTTATTATATTTATATTTTAGTTAAGTCGACGCGTTCTTTTAGTAATGGTGCGTTTTTTAGTTTTTGTGGCATTTAATCATGATGCCTGTCCCTTTCGGGAGTTTATGATTTTGGTAGTTGTGGATGACAATATTGTGTTGGGCGGTTTATGACCCTAGCCGCCTGACGACTAGTTGCATCAAGGAATTGATTAATCAATCTTTTTTGTGGGGCAGAGACAATATTAAAAACATAGTTAATATTACTTTGAGGTTTACCTGAAACTTTACAGATTGGATTCATATAATATAATCAACAAAGCTTTTTGAGTTATCGCACACTGTATTTAGGCTTCCTTACGTTATTTAGTTGTATCAGCATAGCTCAATTGAGAACTATTTACAGCTAGAGTGTTAACCACATGGGAAATGAATTACCGTAATATGGTTCTTCCTCCGTATTCATTCATAAAACGAACCATAATTATTATTCACAGTATATTTGAGTGGGCTGCATTATGGACACAGCCTGATACGCAGTTGGTGGTTATAGGTGATCGTGCTGGTGTGACCGTTTTGTTACTCCACCCAACACTTCGCAATACACGCAATGCACTCTACGTTACCAAGCAAACACCCAGCAAACACGACTCTCAGAGAGGTATTCCAAGTGTTATACAAAATCTGTTCTCTAATGTTACTGAAATACCACCATTTCCGTTTTTTTTTGTTTTTGTGATAGGTTGTCCACAGACTAGTTACGGTAATATGTAGAAGACTAATACCGGCACTGTGCAATTCCATTGTGTTTAAATTTTGTTATTATCCAATAGATGATTTATATAACCAAGGAATAATTCATCTGCACATTCCGATAAGGAGTCTTTGCACAAGCCTCGGATCAGTACTGCACTCCTTCAGTAGCTATTATCAAAGACTAGTAAGGGTACAAATAATTGTTATGTTTTCGAAACATTTCCTGATGTCAATATAGTTAAAAAAGAATCATGAAATATTCAAATTTGCTTGCATAGGGATTTGGTGGAAGTTTCATTAAGAACAAGATTAAAATGGGATAAGAGTAGTTATTGTCTGCCTATCGCACAGAGTTGTATTTGTCTAGTAGCAAGATTAGGACTTAATGTTGTAAACCCGCACACTTTCCTCATATATATGGTAAATCAACTAGGAGAAGATCTAATTCATGTCCAATGTCGTTCGAGATGCCTAGACGCATTTCATTTGAAGAACCATAAGTTATAGTAAAGGGGAAAGAGGGATGAAGGAAAAGAGTTATGGAGTTGACCATTTTGTATATGAATGATTGAGAGTATCGGTTAACTCTTGCATTGACTGAGAGGGTGGCTTGCAATAAGTCCGATTGTAATCTTCGAGGTATTTCTTAACGCTATATAACACGTTTTTAATTATAATAGTGATACTTGGATAATGCGATGGGTTGAAGATTGGATTTTATATGAAAAGGTATACAGCCTTCACTTCTTTGTGGTCATTTGGGAAGCGAATGGGGACAGCTGGCCATTCTTTGATAATTTGACTTGTGATTGGTCACTTCCAGTAAGCGCGTTCCTCATTGGTCCATCATTCCTCCTCCCCCCCCCCCGCCAAGCTCTTCGGGCTCTTCAACAGCTACATACGTAAACAAACTGAAAGCATAGCCATGGCGGTAGTGAATTCGCCTTTTTTTAAATGTAATTACTGTAATAAGGACTTCACAAGAGGGACGCGCTTACTGGAGATGCTGGCTGCACCAATCACAAGACAAATTATCAAAGAATGACCAGCCGTCCCCATCCGCTTCCGATCATTTGCTACTGAGGAGAGAATACACTGGAATATTAAATTCTGCCAAATAATATCATAATATCTTGTCGTTGTATTTAACCATGGTTCAGTTAAGCCTATTATATACTGTAGTATTTATAATTACAATTATAATTATACTTATAATAGAAACAATGATCAACGTGGAAGTGAAGGAATCTGCACGCGATGGAGAAAATCTCGTTTTGTTATAATTCTTGAAAATATTTATTTTTCGAATAATTCACATATGCCTAATAACTCTGATGTTTCTGATTATTTATAACAAATGATGCGTTTGTAATACCTGACAGAGGGTGTGGGTGTGGAGGTGTGGCGGCGTTGTGGGTACTGTGAGGGAGGGGAGGCTGGAGTAGAGAGGTTGGGCATATGGAACGAGACCAAGCAAGGCATACCTGGACACTCGTCACTCTTCAGAGGTAAAATAAGTCATCTTCATCCTCTTCTATATTTGTGGCGGCTGCGATGATATGGGCAGTACTTTAATGATAGAATGTAACTACTGATCCAAGCCGCTCTCTTTCAATGTTTTAACTGTCTCTCCTGTTCATTCAATTTCCACTGTCCCTCCTTTCGACAAGGTCTTTCCTACATCTACTTCTCCTCTGTGAAAGTCTCAGTATAGTTGCTCCTCTCATCCCCCCTATTTTATGTTTCATCTATTTAAGATATATCTATATATCTAAATGGAGTATATATATATATATATATATATATATATATATATATATATATATATATATATATATATATATATATATATAAAATATATATATATATATATATATATATATATAAATGAAGAGACTCTGCTTGTCTGTTGGGCTATACAAATTGTCATGTGACCTCTTACAACGCCAGAAATTCAAACACGGAAAGTGGACGTACACGATGGGGTACAGAGGACATTTTCGTCACAAAAAACACCCCACTAATTACTTAATAACACATTCTTCACTTATATGGTCTAGTATATGCATACATATATATACAGGGTGATGCAAAGTTATAGTGACGAAATTACAGGGTGAAGTCCTGACAAGATATTAAACATATTTCCATATGTATTTTTTCCAAAATTTAAAGATTAATTACAGATATGAAAGGCAAATCTATTACCGTGGGCGAATGATCGAACACTTGAAAATCAACCTCAAACCCCCCCCCCCCTCTCACACACATACATCACCCCCTGTAATTACAACGTATGAAGCAATGAACCCTTACCGATCACGGGATTCAAACAGATCCGTAGGCTATGAATCGATCCTAAAGCTTCGTGTTTCTTGTAATGTAAGATAAGTTAGTAGTAACGTATAAGTAGTAGTATAAGTTAGTAGTAACGTATGTGACACTAATTTAATACACTGATATTGTACACCCTGTAATAAAAAATACGTAGAAACTATTACTGGTTAATATAATAGTCTCTTAACCTGTCTGACATTACTCCTTTCCTGGGAAGCCATCTACAGACACAATGTCACACAAAGCTGCGTTGGTTGTCAGATGTCAACATGGCCTTCCAGCTGCAGCGTGAAATGGCTAAAGTCAAGATGGCTGCTGTCACCTTTAGGAAGCATCAGGACATTATTGATAGAGTCAAGGCAGGTGATTTTTTGTCTCTGGCTATCATTCTTGAAGACTCACCCGAGAGGCCTCGTAAGTTCCCCAGTTACATCCTCACCCGCTTTCCGATTGATGCTGACACGAAACTTGCCAAGGAATACTCTGGTGTGTACTCTGCCCGACGGTTTCTCCAAGATGGTTTCCTCATTAGCCGTATTGTTGTTGTTTGGAGTCAACCTAATCCACCTCCAAATGAGATTTCCTTTGATTTCCTCCCCTGTCTTCCACCGTGTGAGGTGAAGAAACTTAACCCTTAAATGACCGGGGCTAGTATAAAAGTGTGTACCGCTAGGACCGGGGGTTTGGTGAAAATCACGCAAAATAGCTTGTTTTTGCATACTTATTACTCTTAACCTACAATGAACGAGTGAATTATTTTAGTACCATTTAGTACCAGATCTCAAGACTCTCATCACTACCGAGAGAGAACAGGGGGATATATATACTAGCAGCGATATCCGACGTTGTCCAGGTGAAGATCCTACATGTGGTTTTGTCAATAAATTTCCTCCAATTTTTTTAATGTGAACTTGTTAGGAGGATGGGAGGAGTCCATTATCCGGTGTGGTTGCTGGTCCCCCAGAGAAACCATACCAGCTCTACAACCACAAAGGTTATCCATGACGCAACTACAGCAGAAGGTGGCATTGTAACAGCCACGATTAAATAGCACGGCCCGAGTGGCGAATTGAGCTACAGGGATACTGGGATCGACCCCCCCCCCCCCCCCGCCATTGGTCATTTTAAAACTTGTTTCAACTGTCCTTAGATTTAGTATTAAATTTAGGTGTTCAACATTTTCTTAACAATTCTTAATTAAATATTCACTCTTTTAACGTGAGTGCTGTGAGGGTCCCCAGGGTGACTCCATCGCTTCCCCTGTACCTGATTTACAGACAAGATAGAATCTCTTCCTCCTCCAGTGGCTCGTTCCCTCTTCTTAGACCATGCCTTCACTCACAGGGAGTCCCTCCCTGTGTACACTGATGGGTCAAAGTCTGATGCTGGAGTTGGCTTTGGAGTTGTCTTTCCTGACTTCTGTCGTGGCAGCAGGCTTCCTTCTGTCATGTCATTTTTTACTGCTGAGATCTAGGCCATTGTATATGCCCTCCAAGAGATTTTTACTCTTCCTCAGCCTTCGTTTACTATTCTTAGCAATTTTAGCGATTGTGCAATTTTAACTCTTCCCATCCCTTGGTGTTGGCCATTCTTAAGTGGCTTGTACTTCTGGGTCATCATGGGAACAAAGTCACTTTTTGTCGGGTCCCGGCCCATGTGAGTGTCGATGGCATTGAACATGCTGATGTTCTCGCTAAAACTGTGGTCTCCAGTTCTTGACCACATACCATGCTTCATCCTGTTCCTGCAGTGAACCTTTTACCCAACATGGATGCTACCATTTATTCTTGCTCTCAGGGCATATGGGACACCATCTGGGCTAACAAGCTCCGCGACATCCGCCAGCGCCTTGGTTTGTAGAGCTACAGCAGCCTGTCCCTCCGGTGTGAGACGGCTCTTGTCCATCTTCGCATTGGCCTCCTCCACAAAATATTTTTTTATTATATTTATGATTTTTAGATGGTTTGAGATTTTTTTTTTTTTTTTTAGTTTCTACCTAGGAAGATGAGACTGCGGTTTGTACCTATTATATTTCAAGAGTATAGGGAAGTGCCCTCTACCATATAAATCGGGCAACATACTCCAAGTAAAATCCAACAGAGCACTGGGTCAGCAGAGGGAAATGTCAATGGTGGTAAAAGTCCCAGTAGGGCTGTTAAAATATGTCACATCTCTCGTAATAAAAACCCCAAATGCAACATCTCCAATAAAGAAAAACAAAAACAATAAAACATCCCTGGAATGATTAAACTGTAATCCAACAGACGATGACAGCCATTAAGATCACCCAATAAAGTAAAGAGAGAAGGAAGGTTCCGTACAAGACGATTGACATCACCCTTCTCAACTGCAGCATTGAGAGGAAGGTATAGACTGCACACGTGTAGGGTCAGTCCCAACAAACCATTACTGCAACAGCCTTGACCCGAATGTCAAGCTCCAGGCTCGTGCATGGAACATCACGCCGAACTAGGATGGCAGAGCCACCATGCTGACCCTGCCTTTGAATTGGAATAAAATGCAGAGTATACTGGAGGACTGGCAGGAATGTAGTCCCCAAGGATTGTCTCTTGGAGAGAAACACACGCAAAAGAGAAGAACGCACAGTTCCTCCCAAGAGGCACGCAATCCACGACAGTTTCACTGAAGGACCTTGAACAGTGTTACTTTAGTACGGATTATTGGGAAGCCTCACGGAGGGACCTCCCACTACCACCTTGACCTGAAGTTTTACCCAAATGATAAGTTTTGTCTAATACTGGGCCACTAGTAGAAGAGCGAACCCGAGGAGTAGTACTCGAGGCAGTACTTGGGACCTGTACACGAGTCCCTGTAGCATCCGATATGTTAGAAGGTGAAGGTAGATGAGCAGGGATATTCTTTGAAACAAGCACATTGGTATTATCCTGTACAGCAGAGGTATCACTGACACAAGCAGATACATCAACATACAAAATACCGGAGGAAGAATCACTCCGCTGCTCAAGTGGAAGACAAACTGTATATTTTAAAGTCACAATATTCGAGGCATCCATATTAACTTCAAAACCATTCTGACGTTCCCAAAAGAAGCTTGCGATGGGAGGGGAAGCATCTGTTGAATTAAGAGATTCATCAGACCCACGAGAACACTTCTGGTTAAATTAAGAGGAAAATATGGATGAGTTTCCAGGGACGGTTGCTTTCCAAGGAGGCACGTCCATGGAGTCAAGTGCCTCAGAGGAACCACGAAGACGTCTCTGATGTAATATAGTTGATTTGGGTTTCCTCTTTGGAGAGTGTGTGGCAGCGTGAACCTCTATGACATGGACACCAGCATGCCGTGTCTGATGCAGTTTCTAAGACAGAAAAATTATTATTTAGTTAAACCGTAGGAACGTTCTCACAAGAGTAAGAAGCAGGTTCTTCTTGAGAGTTTTATATGTCATTCTGTTGCCTGACATTGAGTTGCCGTCTAGCAATACCAATGCTGATGAATTGGGTGTTAGCCAAGTGGAGGATATCTTGCTCGAGGAGGTACATCTTACATTGGCGAGAACATAAGAGGTGAGTATCCCTGCAGTAAAAGCAACAGCACTCTGAGTGACACTCAGAAGTAGGATGTGAGTCAAGAGCAGAACAATTTCTACACCGGGAACGGTTTGTGCAGTAAAGGACTGTATAAAGGACGCTCAATACGCGGCTTCACCTCAAAAGAGATGAAGTTGATGTTAATGCGATCTTGGATATGTGAGCCATAAAAAGTGAGGATGATCATATGTTTACTGCCTTTCATCCCTGTTACTTGTTGGACACTATCTGTGGAAATAGCAAGAATATTCTCTTCTGAGAATTTATACAGGTCCTTATTATATATATGCCCCTTGCTATAATTAAATGTTCGATAAGGTTTGATGGATTTAAACATCCCATCAAAAGAGCCGGGGAAATTAAGGAGCTCTGATTAAAACATCCTTACCATATCTTTTAATATGGCCCATCGGTAGTAACCAAATTTTCTTTTCTAGATACCTAGAATTATGGATGGGGATACCACACCCCTCCCTGAAGTAAACCACAAACCAAAAGGGTGTAGGAATGCGACGCTCCTTAGGGACATGCTCTACAGAATCATCGAGGATGTTAGAGCATTAGACATTATCACTGTCAACTACATTAATTTTATGGACCCCACAGACAGAGAATCTTTTGCATTTAAAACTGCTTTGGCAGCAGCATTTGTATTAAAAGTAATATAGCACCGATTAGATCAGCAGTCACTATCATAAGGGATTCGCATTCGAAGAACCACACAAAAACCCTTAAAAATGGAGTGGATAGCGCCATACAAGCAAAGTAGTCAACATTAACGTGTCGAAACCACTAACAGGATCCCGTCAATACAACACCCTACCTGCTGGGTCTTTTCTTATTTGCAGTCTTCTGCATACCACCACGACGAGAGAGTGACGTCTTGAGGGCCTGGTTGACCACTGCTCGAGGAAGAGAAAGGGGATTTTCGTTATTCATATAGAATTATTATTATTATTAGAATGGCCCCAGGAGCCAAGAGCTACTATCTCTTCTCACTCGTTCCTCACTTACGTAGTACACCCTTCGTATGTGACAGATTGTAACGATGGTGCCGATAATGATGAGCTTATATATGAAATATATACAATGTTAGATACAAGTTTATACAGGAATAATATGAGTAAATATATATTGTCCTTTTCTTTATAATATTATAGAAGATGACAATATGGTGACATATGGTGACAAATATAGAGATTTGCATAGAAACAATTATAGAGTGAATCTAACAATGAGGGGTTCAGCATGGAAAGTTCCTAGCACGCTGTCAAGTCAACAGAAATTGAAGGATATTGTGTCTATTGATCTGGTATGAACTGCTTTCAACCCTAGCGGCATATTCCAGCACCATGGGTGTGTCATGTATCGCAGGCGTGATACAGACGCTGATACATCCCCTATGGAGCCAACTCGTTTTAAAAAGCAGCCCTGATGGCTCGAAAGTTTGCCAACGACGGTGGAGAGACCCCCTTCCCCAACATATCCTGGCCCAGACACCCTACCATCCAACATAGGACGGCCACTAGAAGGCAGTACCTCTGGAGGGCAGCACCGCTGGCTTGTACTGGCAGCCTATTGCATGGGATCTATTGAGTCTGATCCTTCACTGGCGACATTTCTAGCATAGGAAGCCCTCTCTCCTCGATATTGGGGCAGAGCAGGGTATGGGTGAGAAGGCAATTGTTATTGAATGTGGCTGGTTTAGAGAGTGAAGCGTAATACATTAAGGTAGTTTTTACATGTAGATAGAATGCAAGGTGAGGAGTTGTAAAAGAATGTGTATGGAAATGAAGTTGTGACACTTGATGTGAGAGCCAGACATCCGGCTAGATGGCACAATAGAGTGGAAGAGTATGTGTGGGATAGAAACCTAAGTGGCAGAGGAAGGCTTGACCAAGAAAGGAGGGAATGTTAGAACAGGGTAAACGGGAGATACTTTTGCCTTGGCCACCCCTTTGGTGGGAGTTCCAGGAGGGAGTGAGTAGTCGGAGCTTTATATATATGGATAACCAGAGAGGAAATCAAACATAAAAGCGCATAAGAAATTATAGAAACCGAAATTGGGCAGTTTTGAAATTAAAGCTATTTGCCAGACTCTATCAAAAGCTTTCGATATGTGTGGAATAGTAACATTTTCACCGAAGTTCACCGTTCACTTTTTCAAGAAGAAACCATTCAGACAAATTATCGAACACTTCAACACACTTTTTCAATTTGGCCATTGTATTATTAACTTTTGTTACGTAGTAACAAAGAATCACTGTTTTCCCATTAGTACCCCCAAATATGTGGTTCTTTTCCAATAATTAAATTTAAATTAAGCACAAGTTGGCTCTTTCTTGTCCATTCATATAAAGATAATTCCACCTTTTAATGTATCAACATTATCAACATCCTTTATGTCGGCAGTTCGCTCTTAATAAATTAAACCCGAAAAGGGATTACTGATTCCATACCCCCAAGGTTTGTAGATGATTTTAATTACATTCTATTATAAACTTCTGATATAATTTTTTTTTTTTTTACTTTATGTCGTCCGCCTTAACGTGGTAATTCTTTTTGGGTACATTGGAGTGCCATGATTCCTCCAACGTATACCAGGAAACAGACCCAGAAGAGCAAATATAATGGTGTTCTCTCGCTTGGAATAGCTTGGAGGATTCAGTTACTCCAAATTTACCAACACAAAACTTCCCCCTTAAATTCAGCAATGTTGGTGTCTCCATTGTAACTCCACCAAACAATTCATAAATCTTTGATGAAATGGATATAATTTTCACTATCCTTCTCAGATCAACCCGAAAACTACAACAGATACAAATTTCGCATCGTTGAGAGGGACTACTTTCCCTACATGAGCTGGGATAGGCTTAGTGACAATCCTGGGTCCTTGGTCCGCCACAAAGACGCTATTGGTACAAGAGTGCTTCAGGCTATGTCCAGTAGTTTGAATTTTACGTAAGTTGAAACAGTTTTCACCTTTGGAATGCTAGTGGTTTCTCATTTCCTTCCTTATATGATCTAATTGGACGATAAACATTGAATTCCACATTCAATTTTGGGATACAATTTTTCTTGATGCTTGTGCGTGTGTGTGTATAATTAATGGATATGACCTGAGTTCTTATTGCTAATATTAACTGTATTAATTATTTTCAGATATGAGGTACGTGAGCCTGCAGACAGGCAATGGGGACTGGAAGGAGAAGGAGGCAATTGGACTGGTATGGTTGGGGAATTACAGCGAGAAGTAGCCGATATTTGCACCGACTTAACTGTAGTTCCTCGGCGAGGAGGTGTTATCCAGTTCGCAGGAGCGTACACCGCCGAGTCAATGGTTATTTTATCGTCCAAGCCACGTCCCCTTCCAGAGTACCTGTCACTCATCAGACCATTCGAAAGTTAGTGCATATCCTACATAGAAAAATATTGATTAGGGAAGGGCTAGGCCTAGAAGACAGCACCAATGATAAGCAGAGAAGCCCCTGTTTATACGGTGATATGTGATCCCTCCCCCTCTTATTTTCTTTCAGATGATGACAGTTAATGGCTGAAAGTCAGTGTTTGACTCCACCAGTGAGATAAAGCAAGTGAGAGTGGTTCAAAAGTATGTTCATTTTCGTTTGAGATGCCTAGATGTATTAATTTTGAAGGAATATAATTTGTAGTAAAGAAGAATGGTAAATGGTGGAAGTGTTTCAGAATTCTCCAGATGTATATAGAAAAGTCTGAGAGTAGATTATTACTCATATAATATAATAGGAGTTTGACAGAAAAAGGGTAAGATCAAGTTGCTTGGTGAGTGTTGCAAGCTCTTCTGAAGGGAGGAAGCATAGATTGAGAGTGTTCAGAGAAGCTATATAGAGTGTACAATAATAGCAAAATAAATGACAATGTGGTACTTCCTTCCAATAAAGAGACAAACTGTAGTGACACAGTAACAGGTGGAGAGCTAATGAGACGTAAGGGGTGTGACTCCACCCTATCCAGGAACGTTGTGAAGTTTGAACCACCCCACACATGAAAGCCATACACCATACTGGGGTGGATTAAACCCCTGTGCAGAGAAAGCATCGGCGTGGGGGTGAAGTATTCATGGAATCTGCTATGATATCTGAAGAGAGATTGTGTAAGAGAGAGATTTCAAAACGTCTCCTCAAGTAGACCGAAACTATCACCAAAATCCATTATTTTTACACATAACTCTTCCACTCGTACAACCCTGGTAAGCCACCATTGCAATTTAAGGTTCTAGTATGGAGAAATACTTCCTGCACATTACTCTTTTGAACATTGTTTTTAATATTCTAAATTTCTGACAATGTACGGTACATTCTTCAATAATAATGATGATGATAATAAGGACGATGATGATGATGAAGAGGGAGATACTGATGATGATGATGATGATGATTGATTGATTGATTGATTGATTGATTAATAAATGAATGCACTAGGCATCTGGCAGCGCAACAACCAAAATCATATTCCGTCTTATATAATTTTAAAATCTTGTAATTTCAAAATACAGTCATTTATATAATTTATAAAATTATATACATACCAGCAGCGATGTGGTTTTGTGGTTTTGTCAATAAATTTCCTCTAATTGTTTTTATGTGAACTTATTAGGAGGGTGGGAGGAGTCCTATATCCGGTGTGGTTGCTGGTCCTCCAGAGAAACCATGCCAGGTTTACAACTACAAAAGTTGCAAAGTAAATTATTTATCAGTACCAATTCTTAATGGAATAGTGACTCTTTTAACGTGAGTGTTGCAACACCCCGTCTCAGAGCGACCACACCTACTTTTCCTTCATTTATTGAAAAAAAAAAAAAATTATAATGAAACTACATTTGAAAGGGATAAGACAAGAATACTAATAAATGTCTGAGACACATAAACATCTTTAATGATTGATTAACACGAATCAAACACCTATAAAAAGAATTAATTCAGAACCACCTTTTAGACGTTACATGCTGCACTGGCGGTAAATGTGAGGAATTGGTTCTGGCGGTTCCACCAGTCAGAGTACTGCAGGCGTTCGAACCCACCCACCCCAACAGCCTTGGTCATTAAAATATAAAGGTAGGCCGAAGACACTTCCCAGGCTTCACCCATCAGATTGATGAATTACTTTTTATTCTAGGCCAAAACGATGCAGCCGAGCATAGCGCCTAAACACACACACACACAGACAGACAGAGTGCTTTATATATATATATATATATATATATATATATATATATATATATATATATATATATATATATATATATATATATATACATATATATATATATATATATATATATATATATATATATATATATATATATATATATAAAGCACTCTGTCTGTCTGTGTGTGTGTGTGTTTAGGCGCTATGCTCGGCTGCATAATCCACAAGGAAGGAAAAATAAACACGGAGTCCCAAGCGCTTTCGTGTATTCACATCTTCAAGGGAAAAACAGTATGTAAAAGAATGGTTGCTGAGAGACACCTTATATACAAATACACTTAATAACAAACTGGCAACCTGAAGGTGTTGCCACTGCGAGTTCAAAGCATGCATATGGTGCTAAAAAGGGTTTACCTGACATGACCTGACATGACCTCTAAACCTAAGATTAAACCTTGTGGATTTACGCATATTACTGGATCACGTGGCACCAAGTGATTATATATATAAGCCAGGCTTAACTACCCCAAATGGGATAAGCAGCATTATTGAAAGGATATATCATCTAAAACTCATAAAATTTAGTAAAAAAAACTGATTAACTAACGATATATAAAAAATATATATAAATGAAAGAAACATTGAACGAACTAAAAAGAAATAGCCATGAAAATAATAAATTTCACTATCCTTCCTCCTCCACAAAGGAGATGGTGCTTCATCCCATCCCACAGAACAAGCCTCCACTCCAAGCTCCTAGGAGAGACTGAAAGAACTGTGCCGCATCCGGTAATCGGAACGGTACAAGCTGTCAATGTTCCAGGTAGCCCACCTTCAGTCAGGGACTCTCAGTTTTATGTAGTAAGCAAGGGTATCTTACAGCCGATATCAGATCGACCAATCACAGTCGCTGTAAGATCCCTCTGCTTACTACTTCAAATGATACCATATCAAACTGCGAGTTCCTAAGCGAGGGTGGGGTACATGGAACATTGACAGACTGTACCAACGACGAAGTAGAAATATCGGTGAAATAGGTCGCGAACTTGTCACAGCTACTAAAATCTGCAGCAGAAGAGGCCGGAGAAGTAAGATCTTTATCCATTAAGCCGCAGGCCTCACTCATGCACTATACACCCACGATTTAAGGTTAGCAAGCTGCCAGTCAGCCTTCTCTAATCTCCACCTAGGAAGACGAGACTGTGGTTCGTACCTGTTATTTTCGAGGAGTAGCATTTAGGGAAGTGGTTAGTACCATATAAATCAGGCAACACATTCCAAGTGCAATGCGTGAGCAAAGGGAAATGTCAATGGTGGTAAAATTCCCAGTAGGGCTATGAAAATGTGGTACATCTCCCTTATTTAAAACCCCTAATCCCTCATCCTTCATAAAAGAAGCCAATTAATGTCCCGATCAGACCCCCAGGACCCTCAATAGGTTGAGAGCCAGGAGGCAAGAAACCTTAAAAGAACGTAAATGAGGAAACCAAGTCAAACGTCTGTCAAAAGGAAGACCTCGAGCCTCCTCAATACCAAATATCCGGTGACCATGCTTGGGTAAGTCCAGATCGGGGTGGACATCCCAGAGGCGGTAGAAATCATAGCAACTGTCTTGGCAGGAGAGAATTGAAACCCATGAAGGCAAGCTGCGTGCGCCGCTCCGCCACTGACATACGGGAAGCAGCAAACCAGACCGCCAGGTCGTCAACATACATTGAAATAGCAAAACCGTCCGGATGGGATGAGGCAATGGCGTTAATTGCCACTGCAAACAACGTGACACCGAGGATGCTTCCCTGAGGTACGCCCTCCTCCTGAGAGGACTGTATGATCCCTCACATTAAAACTGCGACCATTGAGATCCTCCTTAGGAAAGCAGACTCCCAGACGTTTTCTTGTGGATTCGAACCCATGCCCTTGACATTTGCAGTCCGTCTCTCTATCCACTCTGCCACCGCCTCCCGTAGCTGCAGTATACCATATTGGCAAGTAGTGTCATAAGCTTTCTCTAAATCAAAGAATACACAGATAAGGTGTTAATGTCGTGCAAAAGCCTCACATGCAGCACCTTCCATCCGGACCAGCGTGTCTGTAGTGGAACGATGTTTACGATGGCCAGACTGGGAAGGAGACGAAAAACTACCCTATTCCAGGAAGTACACCAGTCTGACATTCACCATCTTCCCAAATAGTTTGCAATGACAAGAAGTCAAGGCAACTGGTCGGTAATTGCCTTGCCTGGCTTGGGGAAAGGAAGGATGGTAGAAACCATCCACCCAGAAGGGAAGACACCCGCCAGCCAGATTCTGTTATATACTGTTAGAAGATATGAGATCGCCTCATCACCCAAGTATCGCAACATTGTGTACGGGATGTTGTCTGGCCCAGGTGAAGTGTCGCCGCAGAGAAAGATAGAGAGAGCAGAATGCAGGTCTCTTTTTCCTTCTCCTTCCCCGAAAAATCCAGGGCACTGCGCTCCTGGGCTCCCAACTTATGATTGACAGCATGAGGTCGAGAGTCTGATTTGCATATATGAAATAACAAATGAAGATTTTCTTTGCATCCCAGGATCATACAATAAAGTTAATTCAAATATTTATATCAACGATTCAAGGGTTAAAGACAATATTTGTTCAGCCAATCACGAGCTGGCAAAGCAATGCTGCCATTTTACATATACCCGTTGTCAGATGAAATGAAATAGACTATACCTAACGGGCAGATGAGGGGACCAAGAGCTGGTCGCCGTGGGTGGGGTACCTCTTCCCCCACGGGGCCACTCGTTTTGAAAAGCAGCCCCAATGGCTCGAAAGTTTGCCCACGACGGTGCTGAGACCCCCTTCCCCAACATCTCCCTGCCCAGACACCCGACCATCCAACATAGGATTGCCCCTAGAGGGCTGTCCCTCTGGAGGGCAGCACCTTTGGCCTGTACTGGCAGCCTAATGCATGGGAACCATTTAATCTGGTCTCTCACTAGCGACCTTACTAGCATGGGAAACCCTCTCTTCCCGAAATCGGGGGCAGAACAGGGGCCGGAGCCACCTCTAGTCGAGATCGCCAGGTCTTAGAGACACGCAAGCCCCCCCTCCCTCCCCCCACAACATCAAGGCGGTTCGCGTTAGGGGGGTAAATCAATCAATCAATTGTTTTGAGTAATTATTAAGGTAGGTAAGATGAGTCAACTAAAGGATTACTGTGGGCAGTAGGGTATGCAACAAATACGAAATACTGGTCTAATGCACTGGTGATCTCCACTATTGGAACTACATTACTTTGGACGTTTTGTGATGGGTAAAGGAAGATAAGAGTTACTAACGAACGACATATATACAAAGGAAGGGTTTGTTTCAAACATCTAATATCACTCACCTCACAAAGTGTCCCTGGTCAAGGAGAATACAAATATTTGATACGTAAAGCCATAAACACAGGAGAATACAAGCAGAAAATTAAAAAGATAAGGGTTGTGTTGGGTGATTTTCCGTCACATTATCTGTAACACCTGAACCTATTGCCAAGCATGTATGGGAACATGTTTCCATTACATAATCATCCAGACGATAATCATCCATTACATAATCATCCAGCTGATAAATCATGGTAAGTTGAAAGACCAATAGTAACTATTCTCTAATATCATACTTGGTGTGACAGGGGAAGTGTGGCTAGCTGTGTTGGCGATCGCAGGGGTGTGGGGAGCGACATTATGGTTGTTCCAGAAAGTGTGGTCTCTTGCTCTTGGAGGCAAAGCGTTAAGTCTCAGTTCTTCACTTTTCTATAGTTGGAGTGTTATGCTTGAAGATCCTCCAACCAGGCCACCCAAGAATCTGACTGGACAGGTAAATTAAAGCCAACTTTGATTGTAAATAATTAACTGACTAACTAACTAAATAATTAAGTAAATGTGATGTAGCATAGTAGAAAGTATAGTTAATGAAAAGGAGAGAAAACAGAGTGTGCTGGGCCATAAAAGCATAAGGAAATAAATACTGGAAAAAGAAGGAAAGGAGGGAAAACTGAAATAAAATAAGTAATTACTTCCTTACATACTTTTAATGTTTGTCTGTGTAAGGTTTTGTTGTAACAAATAATGTTCTCTAAAATTCAGTGACTTTCATAACTTTACCTTACTTAACTCTCTATCTGCATAGTCATGTTTTCACACACACCTATTTTAATGTTTTTCTTTTGCCTGCATACCTGGGAGTGATATGAAAAGAATATTATAATGAGCTTAGATATGTATTACAGGCTTATTATATTTAGTAGAAGTAGATTTTTTACGGATATATATCTTATAAACAAAGGGTTGTACGTACAGTTTCCCAAGTAAAGACTGCAACCAAATTAGCTGGTCTATAGCGAAAATATACACGTCCAAAAGCATTCAACGTTCGCATTTCCCCCTTTTTTAGTTAACTTCATATTACAATGTAGGAAATTTAAAGAATACCAGAAAAAACATCAACAAGTGTATTAACATTAAAATAATTATTAGAGGCAAATATCTGTTCATACATTATTTCTAATTAATTTTATTAATCAATATTTTTTTTATTTCTCATAAATAATATTAATATAATACAATAAATTACTATTTCGGTAATCACAATACCAGGATAGAGTATTTCTTGAATAATTTAAGTGGGGACAGCGGGAAGGGGTAAAAGTCTGGGTCATTGTGTGCTGTTGCACTTGCACACATTCACGGTTGATATGGTGGTACAAAAACACTATAGTGACCTGTTGTCTGTGAAAATGTTTTCGGTAATAAAGAAAAATATAAGAAAACTCAAATTAGCAAGCATTCCAATCCAACCTAACTACCCTGAGGTTGTGCTTCTCTCTAAAGAAAACATTACTGATGTGAGGTAGCTCATGACGCACGCTGACCCTGATCATAGGCGGTTCTCCATTGATCTCATTGAAGAGCAGGTGAAAGTTTATGCAAAAAATGCAAGAGGCGGAGGTAAGAAGAGAGATGCCTGGACTTGGCGTGGGTCCCAAGAGTTTGATGTGGACTTCCTGGACAACTATTGCATTAAAAAGTCCAGCATCCTCCATTCCACCCAACGAGACACACTATTTTTCTGATTAGTTCAACATAAAAATGGTATTGTACGCATTTTTTATTGTACGTATTTTAGTCTCTATGACCCCACAATCCCTATCACAAGGGAGGTACGAATATAGCCTACTGGTACCATAAAATAGTACCTGATGTTCAGGAAGCATGCAGCCAGAATGCACTTTTAAAAACCAGAAAGTATGACATATTTATTTTTGTTTTGACCTGTGTTTAATATCTGAAACCCTACTAACTTAGTGATAGCCAAGCACATAATTTATATACTGTAGTGATCAAGACATAATGTCATTTCAGTTTTTATTCCACACATACTTCGATAAGTAGCTTGTTTTTCTTTTACATTATGCACGCAGAAAGTTGAAGTCTGTCACGCGTCATATTTGATCGTGATATGTTAATCAATGAAGTATAGGAATAATGCTTCATTAGCCATAGCCTAGTGGTTGAGAAAGCGAAAGGCAGGAGTGTGTGTGGTGAACGGGAGACAGCGTTCATGTTTAAGCCTGTGTTTTTCCCCCCTCTCTGCCGTTAAATTTATCCTTCGTTTCCCCACTCGTTGGCTCTGTAATTATTGATTTTGCGTGCACATAGATATTCTTTTAAAATCTCCTATGATTCGTGAAGTGGATAATTACCATGATTAATTAACGTGGCGTCATTAATATTGCATGTATGGCTGGGTGTGTGAATGATATATAATACTAGGTTCTAGTCAGACAGACAGTAGGATTGAAACCCTTGCGAGGTGGCGCCTGAGTATTGATCCAGACAGCTGGTAGCTCGTGGGAGGAGCTAGCCTGGCTGGGGGCCCTTGTGGGTATAGGAAACTTCAGTCCACTCCCACTTGCCATAAGCATAACACGTAGCCTCGTGGCGCTCCAGCCTCACGTTGGAGTAGCAGCCTAAAATGGTCGAATTCATTCAATTTCAGCATACTAATGATTCGTGATCGAGTGCTGGGTGTGTGTTTGGGACATTGAAAATTGCAAGTGGGAGGACAATTCATGTATGAGTATGGAAACTCTCATACGTGAATAATTTGAACTCCGAGTTCGGCTTCACCATCTTGTAACACATACGTGGCCCTCTCGACCTCTCGTCTCGTCACGTAACACACAGGGGGACAATGAATGCCAGAATTCTCGGTGCGATTCACCAGTTTTCTCTAGTGCTTCATGGAGTCACTCTTGTTGTCGTTAATTGCAACAGAAAATCAAATGATACGAGGTAAGGTTTTATGCCATTGTAGCATTCTGCATCCTACTTGGTATAATATATATAAAAAACGAATGCCGTGTGTGTGACTGAAAATTACAGATGTGAAGAACAGGTGTCTATGTGAGTCTAGGAAACTTAATCACATAGATACTCGAACTCGTATTAGATTTATATCTATTATTAATTAAAGTTAATCAGTAGGGGTCATGAAATAGCACCATAAGAATACAAGTGTTTGGGGAATGTAACACCTTGGTTACACACGTAATATTCGCTCTCGTCCACTTACTCACGTGGATATGACGAGTGATAATTACAGATGTGACATTGAAAATTTACTGAGGTGGAGACATAGAAAAATGGAGAACACAAAAATAATGAAGAACAGAAAATATTGAAGAACACAGAAAAATAGGAAAACATAGAAAATGGAGAATATAGAAAATCGACTGAATACTAGAGAAAAATATATATTGTACCCGAAGGAAAACAATGATGACAACACAACTCCGACCGATAGAAAACGGGAGCCACATATAGAGGGTGACTTAATTATTTAGTTAGTTAGCTAGTTTTTGCGTGTGGATGAGTGTGAACGTGTGTGACTATATTTTATTGATTTCATGTTGGTGTTACTGGAATTTTCAATAAATATAGTAAAGTGATTGTGATTGGTTGTTTCATACACAAATCCCTTCATTCTATAATTTATAAGTGCATTCATATCGGAAGACCTCACATAAAAATTAAATATGTTGATAAAAAAGAACTTGCAATGAAGGGGATAATTTAACCTCTGTGAAACCTTCCTTGAGCAAACACAATTATGGTTAATTAATAAAAACCAGGTAACGTAAGTCATTGATGAATAATTACTTACATAATAATTATTGCATTATAATATGCAATGTTGCACAAGCCAAGTTCTAGTTTTTTCACAAAGTCCACATTTTGTCTCGTTACCAACTCGATACACCAGTTTGTCCAATCGTTCAGCCAAGGGGTGGTCCGTAACTTTGGTTCGCGACCGTACAGTCTCCTCCACTGCCTCATACATAACTCCAGTGTTGTCATTGTGTGTTTCCCACAAGGTGTGAACCTCCAGTGTCTTAGACTCTAGTATCCGAAACACATACCAGTATGAGTCAGTGGGAGGTTAATTGATGGGTAGTAGGGGCTTGGGTATGGTGTGGTGTTCCATGACGGCAGGGTAGGGCCATGAACCAATGACTGTAAGCAGTACCTATGCAGTCGTCTTGGCCAGGTGCTATATTTATGAATGCCCAATATAGGTCAAAGATAGTAATAACACATGATGAAGTTTTTGTCTCCTGTTCTACATTATAAAGATAAGGATTTTTCCTGCACGTAAGAACAATATCTCGAGTGTGGCATTTAAGCACGTCACCGTGTTGCTATAACATTTCACACCACCATTAGTCCCCACAGGTCAAGATAGGCTCGCTCCTTGAAGTTAGGCATTGAATATTAAGATGGTAATAATTTTGTGACGATTTGTTTATGATAATAATGTCTAATATTTGAAGAACATTATGAACAGTGGTAAGGGTGTACTGACAATTGTCATTAATAGCTGTTTCTTGGCAGTTCTGACCTAAGGTAATTCATTATACATTTTTCATTTCATAGGGAACCATTCACAGGATTTAGTGTTGACATTACTTTGTGATCATAGATGGATTGGGTGAGGTTGGAAATATAAATCAAATATTTAAAATGTTAGATGTTTCATATGCGTCGGAGTTGATGAATACAGTTGAGCTTCAAGGTGTTGGTTGATTCAGAATATAAAAAAGTTGATATTCTGATATTTCACTTTAATACAGATTACCTTGCACCTTATACGTTATTTGCAATAGCTGATTTACACAAGACAACCTATTTAATCAATAATAATTGAGATTAAGCCATGGCGGTATGATGTTAGTAAACACCTAAGGCCTGTAAGTCAGTCTTGCTCCAGCCTTAATGAAGTGTAGACCTTCTCCTGACACTCTGCCTGCATTGTTTTTAGAGTTGTTTCTTAGTTCTAATTTGTGTGCTATTGTTTTTGTGGTGTTTTTGGAATTGTTTGTCTGTTTTATCGTGTTTTCAGTTTTGTTTTGTTGTGGTTCTGTGTGTGTATGTGTCCCTGGCTGATCTAGGCCTGGCCTGGCCTGATGGACACCGTTGATGCCTCGCAGGCATCCGATAGTGTGGACTGTTTGCCTCCGGCTGCCAAGACGGCGATGGGTGTTTCAGCTGTGCACGAAGTACACTTGCAATCCAAAATTTGTATCCAGGTCTTGCTGAAGTTTCGAATCATTTGACATACTAATGACCTAATTACATCGCTTATCCTGTGTCATATTTCTTGAGCTCCCTTAATATTCGATCAGGCTATTTGATGAAGCAAGCCTGGATACATAAATACAGGTCAAATTTGGAAGTCATCAATGTCCCTCTCCTCCATAGCCTTCCTAACCCGGAAGCCAAAGATCCATGGTGTTTGAGGATGTGAAAGGTAGAACTGAGACATGATATCTGATGACACCGCCAAGCAGGGAACGGAGTCAATGCCTCGTCAGAACAATCAACCCCTGCCAGTCTACTCATCCACATACAAGATGCATTCGCTCGCTTCCCTTGCTGCTGACCATCGGCTACGTCTGGTGTCTGCTCTGTTGCAAGATGATGACGATGATTCAAAACAAGTAACTGGGGAGTTGCGCCGTGCTCTCTCTCAGGGTAGAGATTCTTCCCCTGGTGATGATGGTAATACTTAAGCTGTGATACGCCTACTTCGACTGTACACTATTCGTCTTCGTGACGGTTGTGTAACAGGAGCTTGGATTAGCAGCACAATAATACCCATCCCTAAGCCCGGCACTGCGAACACGCCATAAAGGGGTTTTCTTAATCATTTTTTATTTAATATTCTAATGAATTGGTTGCTCAGTTCTTTCCCTGATACTCCTGGAATTACAATTACATGCTATGGCAGCTATGCTGTTGTTATCTGTGATTATTCTACTTCTCCAAGAGATCTCCAGCGGTTTCTTGACTTCTTTTCCGTGGCCTCCTCTCACTGTGCCTTTATTGTCTCGTCAGATAAGAGCAGAATACACGCCTGTCACTTTCTTGAAGCTCTACCAGTATTCACCATTGGAGAAACAGTCATTCCCATGTGTTCCCAGTACCTCTACATTGGCGCAGCAGTCAATATTTAGCCGGTTATCCCTGCCAGGCCTCAAGACCATCTCTTGGTCCTGGACTTGTTGGGTCACCTCCAGCGCCGACCTAGAATACTTCAATGGCTCACTAACAATTCTAGTACCATCTACAGTATATTGTTTTTATCCGTTCAGTTGTAGTTTACTTTTCCCCTGCTTTGAGTCAACTTCCTGGAAACTTTAGAAAAATTTCAGAAGAGAACGTTGAGAATAGTTCTCGGCCCTCCCATGTCGACCAGGATAGTGAATATGCAGCGTGAATTGCGTCTTCCTCCATTAGTTGAGAGAATTTAATCTAATGTTTCTTGCTTCACTATCAAGTGCCTCCATTTCCCTGATCTTTAACTCCACTACTCCCAATTGCCGGTAGTTAGGATTTCTCTTAAACCAAACTTTCCCGTCCCTCCCATACTGACTGCTGGACGTGCTCTCACAAGGTCTGTTTTCTCTATGCGTAGTCATACTATAGACATATTGGTTGTAGACGTTCCCCCAGTGCCCCCTCCGTGGATGCTTCCCACAGCTGTTGTGAGCTTCACACTGACTTCCCAACAGCGGTAGTTGGCTCTTGGCACGTAGGAACAGTGACATCCTCCATCACATCTCAATACTGCATCTACACTGACGGCTCATTGCAGGTGGATGGTGCAGTAGGTTGTGCCGTTTTCTCACCTGATATGGAGTCACCTCCAGAGGGCTGGGTTGGCCATCATTTCCGTAACCACTCTAGCTCCACATTGTGTGAACTGTATGTCTTTTTTGTCAACGGGTAATAAACGCTGCAATCTTTTGTGACTCCAAACATGTCCTTCATTCCCTCTCCAGTATTCACCCCACACACTCTACTGTTGTTCAGCATACCTTTTTGTTTATGGCCTTATTGCATCATCGTAACTTGACGGTCACATTCCCATGGTTCACAATGCCACAGTTGACAGACTCGTGAAAGAGGCTTGCCGTCTGCCTTCTCGTGGTGTTAGACGTCCTCTCTCCCTGACCTTTTTCCGTAACTGACTTCGAGTCTTTTTGCCATCTCAAATATTCCTACCGTCGCTGGGGCCTCATAGATTGTAGGCACAATGTAGTCTCTGCTTGTTTGAGGCTTGGCTCCCGGCCACTATGGCAGGTTGATGGGATGAAGGGCAAGCATCCCTTCACTGAGAGTCACAAAAAAAAAAAAAAAAAAAAGTCAAATTTAAAATTAAAATTATTATGTGTTACTCTTACAATTACAATAATCATATCATGTTTATTTAGTAGGCTACGTAAAAATCATCAGATATAATACTTCGTGCCAGACATCTCCACACGCAAGCATATATGGGTGCAGTATCTTCTTGGGTAACTGTATGTACCACACAATTTGCAGCGTAATATGTTTATTAATAATTATTTGGGTACAGCTCTTGGTGGGTTGGTGGCTGACTGGGTGTCTGGTGATGACGTCATCGTACCGTTCCTCCCTTATCTCACATCTGGTGGTTCAGGGCAAGTCCCCGGTGATCAACTCTGTGAAGGAACTGGTGGGACGGGATGAATGGAGGTGGGGGACCCAGCGCATGACGGGTGCAATAAAACCATATCTTAAAAGCAGCCCCAACCCTGACATGCGAAAATTATACTACCAAATGCAGGTACAGTGTCGTTGCAGGAACGGTATCGAAACCACAACAATAATTATACACGATTATTATAGTAACAAAAGTCAGTGAAAATCACTTGATGATGAACTTGTTAATCAGTCAACCATAACAAACGCCGCTTTGCAGACAACAGGTAGATTATAGACGGTATAGTTTAATTTGTTCCGAAACCAAGGAATCTTATCATTCAAAACATTTCACTGTATTCATAGAAACTTTCATTAAATCTATTAACGTTGAGGGCAGGTTAATCGAATTGCACCTTTCCTATAATTCTCGCCCCATTTGTTTGTTTTTACTGTTACTATTACATGGTACTGGTCCTGTCTGTCTGTCATTTATTTAAATTTTATTTTGTTATTCTCAACAGCGTTGCTGTTCTGTGGAAATTTAGTCAGCAAGTGTGGAAATAAATGAGCATCACCTTGTGGTTAGTGGTTCCGTTTTCCATATCACTGTGGATATTAATTCCACACATTTAATTGCGATTTTTAGCATAAAGAATGTTGTAAAATAGTTGCAAACTATAAAACTATTTCATTTATCTTCATGATGATTATCCCACCAGTGAGCTTCATGAAATATCTGTTAGCAACCCGGTTTGGCGGGCTATTTGCTATCATCGGTGTAGTTATGGTGTAAAACTGATCATGCCTACCAGTTCCTTATCTTCCGTGAGTAAATTTAGTCATTCCCTGCAGTCTGTAGAAGATCTATGTCAGTGGACTGTGTTTCCTGCTAGCACTTCTTTTCGCTTTGGTTAGTTAAAATCATATTTATCTAGGATATGTTTTAAAATATTTTATAGTTAAATATATCTTAAGACGATTCAAATGTTTTCTATTAATTAAGAGTCCTGTTGTCATTATAGAGATTTGCAGGTTACAGATTCCTTTTACTTTATCACGAAACAATGTCATTATAAATTGGAGTTTCGTGGCAGTGTTTGGTGGAATATGTATCTTCCTGATTGATTGATTGATTTATAGATCTGGCGGCGCAACAGCTAGGTCATATACATAATGGTTATCTACATAATTATTAAAATATGTACAAACATTAAATAGGCTTCACTACCTCGAGAGGGATAGTGATTAAAAGGACAGAGAAACTAAAACGCACTTTTTTACTAAAAGAACCTCTTAACTTAAGTAGAATATATAAAATAAATTAAACTAAAACATTGAAGTATGTAAATAGCCATAAATATAATAAAATTCACAATTTTTTGACATAAGAGAGGGTGTTCCCTCCAACCCTACAAGTCTCCTCCCCGAGCACCTGGGAGAGACTGTAAGAACCGTCACTCACCCTGTACTCAAAGAGGCTGTACAACGAAGTCCCCAAGGCTGGGACACTCGACAATAAGATTTCGTACTGTTAGAGGGACCAGACAATCATCACAGTAGGGAGGGTGAGCCTTCTCCTTTAAAGAGCCAAGAATCAGTAATGTGTGGCCAATGCGGATACAGACATGAGCCGTCTCCCAACGGCGGGACAGGCTGCTGTAGCTCAATAAACCAAGGCGCTAGTGGATGTCGTGGAGCTTTATAACTCCGATGGCATCCCATCTATCCTGCCAGCAAGAACATACGGCAGCATCTATGTAAGGTCGAAGCTCCACTGCAGGAACAGGATGAAACCTTCTAGGAGGCCGAGAATTGGAGGCCGCAGCCTTAGCCAGGGCATCAGCCCGCTCATTCTCATCGACACTTATATGAGCCAGAACCCAACAAAATGTGACACTGCAGCCACCACGACCCAGGATGACAAGCCACTAGAGAATGGCCAACACCAGGGGATGGAAAGAGTTAAAATTGCACAAGGCCTGCAAGGCACAACAGGAATCGCTAAAAATAGTAAAAGAGGGCTGAGGGAGAGTAAAAATCCCTTAGAGGGCATATAAAATGGCCGAAAGTTTGGCAGTAAAAAATCACATGTCAGAATTGAGCATGCCTCCTCTACAAAAAAACAAGTTTTAAAATAGGCATGGCGTGTATCTTGGAAGGCCTATGTGTCTTCAATTAATAGTAAAACTCCACTCACCCAAGTGTTCAGGAGAGTCCAAAAGATGGCAGGGAAGTTTTCTCTTAGTTCTCCACCTGTACTTAAGGTCAATGGAGTTCAGATTATGGATAGTTTGACAGTGGCCAATAACATGGCTGTGAGACATGTGTTAAGAGCCAAGGAGCGCACTGCCCTGGATTTCTCAGGGAACGAGAATGAAAGTTATAACCATATATTCACCCTGAAAGACCTGCATTCTGTTCTCTCTCTCTGTGGGGACACTTCTCCTGGGCCAGACAACATACCATATGCAATGTTGCGACACTTGGGTGAGGAGGCAATCTCATTTCTTTTAGCTTTATATAACAGAATCTGGCTGGAGGGTGTCTTCCGTTCTGGGTGGAGGGTTGCTACTATCCTCCCTTTCCCCAAGCCGGGTAAGGTCTCTAAGTCTTGCCAGCAATTACCGACCAATTGCCTTGACCTCTTGTCTCTGTAAACTATATGAGAAGATGGTGAATGTCAGACTGGTATACTTCTTGTAACGGGGTGATTTTCTGTCTCCGTCCCAGTCTGGCTTTCGTAAACATCGTTCCACTACAGACGCTCTGGTCAGGTTGGAAGCTGCTGCATGTGAGGCCTTTGCACGACATCAACACCT
The DNA here is from genome assembly GCA_034508575.1 of Petrolisthes manimaculis. Classification (NCBI taxonomy): domain Eukaryota; kingdom Metazoa; phylum Arthropoda; class Malacostraca; order Decapoda; family Porcellanidae; genus Petrolisthes; species Petrolisthes manimaculis. Next base: position 1,968,047 of record JAWZYT010002861.1, on the reverse strand, counting down.
TTTCTGTGTATTCTTTGATTTAGAGAAAGAGTATGACACTACATGGCAATATGGTATCTTGCAGCAGCTCCATGTATATGGCCTGCAAGGTCGCCTTCCACGCTTTCTTAAAAAGTTTCTTAGTGGTCGCAGTTTTTCTGTAAGGGTTGGTACAGCTCTCTCAGCATCTGTTACACAGGAGGAGGGCGTTCCCCAGGGAAGCGTCCTCAGTGCCACATTGTTTGCAGAAGCAATTAATGCCATTGACTCATCCCTTCCGGACGGTATAGCCAACTCGATGTACGTTGATGACCTAGCAGTCTGGTTTGCTGCCTCCAGTATGTCAGTGGCGAATCGGTGCATGCAACTTGTTATTGACAGAGTGTCACGTTGGACTGGTTCTCATGGATTTCGATTTTCTCCTGCCAAGACAGTTGTTATGCACTTCTGCCGCATCCGAGGCATCCATCCCGAACCGGACTTATTCATGTATCGTCATTGGATTCGAGGATGTCGAGGAGACTCACTTTTTGGTTCTCCTTTTTGACAAACGTCCCTTTGACAGTGCGGCATATTATTATTGAGTGTCCCAGTTTTGGGGACCTGTGTCGTAGGCACCTCTCCAAGTACCGGGTGGGTGATAGTTCTTACAGTCTCTCCCGGGTGCTCGGGGAGGAGGCTTGTAGTGTGGGAGGAAACACCCTCTCCTATGTGAAGGAAGCTGGCCTCCTCCATAAATTGTGATTTTATTATATTTATGGTCTTTAGATGGTTTGATATTATTAAGTCTTGGTTCTTTTTTCATATTTTAGTTAAGTTGACGCGTTCTTTTAGTAATGGTGTGTGCTTTTAGTTTGTGTGTAATTTAGTCATGATGCGTGTCCCTTTCGGGAGTTTATGATTTTCTTAGTTGTGGACAACAATTTTGTGTTGGGCGGTATATGACCCTAGCTGTTGCGCCGCCAGATGCCTAGTTGCATCAATAAATCAATCAATCAATCCTTCCTCGTCAATAAAGAGGGGAGTATTGTAGCGGCAGCCTATATGCTATAAATTGTGTATACCATTGAACATATTCCAGGTTGGATATAAGAAATTCATATGCAATGTAATAAAAGAAATATGTAACAGAATAGACACACACAATCACCAACACACTCTAACAACAAACCAACACAAACACCAATATACACCACCCAGACATAAACTATTTGTCATTTACCACCCAATGAATACCAAACGTCATCACTACCTAGTAACCAACGTTACAACTGTCATCACTGCTCTACAGGTTAGACATGCATCCTGTCGAATTTGGTAGAATTCGGCTGTCAAATCCAATTTTCCAAAAGGTTCCATACGACTCAGATGGCCGAACGTGGTATAATTTAATTAATGGGAGATTATTTTGCTGGTGCATTGGAAGGTCTGTGATTCCACCAAACTATGCCATGAGGGCGGCTGTTTTCTGGTATACTAGGAAGGTATCAGTAGCCTTCCAATTTACCAACAACAATATTATTGGGCCTCACATTACAATAACTACCCCATGTTCGTTACTCTAGCTCAGAGCATTAATTTGCAATATCAAACACCAATTTTAATCATATCTAAATAGATATGTTTGAGAATAAAAGAAGCCACCGTAGACCTGGAAGACCTTGTAGAACGAGGAAAAGAATTAGAACCAGTGAAGTTACAGTTGATGAATTGAGGGTTGGCCTCCGAAAGGGAACCCTATCGCTAAAGACAACTTTAAAATACCTATGTCGTGTTTTTGCTGGCCAAGCGTCGGCTTGGGGTACCAAGCGGGCTTGGAGCAAGCAGTATCTGACAACAAAAAAAGACCAGATTACGTGGAGCCGAACAACTGGCTTGCCGAAGGTGCCGAACCAAAATAATAGCCGAAAAATGACCATTTGACGGAATCGTCATATAATAGGAAAGCAATAAAAGAGTTAATATTAAATTAAATTAGGAATACATTTTGCCAATATTTAAAATAACCACAGAGAAGGCCAACAGATCTCCAAATAAAATCATCACAAATATAATATAGGTACCCAGCCTCATATCTCGAGTTTAGGTAGAGGGAAAAAACAACAAAAAATGGACAATCTTAACTTAATTATTAGTGAAAACTTGATGGCTATTATACCAATCTTCATAAGTTGAAATTTCACCGAAATTCCATGGTTGGGTATATGTTAGCTAAACAATCAATAATTAACTGAGTAACCACATTTTTCTTTAATAATAAATATTATTTACCTTCAGACCTCTGCAGCAGTGTAAGTACTGGTAGAAAATTGTAAGTATGCTACTGGTAAAAAATTGCAAATTTGATTACTTATAAATAATCCTATAATTAAATTTGGTACGTCTTCCATAATAATATGTACAAAAAATATCCAAGCAGCCTATACCCCCTTATATAATACTATAATATCTTATTACATAATTATTTTTGTTTATTTGGCACTGATTGCAAGTTCAATGCACTAATTATTAAGCCAATTTCAATTATCTGTAAGCCAAATTGTTGTTGTCATGTGACCAAGCGGCACCAAGACTGCTCCCAAGCAGGGTTGCTTGGATTCGAAGTCGGCTTGCTTTTAACGATTATCGCTTGGCACCGCTTGGTATCCAAGCGTCCAACAAAAACAGTACAGAGCAAGTTCGATTGGTGAAAAGCAACGAGCTTCGTGTCGCTTGGACAGCAAAAACACGACACTAACCTAACCAAACCTTTAAAGTACTGTCTGTAGGCAATACCCCTCCAACGTGGCTATAGCCTAAAAGAGGTAATATTCATATTAAGAAATTTCTTAATACTAAATGAATTGCTATGGGGCACAACACCTCCCATTCACACCATCGTTTCATTGGCATTATTTAAAGGCCTACTACCTATAGACGTACTGTATACTTCGCAATCCTTCCCCTTCTCTTCCAAACCCAGATTAAAAGTATTGAGGAGGGTATGACACTTGTGCTTGGAGGTGGGTTCGCCTTCGTACACACCAACTATTTAAACATGCAAATCCTGGTAGCAGCCTACTATACGGACAAGATTGGCTATACCCCCATCCACATCAGCACCTCCAAGTATCCCCTCTTCTCTGGCAACTCATTCGGCATAAGGTGATATGACTGAAATGTATGAAAGATTCCCTGCATTTCATTTTGCGTCAATATGTATCACAGGAGTTTAAAATTTGTGACTTTGAGCAAAGTTTAACAACTGTAATTACTAATATACTAACTGGCTCCGCCGCCAAGAGCCGCTAGCGCCTGCGGAGGGCTGACGGCCTGTGGCCCGAAGGGCGGTGGAAACTATACGTAAGGAACTTATTTGTTTCTTGGCATAGACGGGTGGAATCAGAAGCCTCCAATTTTCATACACGATCACAGAGTTCTAAATAAACAAAGGATATAATAATACAACACTGATATGTAACAAATGCAAACTCCACTACCACCACTACTACATCAACCACTACCACCTCCACTACTACATCAACCACTACTACCACCACCACCACTACATCAACCACTACCACCTCCACTACTACCACCACCACCTATTCCAGCACCCCCCAAACCCCCCACCCCAAGCCTTACCTTACCTAGTATATGTGTGTGTGTACGGTAGGGATGTGTGTGTGTATGTCTGTGTGTGCGTATGTCTGTGTATGTGTGAATGTGTGTGTGTGTGTGTCTGTGTGTGTGTGTGTCTGTGTGTGTGTATGTGTATGTACTGTATGTGTGTGTGTACCCTAGTGTGTTGTTTACGATAGGGGTGGGTGGGGGGTGCGGAAGTAGGGGGACAGTCTTGGGGGGGTTTAGAGGGGTGCGGGAATATGGGGCATGATTGTGGTGTGTGGCGGTAGGGGACAGGCTTTTTACCCCCACCCCAGCCTGACCCCTATTCCAGCATCCCCTAAACCCTCCACTCCAAGCCTGTCCCCTATTCCCGCATATATAGTCTATCTCTCTTACACACAGTCTCTCTCTCTCTCTCTCTATCTCACAATGTATATATCTATCTATCTATCTCTATCTCTCTCACACACACACACACACTCTATCTCTCTCTCACACACAAATGTAACCAAACCCAGTATTACCTCTTTCACACACACACACCCTCTCTCTCTGAAATTAAAGATAGAGATAGAGAGAGAGAGAGAGCATGTGGGGGGAGAGAGAGAGAGAGCATGAGGGAGAGAGAGAAGAGAGAGAGAGAGAGTTTGTACGTGTCACTAATCCAGGGGTTCGAATCCCCCCCGACCCCCCATTGATAATTGAAAATAATAAAAATATATAGGTCGAAAACACTCCCCAGGTTTTAGCGATCAACCTCATGTAAAAATTTTCACTCTAGGACAAAGAATCAGGGCGTGCATCGCGGACACACACACAGACAGACAGAATTTCGGCTTTATGTATATAGATATATATTTTTTTTAGGGGGGGGGGTAGTTTGTCAGTCTTGGACGAAAATGAATTCTTCCTTATAGCCATAAAGAACTTGTTATACAGCAGCCGTGTTGCTATTTAGGTGTATGCTAAATTATCCCACTATTCAAGTGTTAGAAGTTATCATCGACTCTGCATGGTTAAGGTACTTGTGATACATAATTTCTGTCCATGAACTCTACGACCTCGATCCACGTTAACCATTAAACACAGGCCTTATCTACCGCGACAACTCATATTTTCCGGGCCACTCTCCTGCACTTGCGTTCACTATGTAAACAGCACATTTGACGGCCAATTGCTCGTAAACCACACACGCTACATAAATAAATGATACAGGATATTGAAGCACAAACCATGAGTTGTCTCCATGTACCCTCCCTACTGTGATGATTGTCTGGTCCCTTTGACAGTGAGGCATATTATTGTGGAGTGTCCCAGTTTTGGGGACCTGCGTTGTAGGCACCTCTCCGAGTACCGGGTGGGTGACGGTTCTTACAGTCTCTCCCGGGTGCTCGGGGAGGAGGCTTGTAGTGTGGGAGGGAACACTCTCTCCTATGTGGAGGAGGCTGGCCTCCTCCATAAATTGTGATTTTATTATACTTATGTTTTTTAAATAATTTGATATTATTTAGTCGTGATTCTTTTTTATATATTAGTTAAGTTGACGCGTTCTTTTAGTAATGGTGTGTGTTTATAATTTGTGTGTAATTTAGTTATGATGCGTGTCCCTTTCGGGAGTTTGTGATTTTGTTAGTTGAGGATAATAATTTTGTGTTGGGCGGTATATGACCCTAGCTGTTGCGCCGCCAGATGCCTAGTTGCATCACTAAATAAATCATGAATCATGTCTCCATGTACAGATGTACTTGTCAAGACTAAAGTGATATCTGCTGGATATTTAGCCAGCTCAGACTGACATCAACTCAAAATTCACTTTTACACTCTATAATTTTTGTACATATCAAAGTACATGTTCACACTTTAATTTCATTATAAAACACTAGCAGCGATACCCGACGTTGTCCGGGTGAAGATCCTATATATGGTTTTGTCAATAAATTTTCTCTAATTATTTTTATATCTTTATACAATGTGAACTTATTAGGAGGGTGGGAGGAGTCCATTATCCGGTGTGGTTGCTGGTCCCCCAGAGAAACCATGCCAGCTTTACAACCCCAAAAGTTATCCATGACGCAACTACAGCTCTCGATTGGTGGCAAGTCGCTTCGCACGGCCCTCCTCAGACTCACCAAGACACACAGCAGCTTTGCGCTTTACATTAGGTGTCTTGCGAGATAGGACGGTATTTTTTGGGTGGCATATCTTATTCTTACAAAGTTATGCAAGAAAGAGTGTTGGTATGCATTAACACACAAACCACACCAATAAACACAATTAAAAACATGTCTACACAACATGCAGTACACGCAGTAAAATGCACAGGGTCTCTTGCACATAAAACACTCGGGCCACACACAAAGCACTGCTAGCGACTGAGTCGATACACCAAGCACACCACACACTGCAAGAAATAATTACCAGTACCCTAAATGGATACCTCACAAAACAACAGTAGGCTGCCCCAAATGGAAGCCACGGAAAAGAATCATTTCAAGAACTGAGACAACTTTAAAGTGATAACAAAAAAGGGCAAAAATTACCTTACTATAAACTAAAGAATAAAACCTTTCCTGGAGAACCGAACTATTCTTCACAGAGCACAGAGAGTACAGAAAAGTTCCACAACCAGCACTGATTGTATTGGTTACCGGCTGAGAGTCTATTTATGAGGCTGTTTTAAGTATGAATATATATATATATGCGGTTTCAGCACCACCTGGCAGGCTGGCTGAGTGGCGAATTGGTAACAATCTTTGGCTTGGGCTGCAGGGGTAATGGGATCGAACCCCCCCTCCCCCCATTGGTAGTTTTAAATATTTTATTCAATGTCCTTAAATTTAGTATTATAATTAGGTGTTCAACATTTTGTGGTTTAAATTCATTCCTAAACTGGGCATGCAAGCCAGGCCTTCCTGCATCTTTGATGCTTGAAACCATAGAGTCTATGTTGAGACAGCCATAAATCTTTGGTTGTTTTAAGCTGAAAATTCAAGAAACACATATCCACCAAAATTGGAATTAGACCGAGGACATTCCTGGGACTACACCGGTCAGAATGGTGTATTCTTTGTCAACAAAGTTTAAAAAAAAATTGTACTCCCACCGGGGTTTCGAACCTGGGATCTATCGGTTAAGGCCAAATTAAGGCTCAGCTCCTTAACCGCTGGACCACTTGCAGTGGCGTCACAAGGGTTGTGGCGCCCCTATAGGGGGCGTGATGGGGGCTGGGTTGCAAGCGAAGCAAGCCTAATCAGCTGGGAGTTTCTATGAGTACTCATAGAAGCAATTTAAAGCCACTTGCAAATTTTTTTTTTTATTAAATATTTAGTCCTTAAAAATGAATTGTTCATCTAATTTATTTACGTGAATACTTAAGATGCCTACCCATTTCTAAATCCAAAGTAAAGTTTCATAATTAATATAAAGAAAAAATAAATTTAAATATGGCTTGAGTGTACTAATCTTTTCAGATTCACTTTCGTGTGAACAAAGCAATTTAATTTTGCCCAACTTTAAATTGGCAATTGGCGCCCCTCTAAATGGTGCGCCCAGGGACATATGTTATCCCCCCCCCCTCGTGACGCCATTGACCACTTGTCCACAGCCAGAGAGGTCTTAAGATTAGGGTAGTCTATGCTCCCCTAACTCAATAAAGGAGTAACATGTGTAGTTATGGTGTTATAACTCGAGAAATAATTACACTACAAGAACAAAAGTAGGCCGAAGACGTTTCCCAGTCTTCACCGATCAAAATGGCGTTATACTTTTTAATCTAGGTTAATTGATGCGGCCGTGCATAGCGGATAAACAGACACACACACAGACATACGGAGTGTTATATGTATATGTATATATATATATATATATATATATATATATATATATATATATATATATATATATATATATATATATATATATATATATATATATATATATATATATATATATATATATATATATATATATATATATATGATATTTTCTTGGGGACAAGTAAGGTTATATGGAATGGCAATTTCAGTTTTGGAGATTTTATTGTTGGTTTTCTCCAATTGTCTGACAATTTTCTTCTGGTAGGGGTAGATTTTCCGTAGTAGTTGGCCTAGGTTTGACCAGTCAAACCTAGGCCAACTACTACAGTGGTGGATCAGACGAGTGGAACAAGTTTGCAAATGAAATAGTAACTGCAAAAACATCAATTTTAACTGTTTTACAATTAGGCTGGACAGATACTTGGCCTAGAGGGGTAGGTAAAAAAAAAAAAAATGCCCAGAACTGGGCCATAATGCCTTCTGCAGAATTTTAAATATTTATGATCAGAATAACATGATTTCAATAACTAAGGAAGGTAAAATATAAAGATTGCCACTAAATACATATTTTTTTGTGTTATTTAACAACACAGTAAAAATGTTTACGGAGGGAGTGAGTTTCATCCAGAATACAATAAGTATTGCTTAATCATGCATGACATTTGTCAGTTAAGGTCACAGGCTCTGTGTTTGAAACAAAACAAAACTGATTATACAGCGCAAGTCTGTCAGGCAGATGGCTGCCTTAGTAACCTTCGAGATCCTTTGGTGATCCCTGACCCAGACCTCGCTCCTCATTCATATGAGAAGGAGACTATCACTCGGGCTACGGGAGTCGGGACTCGGGTAGGACCCATGTACTGTGTAGACGTTAACTAACACCAAGGAATATATACAGTATTTATAGGAACTATTCTGCAGTGCCGTGTGTTATATAAAGATGTACTGTTATACACATAACCACTATGTCATATTCATTCACACAAAGTAATTAAATTCATCTTAGATAACATGACAAGCCATAGGAATATGTTGACATATAGGGGTTAAAAATGGTACTTAATGGGGAATTTCTGGAACTAATCCGCTAGATGTCCCTGCTGTTCAGTCAGTTCATGCGACATGAGCTAAAATATTGTTTTTTAAAATCCCATCAGCATACAAATGCATAGAACCTTGATCATTATGATACTTTCGAAATCCTGCATTGACTTTTTAATACCCTATATAGATAATTTTGAGATAAGTTGGTTAAATAAGATATTTTTGTTTCGTGATTATCGACCTTCTGTTGTCGATATTTAAAGTAAGGCATATGCCAAGGCTAAAATCTATTTATTTTGACAATACAAATAAATATGATTAAGACTGTACTACATATTATGACGTAACATGCCCAGTAACATGGTAATATATAGATATACCGGTAGTTATTTTTGTGGAGATATTAGCATCTCCTTCACCAAGTGAGCGACAATGCAAAAGTAGCCGAGCGATACTCAGCGAGTTGGAACCAAAACAAACATCAGCTGAGAGCCTGTCTGGCGTCTGCCTGAGACTTGAGTCTGACTCACTGAAAGTCCTCACTCCTCAAGACCTCAACAATCAACTTTATCAACCATGCCATCATCGTGTTGTGTCCCTCAATGTGTTAATATACATGGGGGCCACGTTTGTTTTGATTCCCTCCACGATTCGATTACTTCGCCAGCACATTCGAGTTGCCTATTCTCAATTGAAATATGTATTTCAATAAACCAGGAAGTTGATCTATGTAATTCGGAGTTCTAACTATCACCTGCATGTTCTTTTTATGTCTATTGTATTTTAATTTACTTTGTTTCCAATCAATGGTGTACCTGTTTGGTAATCCCGAGATGGCCAAATAATCTGAATGCCAATTTCACCAGAAAATCAATTTAACACCTTTGATCACGAATAGTACTATTTTACCTGTGTTTTACTACTTAGAAAGAATTGTGTAGAAATATGTATCATTTAAGCTCGATGCATTTTTTTCGTGTATAGAATGACTCTGAAGGAATATTATATTTTGCTTGTGTGCGCGATGATCCGCCGATTGTGATGCCACCTGGTGGCAACCACGAGTTTAGAAAATTCCCCATTTCATGAGAGAGCAATCAAGAAAAAAATAGAACGAAGGGGGACTGTTGAAAAACTGAAAGGGAGTGACTGGGGCCGAAGGGGCGACAAAACCCTTAGAACAGGGTTCTTTATTCAGTCGTGACTCAGTTTTTACTATGACATCATTTTCGCGACCCATACAAAAAGATCTTTTACAAATTACGAGAATTATCAACGTAAGAAAATACAAGGCCAGAAACAGTAACGCATTAATTATCTGATTATATATATATATATATATATATATATATATATATATATATATATATATATATATATATATATATATATATATATATATATATATATATATATATATATATATATATGCTTTTTCTTTATAGATAATTAAATATATGAATATTTTAGTATAAAAATATGTTAGGTGGATTCATGTATCAACTTCAAATTTATTTTGTTGTCACGAACATTATTATTTTATTTTATTCATATATTTATTTTTGTGAGCCTGCCATCCAGTTTGGAGGAATTGGTGACCCTGTGGCTTAGAGTATTGCCCTCATCACTACAGGCAATACTCTAGTCGCTTATTATGAGATAAGCTGATAAGTCATATAGTGATTTGGAACGAAAACGAATCAGTATTTGTATCACAATAATATTCTTCGTGGTGATGGCATCTGAACTGCAAGCCTACCAAGAAAATGCAGGCGTCACAATATGTAGCACAAATTTTTGCCCATTTTGCCCATATTTTTTCTTTGTGAAAGTGGTTTGTACACTTGGGGTCAATAATTATGTCTTTATTCAAATTTTGGTACAGATTCATCTGTATCTCGGATCATAACAGAATGGTTAACCCCCAGTGTACTGCACACTCTCCAAAAAAATTATCGACCCCTTTTCCCACCGAAACAATGTAGTACAATTAACGAAACAGTCGGGTTATATGCAGAAAGAGATGCCTTGTGTTGGTATGTCGCAACAGGTGACTAAAAGGGCTTTCACTTCTCCAACGGTCCCTTTCTTTTCCATCGGTTTCCTTTTGTGTTTACTGTCCGACCTCTCATGCAGTCAACTCCTTCCTCGAGCGCCAAATAACATCGCTGTTATGGGGCCTAATGTCAATCATTCAGTCAATCCAAGTGTTGGTACGATTGCAGTTGAAGAGGCAAGAGGTATCGGTCAATTTGTGTTGCCTTCACCATCACCAGATGATGATTCGTTTTCGTTAATATCACATTTACCACATAAACAAATGAGACAAAAGTATCAGAGAAATACAGGAGGTCTTACTACCATTCTAGCTGTCATTTACGACATCCATACTTACTTGTAAATTATTATAATACTGCATCATTGTAAATAATTTTTGCAATTGAAACCTGTTTCAATAACTTGAATAACGTTTCATCCTATATGGCAACCAATTCCTCCGGTATGTCAAATATACTTTGATGCCTTAAGACACAAGGTAGTGTACTATAACAGTTTATAGTATATAACGTGTGATGATGTGAGAAAAATGTAACTTACATTCAGGAATATCAACTGAACCACACCTGCTGGCCATGTGACTTTGTGTTTGATTCCAAAATTATCCAGAACATGGGGACCCAAAGTTTTTTGGGATGAGTGTATTGTCGCAAACCAAAGTTTCACCACCCCCTTAGCTGGCAGGAAGGCGAAGTCAGTGTTAAAGATAGGCTGTACAATCTGATAAACTGGTGTATCGAGTTGGTAATGAGGGAATGTGTGGTTTCCTTTCCATGAATTCAGGTTTGTGACTTTTGACAGGGTGTGTTGTTAAGATTAACTGTGAAAATAAAATGTGTATTCTGATGTTATAAAGATAACAAAACAAAAAAACTCAATTTCATGTACACATCATGTACACAACTCATTACACCAACCACATCCCTGTTTGCAGACCTGGCGCACCATTCTTACGGCGCTTCCGCTTGACCCGTCAGAGGTTGTTGGAGGGTGGCCTAATGTCATTTTGGACATATGATGTTATGAACACTCGCAAAAGGCAGCTCAGACAGGAACAGCTATCAAACAAGCAATCCAGTGAAATTCCAAACATTGTGAGTGATTGAATTACAATAGTCATTTAACAGTCAGAAATACATAGACTGTAAGAATGGAGTATATTTTTGTTAGACACACTTTGCAAATAAATATTTTGTTTATTCAATGCAAAACTCATAGTTTATAGCTGACATTAAATTTGTTTATTGGTAGGATCAAGTAAGACGAAATTTCAGTGATAAACCATAGGTCCCAAGAGTGTTAAGACATCATGAAATTATGTATGAATTTATGATATTAACATTGAAATACAATGTTCCAGAGTTTACCTAAGTACACCTTAATTAGCATATATATATTATATGTGTGTGTGTGTGTGCGTGTGTTTCTGGTTAGAATACTTGGCTAAGCGGGGCGAAGCAAGGTGGCCTTAGAAACGCATGTAATATGAAATATATATATATATATATATATATATATATATATATATATATATATATATATATATATATATATATATATATATATATATATATATATATATATATATATATATATATATATATATATATATATATCCTACCAAATATTCATCTGGTTATATGTTGAATGAAAATGTTTACAAATTTCATAATTTATGCATTTCTAAGCCTGCCTCACTTCAAATTAACGTACTTCAACACCAAAGCTACCCTCATCTGTCAAGCTAGGTTTTGATTTTGTCGTCACTATCATTAAAATTTTCACATTGTTCTCCTTTCTTTGTCAGATCCAAGCTGGAGGAGGACAAGTGGTGCTGGGATTCCAACACCTCCTGGGGGCCTTCGTGGTGCTGGCTCTGGGTAGTATTCTAGCTTGTCTCTCCTTTGTCACTGAAACATTTGGCTGCTTCAACTGATGCTTCAACCTCTCTTTATTGTATACATTAAAATTACAAGAGTATATGAGTTTCTTTATTCCAAACATAAATATTTTGTGCCCATACCAAGGAAAGACTGCAGTGTTGCCACTTTGTGTGATTTTGGCCTGACGTGGGACTGTTTGTGAGGAATCCAATTTGTTCTTAATTTGAGGGAATTTCTTGTGGGAACTCATGAAGTTTGTGGGAAATTCTATGGAATCTACAATTAGCCAGACAAATAATTGTAATATTTTCCATTAATAAGCAAACTTGAAAAATAGTATGGAAATATATCTAACTATATAGTATTAAATCAGTCAGTTTTAAATCTTTGAACCATATCATACAGAGTGTGGGTAAGCTGGGAGTGGGAAGGATCATGGCTTGGTCCATTTCAAATTAACTCACGAGTCCAGCACCTGTTCGGTCAATCGGCACTTGCCAGGGTTCAGGGATTTTGAAGGGAAGAGACAAGGAAATGTCACGTGACTTACGTAGCGCGGCAGTTATGCACTTACATAGCACTTGCCACTAAGTTCAGTACTACTCCAGAAAACTGTTGCTGTCGGTTTGTAAGCAGTACAAGACTGTCAGCGCCAGTAGGAAATACTTTGGCTAGTTTTCTGTCTTTATCTGCTGGTGGTAGTTTTGATGACTGATAAAAATACTGTACAAGAAAATAAAGTCAGAGGTACCGTTCATCATGGGAAAAGTACCAGCGTTTTAAAGGTATTTAAGACAAGATTTTCCAGTCTGTTAAAAGGTACCTTTTTAAAAATAGGTGAAGAGCATAATATATACTATCATGTAAGCCTTATAGGTTTCTTTTGACAATGTCCATTAATTGATGCCCCGCTAGGATAATTTTCGCTTACCAAGGTGTAGTGTACGGTGGACCTAAGTTCTAGTAGGCCTAGATACGGCCTACAGTATAATATATAGTCCTTCAAGCTTATAGAAAAATAAACTGCATGGGATTATCAAGTTTACCTTCAGCTAAGCACTGCTATATGGTTGTCAAAGAAAAGGGCTCTGCTACCTAATATGTCAATATTATCAGAACATCCATAAACTGGCCACAGGTGCATGGAATATGTTCCCATACTATGGTCTCCATTTATCACCTTAATAATAAATGAAAAACTAATTTTATCGGTGTTACACCCAGGTCTGAGTGGTATGTACCAAGTTAATAAATAATGCTTTTATGCCCTGGACCCGGGCTAACAAAAGCCAAGTAGGCAAGGGATAACGTCTGTATCCGAATCTTTTAAAGGCAAAGGGCATGTAAATAACGGAGTTTCACTTAGAACAAGATATATTGAACATAATAACACCTTGAAATGCAAAAGAGATCACCAGTGTATAGACAAAACAATATAATAAATACACTTAACACTAAACATCCTACCTAAGAACAAAGCTAAACATGTACATTAAATATATATGGGGAGGAGAGCAATAAGAATATAATATTAGTATACATTACAATCCAAATGGAGCCCAGGTGGGTGAGATGCAGAGTGCAGGCCGGGGAACCAAGTGTGATGTGTGATGTGTAGTGGATGTGAACACAATGTGTAGAGAATGTGTAGACAATGTGAAGAGAATGTGACGAGAATGTGAAGAGAGTGGCCGTTGGTGAGGAACTGCTGTCCTGGATAGAATTCGGCCGGTTTATATCAGAATCGGAGCCGGGGGGTCAAGGGGTAAAGGCATATTTGTCAGTTCCTGATTGGTCAGTTGAAGATTGGGGGGTGAGGAATTGGAGGGAGGTTGTTGGATGAACTGGTAGTTTAAGGAAGGGGGGGGGGTAGCAGGCTGGCAGCCAGGTTGATGGGTGGTTCGTAACATCGGGCATCAAAATGTAATTTTCTACACCATGAAATATAGCAAGTATATACATCAAGAATGTTTTTCGTGCCTATTGTTGCATCCATATAAAAACAAAATTGCTCACACACTGTACAGATTATTATTTTGTTGTAATTAGTTTCGCTCAACATACAACAAGCCTTCGGATGCATACTGTCTGCTGTCAACGGGCGGAACCTGTTCCATGACTTCAATCCTACTCTGAGCTGTGATTGTCTCTAATTTCCCCCTATGTATATACTCTTTCAGACTTGGGAAATATGCCCCCGGGACAGCAAGTGTCTGACAGTGGGGCAGGCCTGACCAGGGTCCAGAAAATAACGGGGTAAGCTCAAGACCTGACAAAATTTTGTCATTTCCGCGCATGACGTATAGTGGAGGATAGAGCGATGAGTTCATCCCAAATATGGCTATCAGTCCACTACCGACCGCCAAGGTATTCAGAGCTCCACGAGTCTCCGGTTTTCTGTTGTCCTGGTGCCCATTTTGATGCAGAGAAAATTTATTTCTATAATGCCTTCGCATTGTACAGTGCACGGGTATAGAACGAACAGATATAAAGGAAGTGACATTAATCATCACAAATTTCCCAGAGATGAGAAACAAAAAAGAGAGTAGATCAGATTTTCCAGAAAAACAGACTATTTTAACCATTAATTAAATTCTTTCATATGTAGTGGTCTCTTTCAAGCATCTGCATATGAAAAGAACCTCAAATATGAGTTGCTTGGATTACTAAGGAGAAATAATTAAGTTGGTAAAGCTATCGTACCATATTAAGTAGTACAATATTTTGTTAAATGCAGAGTATTTAAATGTTTATATTAATAATTTTAAATAGAGCTATTACAAACAACTCCATTAAATTTTAAAACAAAATAAAACAAAACTGGTTTCTTAGGAGCATAAGGATGTTGATATAAATGTTAATGTAATGTTATGATAAACTAATAAAAGAAAATAGAGTTTGTATCATATATATATATATATATATATATATATATATATATATATATATATATATATATATATATGCGTAAATCCACAAGGAAGGAAAAATAAACACGGAGTCCCAAGCGCTTTCGTGTAATTCACATCTTCAGGGGAAAGAACAGAATGTAAAAGAATGGTTGCTGAGAGACACCTTATATACAGATACACTTACAACAAACTGGCAACCTGAAGGTGTTGCCACTGCGAGTTCAAAGCATGCATAAGGTGCTAAAAAGGATTTACCTGACCTGACCTGACATGACCTCTAAACCTCAGATTATCCCAGTCATCCCAGGTTTAGAGGTCATGTCAGGTCAGGTAAATCCTTTTTAGCACCTTATGCATGCTTTGAACTCGCAGTGGCAACACCTTCAGGTTGCCAGTTTGTTGTAAGTGCATCTGTATATAAGGTGTCTCTCAGCAACCATTCTTTTACATTCTGTTCTTTCCCCTGAAGATGTGAATTACACGAAAGCGCTTGGGACTCCGTGTTTATTTTTCCTTCCTTGTGTATTTACGCATATTCCTGAATCACGTGCCACCAAGTGATTTATTTGCATATATATATATATATATATATATATATATATATATATATATATATATATATATATATATATATATATATATATATATATATATATATATATATATATATTAAGGGTATAAGTAGGCAGGAGATTCTCTCTTATACATGTTTTATTGAAAGTGATAGCATGGTTGGCGCTGTGTATTTTTCTATTCAGGTTTTCCATGTTGCGTAGGATAGTCTTCTGCTCTTGCGGTAAGTCGTTGATGACTTCTCCATAGCTGTTTCTTCTTCTTCCTTCCATTGCATTTTCTACCAAATCGCGATTTCGGGAATTCTGATACCTTCTTCAGTGGTGTGATGGTGTGTTTCCTCTGTGGTGTCAGGTGGGAAGTACTGTCAGTTGGGTTGGTGGAGCGCGATTTATCTGGTGCTACCTGATGTGCTTGGCCCTGATTGGTCGGTAGGTGGTCACCGTGAGCTTGGTAGAGCTTGCAGGTCGTCTGCTTGTATGTTGAGGTTTGGGTCATTTTCTTTTATATATAGGGCTTCGAGGAGTGGTAAACGTCGCTGGTCTTCGCTTGCTGTCAATATTTCTGTGAGGTTTTCTAGCATTTCTCTGGTGAGGGCTAAATCATGGTCTTGTCTGAAGTGTTTCTTAGGTGCTCCAGAGGTTAGGTGGTAACTTAGTCGCCGAGACAATTTCATGGTTGTCATGCCGATATAGGTTGATGGGAGGGCTTCACAGTTCCCTCTATTGCAAGTGAACCTATAAACGACATTCTTCCGTTGAATTATGTTTTCGGTTTGTCGGGGTCTGTTTCGGAGTAGTAGGTGGCAGGTTTTCTTGGTCCTTGAGTAGATGATTATGTTGAGTCGTTTGTCTTCGTCAGTTGGTTTCACATTTCGTGTTATAAGTTGTTTTATGATCCTTTCGTCTTATTTATATGCAGTTGAGAAAGTTGATCTATAATATATATTTATCTTATCCACACTCTGGCTTTCCCGTGGTGTTGATGTGTACCAGTTGCTGATGATCTTGTTGATTAAATGGTAGATACTACTGGTCGAGAAACCATTGTTGATCAATACTTGGGTGGATCGTTCTATTTCGGCGTGGATTTGTTGCCAGGAGCTACAGTGAGTGAGTGCTCTGCGGATATAAGCCCCAATAGTGGAGTTTTTATATCGTTGATGACACTCACTACCACCATATAGGCAGTGGCCAGGGTTTGTGGCCTTTACGTACACGTCTGTACTGAAGGAGTCCCCGTCTTGCTTCACTAGCACGTCGAGGAAGGGCATGGTGCCGTCCACGCTTCTTTCTCTTGTGAAGGTAAGGCCGGAAGTCTCCTGCAGGCAGAGTCTCAGCTGTTCAATGTAGTCTTCACTGCTGCTCTTTACAAATATGTCGTCGATATATCTGCAGTAGATGTCTGGTTTGGTGGTCTTGTTGAAAACTTCCTCTTCCACACATCCCATGAAATGGTTTGCCAGAAGTACGCCAAGTGAGGAGCCCATAGCCACGCCGTCCATTTGCTGATATTTATTTCCCTGTGGGCATAGGAATATAGCCTCTTTCGTGCAGCACTGGAGTAGGCCGCTCAGTACTCGTTCAGGGATGTTGAGCTTAGGAGTGGACTCGTAGTGGTAGACTCGATTCATAATGTAATCTATTGTTCTGTCGACGGGGACGTTCGTGAATAATGACTCTGCATCTAGGGAAGAAAGGTATCCTGTTGCTGTGTTGGTCTTCAGAATATTCAGGAAATCTGTTGCTGAGCCGAGGCTGTAGGTTGAAGGCACGTAGGGGGTGAGGAGGGTGCACAGTTTCTTGGCATGGTTGTAGGTCGGTGTTGGGATTTGGGAAAACATTGGTCGAAGCTTATTACCAGGTTTATGTGTTTTATCATTACCGTAGCAATAGCCCATACCATATTGCCCTATTAGTTTGCCGAGTTTGACAGAGTTTGTGGCAGCATACAATAGTGTTCTATTGTATTAGCACGAGGCGCATGACACAAGCGACACTAGGTAAAGGGAGGCTCACCCTGCATTCCAGCAATCTGACACGTTGGCCGGTAGCCAAGCTTCACACGAGACTACATTGTGACTCCAGACCATGAGGTCTCGACGACGGTAGGAATATTTGTGACGGCAGAGAGACTCGTAGTTGGTGATGGAGAAGTTGAAGGGCCTCTCTGCATCCTTGTGTTGCTGTACAGGAAGGAGAGCAGCGGAGCGTACTCTAGAGAGGTAATATCTCAAGGAGAGGACTTCCAACACCATGAGGAGGCAGACAGTAGGCCCTATGCGAGTCTCAACTATACCATTGTGACATTAATGTACAGTCGGCCACACTTCTGGCTGTTACAGTCAGCACTACAAACTCCAGGTGTCTAACGTTTGCATCCCTGCCTTTCTGAATCATAGGCTCGAAGATTCACAGTGGTGAAGAAGTGAGACGGTGCAGGGGGAGAAAAAGAGAGGGAGGGAGGGGGGACCAAACCAGAGAGAAGGAAGGGGGGAGGAGAAGGGGGGGACAGAAAATTGAGGGAGGGAGAGGGGGATAAACCAGAGAGAAAGAGAGAGGGTGGGCTGAAGGAGACAGAGAGGGAAGGAGGATAGAACGAGTGGAGAGTAAAATATCATTCAAGGTAACCAATAGAATATATAGCTTATTCAAAAAATAAAATTTATTTTTATATTACTTGGAGAAATATTACTATAACCATATAGCCATGTCGGAAGTATAAGAGTTATAAAGTGCAATTAACGTTATCATTGATACAGAGATATCACATGACATTGAAAATAACTGGCGGTTATAAAATTCCTACTAACTCTAAGACTCATAGTTTGTTTTATATGTCTTCTTAACAAATAAATACATAATTATGGCATTTTGATGCGAGTTATTAATTATCCTCCCTTAAATCATGACGTTACAGTACACTGGCAAGTGTGTTTAATGAAGAAGTTTACGTTTGGCTGGTAAGGGCCAAGCACACATTTGGACACTGGAATACCTCCCTACATACTTGTCTTCCTCTTTTCACAGTTATTTAACCTATACTATAATATTAATAAATTAAGTAGTACTAGTAGTATTACACAATTACGGTATTTTAAACTTTCGCATGAACAAAATTTGATCGTAGCTTGAGGTGGTTTATCTCTAGGCAACAAGCTAATAATTGCTTTGTTTTTATACGCAATAAAAAAAACATTACCAACAATTTGTTGTGACCAAGAACGCTATGAAATGAAGTATGGTGCTCTACTTTAAACACTCCAGTATATAATTACAACTATTGTGATCGATATTTATTTAAGTTTGGTATTGAAATAAGTGGCAATTCTGAGTAGTCTAATCCTATCATGAGCAATGTTATCGTTTTCACACTAAAAAACTTAGCCTACTAGTAGCACTAGGGTTAAATATTTTATATATAGGAGCCGCCATGATTTAAGGTTGTAATAAATCTGTCAATCAATTATATCAAATATGGAAAAAAGCAGCCAATCATATCAGCAGATATCCTTCGTCCCATCCAATCACATTTCAACCGAGGTATTTTCATGATTCTGGCGTCGAGGTAAAACACAAGCTTTCGAACTCCCACCATGGCAACTCTTTACAGACGAGATCAACTGATCAAGCGTGGACAGATTGTTGCCCTTCACGAAGCTGGGCATTCCATCCACTCCATTGCCCGGCGCCTCGGTGTATCTCCGACCACTGTCACCAAGTGGATCAATCGAAATGAGGAAACTGGCGATCTAACAGACTTGAGTAAGAATGTTTAATTTGAAAGTACTATATATGAAATCTTGCATATTTCTTATAACCTTGCTGAATATGATATAAGTTGCTTAACTCGCTCAGTATATATATATATATATATATTATTATTATTATTATTTTTTATTTTTTTTTTATTTTTTTTTTTAAGAACGGAGACCACGTTCACGGGTTACAACTCCGGCTCAAGACGCAGCTATAGAACGTGCTGTGGAGGATGATCCCTTTATGAACGCCGTGAGGATCCGTGAAGAGCTGCAGCTGAATGCGTCGGCTGAGACCGTCCGACGCCGCTTACACGGATCGGGGCTTCACCACAGGGTTCCGGCAGTGAAAGAGCGCCTCACCGACCAGCACCGCGCAGCCAGACTCGCCTTTGCCCGTCGCTATGTAGAGAAAGATCTCGACTTCTGGTCACGTGTAGTTTTTACTGATGAAAAGACCTTTACCAGCACCAACCATGGCAAAATTCACTGTTGGAGATCTAACAACACAATGTATTATATGACTTAATATACTGTATATATTATATGATAGATAATAATATTCATCCACAGAAACAAAATGACTTGCTAATTATATTTCCATACATCGTGCTGAAACATAACGGATAATGTTTTTAAATTTTATAGATTATGGAATAATGCGTCAGTAGTAGATATGGAATGAGTGATTTATTGAACATCTTATCCTGATTATAATCTCACCCGACTGACCAAACTCTCCATTTCATTCATCTTCACTTTCCCATCACCCCCTCTCTCCCACCCCACCCACCCCTCCAAGAGTCCACTGTAAAGTGCCACAGTTAAGTATACTGATTACAAATAACGTTAAATTTCTCTGTCGATAGTCTGTAACCAGTCTTCGTCATAATAATTTAATTTAGATTACTTGATATAAGCATCAAGAAAATTTATTATTTTGTTTTCTTTTTCTTATAAGATATGAACGCAGGCACATCTATGAGGAGGCGCGCAGTGGGCATGTGACTGTCAATGTATGGGGATGGATATCCATGCACGGTATTGGAGACCTGAAAAGGATTGAGGGACGGTTCACAGCCCAGCAATACCTCGATATTTTGGAAAATGATTTCCTCCCTTCGCTCCAGGAACGAAACCAACCATTCCCAGCCGGTCCCATTCTGTTCGTCCAGGATCGTTGCCCCATCCACACAGCCCGCAGAGTCCAGCAGTGGTTCTAGGCCAGGGAGGACCTTCAAGTGTTGGAGTGGCCCAGCAAAGGGTGTGACATGAACCCTATCGAAAATATTTGGGCCAACATCGTAAACTGCTGGGAGGTAGAGAGCTGCGGAGCAACTGATGGAGCATACTCAGGCGCAATGGGAAATGTTTCGGCAGAAACAACAGCTCGTCCACAACCACGTCGCCTCCATGCCTGATAGACTAAGGGCAGTCATTGAGATGGAGGGGTGGATGGACGCGTTATTGATGAAATGAGAGATTATTATTTTAATATCTTTTGTATTTATTATTGTCACCATTCACATGCAAATTCATAATCACGGATTAAAATTGCGAATTCCCAACGTATATTATTTAACAATTCCCGTTAGTAAATATTAATTTGAATTCCTCATATTTTATTAAATCTACAAAAAGCATTCACTGATACCTAAGGGTATAATATGAAAACGATAACATTGCTCATGATAGGATTAGACTACTCAGAATTGCCACTTATTTCAATACCAAACTTAAATAAATATCGATCACAAAAGTTGTAATTATACACTGGAGTGTTTAAAGTAGAGCACCATACTTCATTTCATAGCGTTCTTGGTCACAACAAATTGTTGGTAATGTTTTTTTTATTGCGTATAAAAACAAAGCAATTATTAGCTTGTTGCCTAGAGATAAACCACCTCAAGCTACGATCAAATTTTGTTCATGCGAAAGTTTAAAATACCGTAATTGTGTAATACTACTAGTACTACTTACTTAATTTATTAATATTATAGTATAGGTTAAATAACTGTGAAAAGAGGAAGACAAGTATGTAGGGAGGTATTCCAGTGTCCAAATGTGTGCTTGGCCCTTACCAGCCAAACGTAAACTTCTTCATTAAACACACTTGCCAGTGTACTGTAACGTCATGATTTAAGGGAGGATAATTAATAACTCGCATCAAAATGCCATAATTATGTATTTATTTGTTAAGAAGACATATAAAACAAACTATGAGTCTTAGAGTTAGTAGGAATTTTATAACCGCCAGTTATTTTCAATGTCATGTGATATCTCTGTATCAATGATAACGTTAATTGCACTTTATAACTCTTATACTTCCGACATGGCTATATGGTTATAGTAATATTTCTCCAAGTAATATAAAAATAAATTTTATTTTTTGAATAAGCTATATATTCTATTGGTTACCTTGAATGATATTTTACTCTCCACTCGTTCTATCCTCCTTCCCTCTCTGTCTCCTTCAGCCCACCCTCTCTCTTTCTCTCTGGTTTATCCCCCTCTCCCTCCCTCACTTTTCTGTCCCCCCCTTCTCCTCCCCCCTTCCTTCTCTCTGGTTTGGTCCCCCCTCCCTCCCTCTCTCTTTCTCCCCCTGCACCGTCTCACTTCTTCACCACTGTGAATCTTCGAGCCTATGATTCAGAAAGTCAGGGATGCAAACGTTAGACACCTGGAGTTTGTAGTGCTGACTGTAACAGCCAGAAGTGTGGCCGACTGTACATGGCATGGCATACATACATACATTTATCAGGCCTTCCTCTCCACGCTGGAGAAACAAAATGCCCAAACATATAACTCCCTCCCCCTCCTTCGCACACACACACACTCCACATCTCAACCCTCTGATTCCTGTTGTAGGAGGGAGCTCCTCACCACACAATCGCATATCCTTGTGGGACTACCCATGCCACTTCACTACAAGGCAAACTCCCCTTCTAGCATTCAGCCTGCCATAGGCCACACTCGATGGAGGTGACTCCTCCAAGGACCGTGAAGCTGGGTCCACTCTTCAAGCATTCACCACCCTCCTCCACTCGTTTCTATCACGCACAATCGCTCTACCTTGCTCCACAGCTATACCTCTTCCACTCAGAGCTCCTTTCACAGTGTCTATCCATCTCCTCTGTGGCCTTCCTCTCTTCCTTACACCTCCCACATTTGAGCCCCCTATCTTCTTTACCATTCTATTCTTCTCCATTCTCTCCATATGCCAATGTACCTGTCCCGTAGGCTTGAACTTTTTGCAGAACTGGTAACTTACTTGTATGATAATCGTGGACTTATAGTAGTGTTGTTGTTGTTGGTAGGTACCGTAGCAAGACGTGGGTGTTTTCTTAGGTAATTGACTTCACAAGTATCTTAGTAAAGGCTTAATTTATTTATATACACTTATAACTACACAGGGAATGATAATGATGTGCCTTGTCTTATTTGTATGGTCTCTCTTGGTGGAGCCAAGCCTATAGCCCTTGGAGTCAGTTTTAAGTGTGTTTCCTTTGCTTATATCTATTTCAAACTCAAGAGTTGACAGAAATGGCTAGAGTGACTGTTACCTCATTTCCCGTTTGAAAAGAGGAAGGTCTAGTTTTGGGTTCCACCCCTTTTTCCTTCTCTTACATTCTCTCTCCTCTCTCTGCTTCCTTATTCGTTTATTCTCCCTTTCTCTCTCTCTCTGTGAAGCTAGAGAGAGAGGAAAGGTTTAATGGTTTCTGCTATCCTCTTACCATAACTGTAAGCACAAGGATGCGTCATTGGAGACGGTCAAGCTAGGATCACTGTGTACGTGTGTATGTATGTGTGTATGGATGTATGTGGAATTGGACCTACCAGTCAGGTTCCGAAAGGCGAGTCACTGCACGTGTTTGTGTGTGTGTAGGGAGTGTTGTGTGTGTGATGGAGAGAGAGTCTACAGGGACAACATCTGTGTAGTGTCCTCTGTCTGTTATTCCTATCTTAAGTGTCATTGGACCTGGTTTGTGCGTACACTCTGCTCTGCACAGCCTGTTAGCTCTCTCACAACACCTGTCATTCTCCTCACTTCCTTATTGTGGACTCTGTCCATTAGAGTTACACCACACATGCTCCTCAGATATCTCATCTCTACTACATTCAGTCTTCTTCTCTCTCTTTCTCCCATATTCCATGTTTCCTCTCAATACAGTGCAGTTGGCACTGCTATTCCTTCGTACAACTTCCTCTTTACATCCTCTTTAAGGACGAAGGTCCGCTTAAAATAGATAATTTTTTTTTTTTTTTTTTTTTTTTTTTGCTAACTTGGCTAAAATCTAGCTAGTACTGTCCTCAACACCCTATCACAGTTTGAGTATCATTTGACAACTCTTACTATGGTTTATTTGGCTATAAATCAAGGTTTCTGGAGTGATGAGCGATCATTTACGTCGCAATGGGAGCTACTATGTGCAACATAACATGGTAATATTTTCATTCTTGTGCAATGTTTCTTGTTGTTATGGTTATTTCATGAACAAATGACAGCTGTACTGTCGAACGTGGCAACTTTGTGTGTGTGAGGCAGTGTAGCCACAGTCAGCAGAGGGAATGACAGTCAGACACGCACTGCAAAGGAGTAGCTAGACTCGCTAACTCAAACACGTGTCCGCTCACAGTGCCCTTATTTCCTGCATCTACACTTCATGTTACGTGTTTTTTTGTGGTGCCAAGGAAGTCAAGATGCTAAGGAAGTACATGAAAGCTTGCATTCGCTCAGAGAAGGGGAGGAAAGCAGTAACAAGAGGGAGAGGGGGTAGGTGAAATAGCAGCATTGGCAACCTCCACCATCAGCTGACTGAACCACAACAAACCCACACCACAATATCAACAACAACCCCACCACTCCACAACCACCCTACCTCCATATTTGTACTCATGCATATATGTCCATATCAAGTGTAAAGAAGAGGAAGAGACTCTTTATAAGTGAAAATGGTGATCAGAGTAAGGTAGAAATTGATAAGATAACTTGAGGACAGTGTAGCCAAAGTAACGAAGTACTGTACACTGCAGATGAGCTACTTAGATTCCCAGGAGATGGTGGATTACTGGATATAGATGTCACATATGATGGTAAGCTTCATTGTTATGTTATGCAAGAAATACTATATGCAATTTTGCAGAAAGACATGAATTTCATAATACTGTACTTCCGTGTACTGTTCATCCACAATACTGTACAGCAAATACTTCCCAATGGTCAAAAGCCTTGGCAAATCCACTGGATTTTGCTGTAGCCCAAGCAATTATCTGTTATAATGTTGGTTATGAAGCAGGATTTCTAGCTGTAGAATTGGGTATCAAGAATGACAGAATGCAAATAACATTACAGGATATGGACAAATAAAGGAAGCAAGCAAGAACATCAAAGCAAAGAAAAAAGAGGAGAATACAAGGTTATGCTCATTATGGTGTTGAACACCAAATGTCATTGTCTAGAAACATTACTGAAGGTTGGAAAGTGGCCTATCCCTGGTTACAAAAAAACCAACCTGATGATGTATTGTTTTCAAGAATGCCCCAGGGGTGAGGTTACAGAACAGGTAAAGGTCTTTTTTTTTTGTATATACAGTACCATATATAGTACCATGTGCACCTAATTACTGGAAACTATTGTTTTGTGTTGTGTAATGATTAATTTATAAATACTAAAGCAAATATTATCATAGAAACAACTCCATCTATAGCAGCAAGGGAGGAAAACACTTAGATAAACTTTGACGCTCATTTTCCGAAAACTTGTTTTTAGCCAAAATATAACCATACAAACTGCTACTGCTCAGCCAATTCTTCAGTTATTTACATGATTTTATTTTTATTTGAAAGCTAACTAAATCATCTTTATTTGCATGTTGGATAAGTGCTGTAAGTTGAATATCTTCTTTTCTAGCAATATATATGTTTCATCATACAGAGAAAAACAGAGAAAAGCGTAATGGAAGATATTGTGCAATTATTCATAACAAAACCGTTGCACCTATGCAAATAATATTACATGCAATTTACAATCATATCAAGTATACTTGGCAGCAAGAGCCTCAAAGGAATTACTCCAATATCTCCAGAGTAGTAGCGAAGTAAATACCGTCGTATTTTTGAGCACCAAGAACACATTTTATTATATTACTCTAATAATTAAGAACAGAATTCCATGAAACTATATCTATATCTTAGTATACATCTTCACCACCTTCATTAAAAAAAATGAGCTTCCTAGCTCTACTAGAAAAAAGAAAAAGTTCCGAAGTGGACCTTCGTCCTTAAGTAACTTATAGCCAAAAATTTTATTCATTTTTCCTAGCACCTTTCCTACCTCATTTACTCTAAATTTTACCTTTGTCTCTATTTTGCTATCCACCGTAACTTTGACCCCAAATATTTAAAGCACTTCATCTCCTCGAATATTTCACCATCTAGCATTATATTGATCCTTCTATCCTCTGCTCCTCTCCTGCATCTCATTACTTTGCTCTTTGCCGAGTTCACTCGCAGTTTTCTCCTGCATACCTGTCCAAACTCCTGCACTAACATACTCAGTTCCTTTTCTGACTCTCCCACTAACGCCGTATCATCAGCAAACAGTAATTGGATTAGGCCAAACTCTCTACATCTGCTGTCCAACAAACTCAGTCCTGTCTTACCACACCGATGGTGACATCTCACAGCCTTGACGGAGTCCCACTTTTACTGGGAAACATTCACTCACGTTACTTCCCACTCTAACACACGCTCTACTGTTCACATAGTAACTTTTCGTCCCTCAATCATTTCCCTCCAGCCTGTACAACTGCAAAATCTTCCACAATCCATTTAAAAGGTTAAAGGTCCGCCAATGAGTGGCAGTCAATAGGACAGAGTGTAGCACACACTGTGTGTATGAAACACAACTATAGCACGCATCACAAGGATGGTGAGTGGCCCAAATATCTCTCCACCCACGTGAGACCCAAGTCAGCTTCGGCTATGGCTGTGTAAGCAGGAAGTGAAAAAAATGTATCGTGTCCCGACCAAGGATCAAACGCTAGGCCACAGACTCTAACACTCTGCTAGCCTGAACTCTATCATATGCTTTCTCGAGATTCATAAATGCCCATACTAGTTCTTTACTTTTCTCTAAATATTTTTCACACACCTGCCTTACTGCAATTATCTGGTCCACACAACCTCTTCCTCTCCTAAAGCCACCTTGATCTTCACCAATGACAGTCTCCGTACTCTCTCTGACTCTTCATATCAGCACCTTTCCCTACAGCTTTCCTGCTACACTTAACAAGCTACTACACTTAACCCCCGAAACTCGTATAATGGTATCTATCTCATCTTCCCTTATATAGAGGTACTACACAAGCACTCACCCAATCTATTGGGACCTTACCGCTATCAAAACACACCATCAACAACCTTACCAACCACTCCATCATACTTGTTCTACCATATTTCAGACATTCTACAGCGCATCCATCCAAACCTGAAGCTTTCCCTGTTTACTGTACATCTCTCTCACTGCCTCCTCCACCTCTTTCTTTCTTATTGGCTCCCCATTTAATCCCTCCAACCTGTTTACTCCATTTCCAAACACAATAATCTCAGCTTCTCTATTCTCATTAAAATTCAGCAGTCACTCAAAATACTCGGCCCATTTCCTCTCAATCTGTTTTCACTCTTTCCTCTTTCCCTAATGACCTTTTCCTTATCCTCTTGACTTCTTTCCAGAACATTTTCTTATTTTCCTGGAAATTTCCAGTTAACTTTCCCCCCCACCTATCATCTGCCCTCACGAACAGCTCCCACCTCTAGCTGTAGTGGTATCCCATACGAATGCGAGCAACGGCACCGTCATAGCGGCGAGTGAGGGTGGAACTCCTACCATAATGGTGTCTCACTGCACAGAATGTTATGTCGTTCAGCGTCAGTATGGAGTACCAAGTTCTCTTGCCTTTCATCTCGCAGAATTCTCCTCGCTGAACTCTTGGAGATTGGGAGGTGTGTACAGTAGTTTGGGACTGTTGGCAGGCATTTTTGGCAGGACTATCTACCATAAATGATATGTGGGGATTTACCAACAGATTAATTTAATTCATCCATAAATGAGACAATAAATTTTGTGGACCCATTTATGGAGCTGCTGCAAAAAATATCCAGTCTACCCATGAACTTTCCATAGGATTAGTTACATTTCGCAAGACATCTAGTATCTTACAATTTGCTCTTTCAGTAACACCATTAATGGCCGGATGATATGCTGGTATGAAAATATGTTTAATGATATATTGGCCACCTATGTTACGTAACAAACTATTGAAAAATTCTTTACCATTATCTGACAGTATTTCTTTAGGTGTAGTGTATTGGCAATGCAGGTTAGTTAAGAGCTTGTGTGCAACCTCTTCTGCTGTCTTTATTTGCAAAGGAGTTATGACCACATAACGTGAGAAGTGATCTACGCACACAGGACAATACTTTGATCCTTGATGTCTCGTAGGTAAGCTTAATATATCTATATCATCTACATCCATTGGTTATTCAGGCATAGGGTAATTTAGAATAGGGGCAGGTCCCATGGTATTACCTATATTAGCATGACATGACCCACCTGAAACCAAAGCATAGATGACCTTAGACCAAAGTTTGTCCTTTTTTTGTTCAGTTTTAACAAGCTCCGCATTAAACTCTACTTCACTACTAGTGGAAATAACAGCAGCAACCGATACATTGCGTTACAAAGTATCTGCCACTCTATTAAAACGCCCAAGAAGATATTTAATGGTAAGCTGAAGTTCTGACATGGTGAGATGATAACTAGCCAATTGTCCTATAAAGTTGTATCTTGAAAGAGACCACAAACAGGTTGATGATCTGTATAAATGGTAATAGGATAACCCCAAATAATTTTCCTAAAGGATTATAATACCCAGACAACTGCCAATGCTTCCAAATGAGTCACACTATACCTACGCTCAACGTCATTGACCACACAGTTGGCGTAAGCACATACTGTACACATTCCACTGACCTTAGAAGTCGTATTGCATTGTAACGCTCCTATTTTTTTTTTTTCAAATAATTAATTAAATTGTTTTACCATGGGAGTTGAAGCTTGCAATGGTAATTGAAAGAATATGGTTGTAAATAGGAATAATCTTACCTTTATAACCCTGTTAAATTCCTGCATGTCTGAAACTTACTTTGGTTTGGTAACAGTGTTGAGGTGGTAATAGATTTTTTGTCTCGTCACCAAATTATAATACTATAATATTGTGATACAGATTTAATTAAAAGTGAATTTTATTTTTCTTAGGAAATAGATGATAATCAGGTTTTGTTAAATAGTTGATTGAGTCTAAACTTAAAAGAATTATGAAGATGTTTTTTAATGTGAAAGTGTGTGGCATCTTAACTGGTTTGTTGTTGACCAGAGGACAGGGGTGGCCAACTGGCCAGCCCATTGCGCCTCAGTCTTTCTTTCTATTCCACACAGCCGGTGACACGAGTGTGTGTTATAGGCAGACTTTGAAGATCATAATACTTAATTCCTGCCTCAGTGTGGAGGTAGAGTAGTTACTATCTTGGTGAATAATTAGTTTTTTATTTCTTTTGGGATCAGTCAGAGGAAAATTATTGTAGTGAGACATTAATTCTGAGTCAGTCTTGCTTCCTATTCCACACAGCTGGTGACGCCATTATTGCCCTCAAACGGGCTTAGCCGGGTCTGTTGGTGAACTGGTTGAGTTAGGAAGGATATTTGTGATATAGCACCATGTGTGCAGAGGCTATTATTGTTAAAGCACCAGCTGTACAGATATTATTTTTGTTAAAGCAATAGTTGGCCAGTACAGTGGTTATTTTTGGTAAAGCACCAGGTGTGCAGTGGATATTTGAGGTGAAGCCCTAGTGCAGTTTAGTTTAGTTGGTAAAGCACTAATTGGCCCGTGCTGTGTGTTTTGGTGAAGCCACTATTGTAGTGTTTTGTTAAAACAATAGTTGGTTATAGTATGTTTGGCAAGCCACTGGTTGTGGACAGGTATTTGGTAAACCCATTAGTTGGTCTGTGTTGATTTTGTAAATGCCTTTTTGGAGGAGAGAAAAAAACCCTGTAAGCCACTCGACTGGAAATTGACTCCATAGTTAGGTGTGAGTGCGAGGTTTAGGGCCACTCACAGTGGGAGGGGGGTGGTTTAGAATAGGGAGTTTGATCTCCAGTGGTGTGCTGCAGGGTAATATATATATATATATATACTGTATATATTTTTTGTATTGTATTCTTTCTGGTCTCTAGTCCAATTCATTTTTATGTTTTAGTGTCGAGGTGCAAGACTGTGTTTAAGTTGTTTTGTACTAATTTAAGTGTTTTAATTTAAATGCTTGATATTGAAGTAGTTTTTTAATATTGAAGGAGGAAATAGAGTAAAGGGGGGAAAGATATTTGATTGACTTCATTCTTATTAAATATATTGGGGTAAATTTCAATTATTAAGGAGGACATACAGTATTAATCAAATCTTTATTTTTTTTGAAGAGAGGGCTTGGTCATTTTAGTAATTATATATAATTTTTTTATGTAAATTTTATTGTGCTCTAAATAATAAATAACTGGGTCTTTATTTTTGGAACATTAGTTTTTTCTGCACAATACCCTGCCACCTGGAATTTCCTGGTGGATCAAAAGAACCGAAACCCTGTGTTACAGCATCAACATTGCACCCAGACAATATGACATTGTATAGTTGCCCACATATGAATCTGTTATGCCTCGCTACTTGTGAGTTAGCTACAACAGGAACGAAAGTTAGCAAAAGTTATAGTTTGCTTACTAGCAAACAGTAATAATATTTTACTGAATGCCTGTCAACAAACATCTTTTTTTTTCAATTTAATTTCATTTCTTTAGTAGCTACCTCACAAATAACGAGCCATACCAGCTTCATGTGTGGGCAACGTACTTGCATCAGTACATAGTGTAAATGGGAGATTATAATTTGGATAGCTGAGAATTGGTACATTTTGTTCTGCTTTTGACCATTTATATTCTACCTGATTCTTTAGCACACTTGTCTGTGGGCAATTTTAGCAACATTCTTATGAAGGACCAATAATATGAACGTAATTCAAGGAAACTCCTTACTTGTTTTACTGTAGTAGGCTGTGGAAATTCCTTAACTGCCATGATCTTGGAATCTAAAATGTGAATTCATTTCCTATTTACTTTATGACCCAAAAATTCTATTTCAGGTTTTAGGAATGTACATTTTGACAATTTAACTTTTAATCTAACATCCTGCAGTCGTTGTAAGATTGTCTAATTTTTGCTGGTGTGTCATTACATCCGGAGTAACTATAATTAAATAATCCAAGTAAGCAAAACCATCCTGGGTCATATAACAAAATATGGTATTTATCACCTTTTGGAAAGCTACAGTGGCATTAGATTACCCAAACGCATTCTCACAAATTGCCAATTACTAACTATTAGGTGTGCTGTACGCAGTAATAGGTTTGAATTTGTCAGCTAATTCTACTTGCTAATAACCACTAATTAGATCAAGACTCAGTCTCACCTCAACCTTCCTGGCGTGTAGACGTGTTTCCTGGTGCTCTGCCTGTATTGTTGTTTGTGTTGTTTTTGTATTCATGTTTGTTTGCTGTTGTTTCCGTGGTGTTCTAGGCGTTGTTTGTCTATTCTTATCTCGTTTTTTGTGGTTTTGCTGTTTGTGATATTGTTGTTTGTGGATTGTTTGTTTTGTTGTGGTTCTGTGTGTGTGTATGTACAGTTAAGCAAGTAGAAAGTGCAAGACACACATGGTTGTATATGGCAATATTTAGCAGTTTATTTGTAGTAATCCCTTGTATCTTTATGAATGAATCACAGGGAACCCAGAGCCAATGTAAGGTGGAACGTGATTGGCTGAACTTTGAGTGGTGGTGAAGAAGATGCCAAATACAGCCAGATTTTTTTGCACTTTTTACTTGCTCAACTGTACGTGTGTTCAGTTGTTCGCTTCCCATCTAGGCCTTGCCTGGCCAGATGGATAGTGCGGATTCGGATATGGCCTCCTGCCTGGAGGCTGACTTGGCCATGTCGGAAGAAGATGAAAGTATTATCGAGGATTACTGGCCTGAGCTGCCTTCCCGCAATCCTCCCCCCCTCTCCTCGGTCACTCCGCAGCTCAGGTTGCAGCCTTCCACCTCCTCAAACTCTACCAAGCGACCCGTTGATGTCTCGTCCAACTCAGATGGTGTAGACTGTTTTCCTCCGGCTGCCAAGACTGCGAAGGGTGCTTCAACTATGCATTACTTACAGCCTGTTGAATAAATTCGCGGAGACTCAAAAGGTGTAGAGTAATAGTACGGATCTGGTAGCTGTGGGATAACGTCATTGCCAGACGTACAAAAAAGTGTAGCTGCTGCCAACCATGCTATGAGGTGCTTCACTAAATAGAGCTCGCACACGCGTAATGTGCAGGAAGAGAAATTCCTTGGTTTGTTATTTCATTACTATTTTTGCTATCATTATTGATGATATATTGTTTATCATATTGTTGGGTTATATTCTGCTTACAAATATGATACAAAACAATGTTCTACTTTGATTAGGCTGATCTGCCGTGTTTGTAAGAAGCTTCATTGATTTTCATTTTTCGTTGACTGATGGTGCCTTGATTCTGCTTGACAAATCATAATGTGGAGCGGAGGAGAGCTGTGATGAGAGAAGTTAGAGTTCGTCTCTCGTCAGGGAATGCAAGAGAAAATGATATGGGAGTGAGAGGAGTGAGTGATGACATTCATCAATTCCAGACAATCAAGATATTTTTAGTTACTAGATAGTGCGGTTATCTTTTAGTCGTTTTTATACTTTTATTACTTTGTCACTTAAATTCTTTATTTTTGACTAGCACTGTTTCCTTTCGCTAGGTTTTCATGTTTTTAAGGTCTGCCTTATTTGTAAAGGATATATAAAAAAAATAAACATCAGTAACCTTTTCATATTTTTAACATCCTTTACGTTAAAAGGATAGGGTATATAACAAAATAATCTCCAGTACACTATTTGATAACAACACATAATAACACATAACAACAACACATAATATAAAGGAAAACCCTAATAACCTGACCATCCCCCTTCAGCATTAATTAATAACTTCCTGCAGTCTCTTAGGCATTGATGACACCAAGTTATAAATGGTAGCTTGATTCCTGCGAAGCGCTTCCCATTCTTGCAAGACATGCTGCATTACTTGATCCCTAGTCCTCTCCTGGCCCTGTTCCCATGCGTTCCCCATCAGGCCCCAGCAATTTTCAATGGGATTCATGTCGCAGCCTATCGACGGCCAGTCCAGTAACTCGATAGATGGATGATCAGCAAACCATCGGCGAACGATACCTGCTGTGTTGACTGGGCACCGGTCCTAATAAAACATGAAAAAAAAAAGGTAATATTAAAATCCAGAACATAATAACATAATAATAAAATATACAGACAAATTATGATTTCCTCTAGATACTGACGACAGTTGATTAATTAATTTAATACTTACTGTAAAGTTCCGGGTGATAAGCAGTATAATATATATACTTTAATACTGTATGTGGAGACATACCGGAAATGTGATCTTGTGCAATGAATGAAAAATGAGGAGCAACAACATATCGGAGATATAGTAGGCGAAATAGAATAATGAGTATATATGAGCAAACATCAAGGATAATGCTGACGCTGGGAGGGATAGTCAAGCTGCATTTGTTTCTCTTATCTGCACAAACACTATTCTTTCTGGGTATGGTAGAGCCATTGCACGAACTGAAGGAAGCATCACGTCTTCAAGTATCTCAAGATAATACTCAGCGGTGAATCGCCCTTCAATTTTGGCCAGTTCCCCTATGCCATACAAATGAAGCCATCCCCAGATGTTGCAGGTGACGTAACCGCTTCTAGCGACTTCGTAGATGTTCCGATCTTGGTATCTGGTCCCATTTGGCGGCCAGCAATGTTGCCTTCCGTGTGTGCTGGACGAGAAGGTTTCTCGTTCGTGAAGATAACCCGTCGCCAAAATCTTCTTCAACATAGCACTGAGCGAAGCGAAGCCTGTCCAATCGGTGCCGTTAAGTTAGTTTTTCCTTCTTCGCAGGAGTTCTGTGATGCAAACCAGCTGCGTAAAGTCTGCGAGGATGCGTTGATCTTCCTCAGCTGTGTTTTTTTTGGGTGCACCGGACCTTGGATGATCTCGTAGATTCCCCTCCTCGAGCCATCTCCTCCACCACTTGTGAACAGTACTCTCCGCAACTCCAAGTTCCACTGCTATATTAGCGGCGGATGATTCTAGCCCTCAGTGTTAGTCTATCGTGCAGTCTATCCATCTGGAGCTCTGATATAGGCCTACTTCCTCCTGCTGTTAACTCTGTGGAATCTCGATTACACTTCCGCCAAACCATGGAGATCAACTATCTCATACCTCTGTTTTGAAGTTGATATGGACAACATTGTTTTAACAATGATTTGAAACCGAAACAATGACCGACAGACCGATGATGTGTTTGTGTTAGCGGTCAGGTCACGAAAGTGAGTTTACTTATGACGATTAAAAAAATGCTTATGAATAAGAAGTCCGTTCCTGTTACCTAATATACGTCGATATCCGTCAATATTAGTCGATAAGATTACCACTGATATTTAACACTGTGGTCATGATGATGATATATAACTGGTCTTCTTAACCAGTTTATCGTAGCACAATCACATTAATATCTGATCTACTCCATCAATTACTCGTATTAAATTAAAAACACAACAGAAGTCAACCGTTTGCATGTTTCTCTCTGCCTAATAATAGTATACCCTTTCGTCTCTATTCATCTCTCTCCATAGGGGAGTGCGATAAGGGTTTGGTGACCCTTCGATCCCCAGGCACCTTTTATTTGTTTTATATTGAAGCAAATAATAATGCAATTATATCTAAATTATAACAACTGAACTGGTTAGTATAATGTATAATCTTTAATTCCATGAATATTTAAACATTCGGCATCCATCAAAGTACGACAACTGCGATAGGCTATAGGGCGTTCTCGCGTGACGTCACTGTGACGTCACGGTACGCTCGGCGGCCATGATGGTTGTAGCTCTTTGTAAACAAACGGAAGGAATTGGCTTCCTCTATCACGGTTGATTCATTTAGACGAGTCTTTTACTCCCTTTAAGGGGATATTTATGGATGCCATGACTTTGGTGCATGGTGGGATGTTCAAATACAGACAAAAATCCTGATTTGTCCATGTTTGAGATCCCTAATGTGATAAGAAACCAAGGAGAAGCACACGAGAAACTGCTGATCAAGAGAAGGAATTTATGGTTGTCTTGAATATCCATTGAGCCATCATCAAACCCCTCTCCTCTCCTTACAATGTTGGGGAAGAACAGGAGAAATTGGGGTTTTGGGTAGGGGAAAATCCTAATAATTACAGGAAAATAATGATTAGTTTTGCTGTATGAAGTTCCATATGGTACCCAAGTTGATGCTGGTCTTGATATTTGTCATACCATCACTTCTTTAACTCAACCAATAGTAAATCAGTAGTGTGCCTTTACACTTTTGTGGCATTTCATGGACTGTAAGTTGTACTCAGGGTTGGATGATGATATAAAAAAGTCACATAGGCTATGACCAGGTAGTATATTCACCATCTGTGCAATCACACTGACTGCTAATTATTAACAGCACCCTCTTAACATCTCTTTTTTTATCTTATGCAGTTATGCTATTAATATTTGTATTAACTGGATCAATATTTATGAATGCGTAGACGAGATTTGATTGGTAGGTTTCAGAACTATGATAGCACAAATGAAGAGAACACCCTGTGTTTGTAATTTAAAAATGGAGTTATCGTACGTTTAGTGTACTATATAATTATACTGTATGTATATATTTCTTACACTCATATATCAACACGTTTAATATACCGGTATAGGAGTAATATTTCCACTTAAAAATAGCAGCTGTAGCCTATGTTGTGTACAACTGTAGATGAAGGTTTTGTTGTACTGTAAGTTAATCTACAAGACATCACACAATTCACCTTTCAGATCCATTACCAAATCAAATTTTATATTACCAAACAGATTTTTCATTACTATATTGGGCCTGATTTGGTAATGAAAAATACTAAATGGCAACCCTACCATCCAACCATCATGGCGTTTGTTTATACGTGACGTCACGCCGATCAGCTGGGTGAGAACCCCCTATTTGACTTTTTTATTTTATTACTTTTCTCAGTACAACGACAGTCTTACTTTAAATGTTCATCCTTGTCTACCAGTCAGTCCTAATTGTATCTTACTGCAGTATGTTAGAGAGATTTTTGTGTACACATGAACTGAGATATTATAAAACGCACGTAGTGCACGTCTTTTTACTGTACAGTGTTACCATACACACCTCGTCTTGTAGCTGTCTCAGACACTCCGCGAATTTATTCAACAGGCTGTACCTTCTCTGCCTCAACTTGGAGTTTCATCTTTGTGTACCAACTCCTTGCCCTCGTCCAACCTTCCTGTATATGCCCCGAGAAATGCCTATATCAAGCTATCCTTCTCTGGGAACACATCTACAGACGCAAAGCTGCATTGGTTGTCTGATGTCAACATGGCCTTCCAGCTGCAGCGTGAACTAGCTGAAGTCAACATGGCTGCTGTCACCTTCCAGTTTGTCTACATCTCTAGGAAGCGTCAGGACATTATTGTTAGAGTCAAGGCTGGTGAATTTTTGTCTCTGCCTCTCGTTCTTGAAGACTCGCCCAGCGGCCCAAGAGGCCTCGTAAGTTCCTCAGCTACATCCTCACCCGTTTTCCGATTGATGTTGACCCGAAACTTGCCAAGGAATAACCTGGTGTGTACTCTGCCCGTCGGTTTTTCCAAGATGGTTCCCCCATTAGCCATATTGTTGTTGTCTGGAGTCAACCTGATCCACCTCCAAATAAGACCGGGATATCATACTGTAGATACGATATTTTACTCTATGTGCTTGAATACACACGAGTTTTTCTTGTTTGTCTATATGACATAAAGGAGATTGCAGCAGTCCCACACCATATTATGTGTATAGGTATTCAATTGTATTATTTTATCATAATAATTGGGGGCAAGTAGCAAAGATTCCCGTGGTGTCCGTGTTAATCTTCGAAGGTCAATTGTTACACAACGCACAAAGCTGTTCTTATACCAGAGTCATAAAAAGTGACACTGCCCTAAAGTTGATATAGTTTTGGTGCGACAACATATGATTATGATGATCATAATAACTATAATAATAGAACTAAACTATTTTTAAGTTTGTCAAAATAATAAAAGACATATTTAACCCCTACTGTTCGGCTAACCCTACACTTGCCTCCTGCTTTTCGCTCACCTCTACCAACAAAATTCCTCAATTTTCCCTATTCTCACAATGCTCTCACTCTTAACCTATATAGTATACTGACTTCAAAATTGTTCCTTACTTATTTTCAACTCTTTCTCTTTCGAATGGTACCATCTGGATGGCTCTACGATGTGTAGTTATGGAGATAGTGCGAGTTGAAGTAGACCCATTTCTGCATGGGGAGAGCAACTTGTTTGTGTGCATAGCGTGACTGTGACCTTGGTGTACGGTTAGCCACAAAACACCTTCATATATTCACTACAGTATATTCTTATTACTACGATTATCTATCGCGTGTCACTATCACAGCACTAAAAATAATATGTACACTTGTAAGAATATCATTGTGTCACTGTCACTTCCATATATTCAGTACGGTATTTTCTTATTACTATGTACGATTATCTATCGTGTGTCCTTACCTCACTTTACCTTACTTCACCTCACTTCACTTGACAGTCACACCATATATAAGCAGCCTGTAGGACCCATCTGTACACCTGTTTACCAGCACGCGTGACCACAGATTCGGACACGCGCAAAAACCTTTTTGATAACTCAACCATCGTGATGATCAGAAGGCAACTTAGTGAGTAGCGGGTCGATATTGTGATGTTTACTAGCCCGGTAACAAGAAAAACCCACGCAACATAGCGCTATATGGTGGGAAGATAGCTATGACGGTATACACCCACTGCTGGACTCCATGTACTGACGGTGTATGCCGTCAGCCGGACTATAAGAGTTAAGCAGACAGGATGTGGAGATTGAGAACTGTACCTTCCACTTATCAACCTTTCTGACGGACAGCCATCTTGGGACTCGTATATCAACAGACGCTTGTGAGAGCTCTGCAATTTTCTCGATTTCTGAGGGATACTAAATGCTATCACCACCCAGAGTGAGCTAGAAGGCACGGTAAGGCTCAGTGATCAGTGTTGTGACAACAGTGTGTTTACGAGTTTTTGGACTTAGCCTATATTTCTTGTTAAAATCTCGTTCACCTGGCCAAACACTTATGTTCAATTTTCTCCTGTCCCGCGCATGCGCTGTCTAGCGTGTGTGATGTGGGTACCTCCGTCATGGCTACTTCACTCTACCAGTGAGACCAGCTCCATTGTCAATATGGAATTCTCAGGACCCGGTACTCTTGCTGATGTCGAGGAGGACCTTGCCTTAAGTGACGATGACCTTGAACATCACCTGTCACTGTATCACTGGCCACGAATTACCTCTACTGGTTCCTGGAAGTTGGCACCTGTTGATGCAGCCCCACGCCCGATGGACCACGCCCCTATCTCCACCAAATGACAGTTGTATTGAACCATTGTTTCCTGCTGCTAAAACTACTAGGTGTGAAGCTCCGAATTACTCTCTACCTCGACCTGCTATTCACAGTATACATTCCCTGGCCACCCCTGCTTTCCCTGCCTTTGTTCCCCGTGCTGAATATGTCAAACTTCTGTTCAGGGGGGAACTGAGGGTTGATGTGAAGCTTTGGTGGCTGTCTGAAGTCAAGATGTTCAACCTTGATCGGAAGCTGGCTGAAGTTAAGATGTCTGCGGCCACCTCTCGATTCGTATACATATCAAGGCAACGCCAAGACATCATAGATGGGGTCACTGTGGTTAGGTTCTATCATTGTCGTTGAATGTTCAGGATTTGGAAGACAGGCCCCGTAAATTCCCAACGTATCTCATCACTCGGTATCCAGTTGATATAGACCCATCATTGGCTAAGTAATTGCCGGGAATGTATACTGTACGTTGCTTCCTACAGAATCGAAAACCCGTTAATCGACTCGTTGTCACTTGGAGCCAGCCAGACCCACCCCCGCCTCATGTTAATTTCTTCTTCCTACCTTGTTTACCATCATGTGAACTACATACAGTTGCCCAAGAATAGACTGCAACCAAATTTGCTGGTGTGTGGCAATATCTTGCAGCTGCTCCAAAGTAAACACTCATATTTTATCAATGGATCACTCAGAACCATTGCTTCATGGAACTCTACACTCGTCTCTCCCCAACTAGTGTTATCGCCTTCATTTATTTAAAGAGTGCATTCGATATCGCCAATAGAGACATCATTCTAGACCAGCTCATTGCTTTTGGCGTAAAAGGTAACCTTCTGAGATGGATACATGGTTACCTACGAAACAGAATCTCTCGTGTACTGTTCAAGGGAGTAATGTGAACCGACAAGGAATTTGAACATGGTACTCCGCAAGGTGGAGTCCTTAGTCCCTTTTTGTTTAATATTCTTGTTCATCGCCTTCTCTCCCTACTTCCTGACACTGTTGACACAACCTTCACTTGCTACGCAGACAATATATGCATTCACTCAAAATCTCTCGACCACTTGCAACGTTTTCTTCACTCCTTCCATGAATTAGCATCCTCATGTGGCCTCATTATTTCCCCAGATTAGAGTAGGATTTTTTCCCCCGTTTAGCAAGGAATCTGCCAGATATTTGACATGGGAAATAACGTCGTACCTTTGTGCACGCAGTATCTTTACTTGGGAGTGCCAGTGCGGATAACACTTGCCATCCCAGGAGGACAGTGAGTACATACCATTGTTCAAGAACTGCTGGCCCGGCTGTGCAGCGACGTCTGATTCCTCTCAAATGGCAAACTAATTATTCTGCCGGAGTATCTATCCCAGTCGCCAGAATCATATACATTGCCCTTATCCGCTCAGTGGTCTTTCCCCTGCACTATGTCGACTCTCTAGAACAACCTTACAGCCTCTTGAAAAATTCCAGAACCAAGCAATGAGACTCATCCTGGGCTGCTCCGTCTCCACCAGGATTGTCCACATGCAACATGAACTCTGTTTCCCACCACTTGTTGAGAGAATATACTCCAATGTCACTTACTTCAGCATAAAATGCCTATATTACCCTCACCTTTCTCCTCATTACTCTCACATTATTAGAACTTCTCTGGATTTAGCTGCTCCTCGTCCACTACTATGCCCAGAAGGACGCACACTAGTCAGTAACATCTGTTCAATCATTCGGAGGGTTAACATCAACATTGTGGCAGAAGATGTGGACCATGGCCTTGCACTCTGGCAGACTCCTGTGCCGGCAGTCTCCTACACTCCAGCCTCCAAGACTGACTTGCCTCAGCTTCATCGGTTATGTGCATTAGAGACCATCGCCAAACTATCCTTTTTCTTTCCGTATAGCCCCACCTCTACATTGACGGCTCCCTGCAGGGGGACGGCAGTGCTGGATGTGCTGTTTTCTCCCCCAACTTAGAACCCCGCGAGAGGACTGGACAGGCCGCCGCCTCCCAGAGTCGTCAAGTTCTATGTATTGTGAGCTTAATGGACTTCTAGGTGTAGTTACTTTGCTTACACGGACTGGAATCAATGGCTTGATCATCTGTGACTCGCGGCCAGCACTCCGAGCCCTCTCATCTAACAAGCCACCATACCTACACATTTTCTTCAGCAACTAGCCACAGCCAATCCAAGATCACTGGTGGTACACTTCCTGTGGAGTCCCTCTCATGTAGGACTCATGGCTAACAACACCGCTGACCGTCTCGCAAAGGCTGCCTGCCATCTGGATCCGCCGGATGCTGATGCTCCCACTGCACATGTCCTGTGTTGCAAGAAGATGGTACTTCAGGCCGCCTGCTCTCCCACCCGCCGTCGTAGTGATGCTGAGATGGCCACCAATGTATCAATACAGCACTATGACCACTTCATCCCTCATCCACACAAGTATCGCCGCAGTGGACTCATGGTTCGCCAAAATAATGTGGTTAGTGCGCGTCTTCGACTGGGTTGGCGACTAGTTTGTCAGGTGGCTGAGCAGGATGGTGTACAGCTCCGGACAGATCAATGGACCACAGTCTTTCCACCATCGACTTGGTATGTGCCTCAGCGGATATGGTATTACTGGCAGGTGGAGGGGCGAGGAAAAAAATGTGGGTGGAGTTATATAGGGGGTAATGAGGGAACCTTTTCCACGTAGCGTTACCAATGTTGAGCCATCCAGAAATTTGAATCCCGAACCACTTGTGATCATGGATGTGGTAGGAGGTGGTAGGAGAGGAGGGGTTGGGTTGGGGAGAGGGGGTAAAGCTTCACCAGTGATCGAGATGGAGAGAATTATTAGATCAAGTAGTTAAAGATTATAACCGAACAAAGCCGACTGTCGCCTTTATTATGTTTTCTTCTGTAATAAATCCAACTCTGATGCTGCATTCCATGGTATATTCTTTATTATTTGAAATTAATCCAGATTTAACTAATACAATTAACACGACACCAGTTTTTGATGACTAATATATCAAGCCATGCACCACTTACTCAGTGTTGAAATAAATTTCAAGTAGCCTAAATCCTTTATCGTTACCCTGTATCATTCACGACATTTTCTTAAAAACGTTTATTGTGTAACTGGTTACCAAAGGATAATAATTGTAGTGTAAGATGTTAATTACCCAATAACTACTCCATCTGTTCTCCCCCAACCCGTCCTCCCTTATTGATTTCACTCTTTCCTCTCCCTCCTTGCCAGCATTCCTTTATACTCCATCTTACCACCACCACCACCATCTTTCTGTGTGTTGCTGCATAATCTGTTAATGCGCAAACAAGTCCACAATAGAAATAAAAGTGATATTTGGTATGCAAATACAGTCCGATATATATGACAAATATATTTATTACCCTTATTTATTTATCTGAGGTCAACATCTAAGCCAGCCATTCAGACGCCAGTGTTAGTGAACCAATCATAAGATTTAGAGGATATTGTGTCAGCTCTAATGTTATTACTAATTAAAACAGGGAAATTTGAAATCAGACATTTATTGGTTATTGTTTACATGACTTTGTCAGTTTGTGAAAGCTTCACAAAATTAAGACCTCGTCACGAAGCATTCAAACCCATAATCCAACTGGGTCTGTAGGCACCACACTGTAAATGATAAACACGTTGATGTCATACAATTATAATAACTGTTAACTTATTATAACATGTAGTTTTTACTTCGACCTCACGTTTGCATTAAGCATGTGTAATGTTTGTTTTGTTTTCTTATTATTATTATAAGCACCTATATTATGTATTGCTTTAAAGTTTCGACCCTTAGCCACGATGAGATACAGTGTATACACTATTTATATACACTTCTATGAACACATTAAGGTTTGAAATACTGTAGATTACATATTTCATGTTATTACTCATCAATTTGTTGCTAGTATCGTGTCCAACCACCCTCCTTCTCAATGACAGCCTGCAGTTGAGGCATTGAGGCACCATGCCTCCTCACTATATATGGTTTTCCCCCAAAAAATCTCCCACTGTCCTCTGGTGTGCCGAAACAACTCTGCTGTCATTCCGGCTCCCACATGTTAACGATAGAAGCCCA
This sequence comes from Petrolisthes manimaculis, assembly GCA_034508575.1. Lineage (NCBI taxonomy): Eukaryota > Metazoa > Arthropoda > Malacostraca > Decapoda > Porcellanidae > Petrolisthes > Petrolisthes manimaculis. Next base: position 1,925,583 of record JAWZYT010002861.1, on the reverse strand, counting down.
TACATTTTCTATATGGTTCATATCGCAGTCTTAACTAGACAAATCTATCACCTGCAAATCATCATGAGAAGCAAACCATTCTTGAACTTTCCTGGCCATATGGATAGGGCATCGGTCGTGTATAGGACAGATGAGGGTGACTAGTTGAAAAGAAATTAAAAACATTTAGAATATATACTTCATTATATTGCATTTGATCGATCCATTAAATAAAAACACTGTCTATTGTTAACAAATAACGGAACCGAGACAATCCCTTTTCTGTCTTCAGCTCTCCCTGTATTCTTTTCACCCCTCATGCTGGCAGTCCCCCTCTTTATCACCTTTTCTTGCCGTAAAATAAATAAACTTCTACCTATATTTTTCAAGTAACTGGCAACCTCACACAACCTCCTCTCCCCTGTCTTCTCTCTCTCTCACGTCCCGTTCGCATATTTATCAAGGTTAACTCATTACATACGTAGGGCGAAATTTGAGCCAATCACAGCTCGAGTTTATCCAAAGTAACTATTACCAACTCACCAACTCAGATAACGATCTTCAGTAACACATACAACACTCATGCATTGACAAAAATATCACAATAAATCATACAAATGTTAAAATAAGTGGATTTATAAATAAAATGGAATTATTCTCGGTACTTGAAATGACGTATGTAAATAGAAAATACCACAGTAAGTGTGAAAGTGTATTGGCAACAATGTCATGAAACATATACAGTCTGTGGCAACTTTTCGGCTTGTATTTCATTCGCCTTCATACAATATTTTCTTAAAAAGAAGAAACTTGTCACCCACCCACCCCAAGCCTGTCCACCTACTCCTTCACCCCCCACCCCCCCTATCGTAACAACACACACTAGGGTACAGTGGCCCCGGTACACACACACACACACACACACACATACACACACACACACACACACACACATACAAACACACACATCCCTACCGTACACACACACACACACACTAGGTAAGGTAAGGCTTGGGGTGGGGGGTGCGGGAATAGGTGGTGGTGGTAGTAGTTCAATTCAATTCAATTCCTTTATTTCGCAATATAAATATACAGCACACAGTACAAAACACATATATTACATAATCCAATAAAAATTACAGAAAAGTTAAATTAGAATGTATGAAACAGTCAAGATTATTTAATATGTACAAACTGTATACCTTATTAGCTTCAGATAGTCGGGATAAAAACATCAAATAAAATAATATAACATATATATGTTTTCAAAACTCAATTCTGAAGTTGAAAATCATTCCATAATGAAAATTTCTAAAACATAAGTAATTTCTGTTACAAAACCACTCTAAATGAATGATAAATACTTTATAAACCCAAATATGACAATACATCCTTATATAACTAAAACTCATAATTCTGGCTCTCAAAATATCTAGGTTTTCTCCAAGTACATCTACATTATATGCTTTTCTAAACAATTTAACCACATTTTGAATCATGAAACCTTCTTTAATAATAGGAATATTATGCCTAATTATAGGATTTTGAGACCTTAATACTCTTTTACAATATCGGGCTTGAACTAATGCTATATGTGATTGAGTAGCAATTCTTTGCATCGAGCTGCTGTGATATGGCTGCTGGCGTAGGGAGGTACGCCACATATACGTTTAAGGCATTTATTAAAAGCAACTGAAAAACCTTTAAAACCATTAGAATTAAAAGTACTGTCATGATTCCATAGGGGAAGTCCATAATCAGGTAGACAATAAGAATTAAAAATAAATAACATTGTATCTTTGTTCACCTGTTTAAAATTTCTAAAAATACTATTAAAAGATCCATGAAAATTATTTTTTCTAAAAGTAATGTCCTCTGAGTCTTTAAAATTATATAAAATATTGTGGCCCAAATATTTGAAACCCTTCACCACCTCCAGGGTATCTCCGTTCAGCTCAATGCTCTGCGTCTGCTGATTATTATTGTTAGTAAATATCATGCATTTTGATTTATCTCTGTTAATTTTAAGTAAATGTTGATCAATACAAGAACATAATTTACTATATAATATGTTCATATATTGAAAAGAATCAGCCAGAAGGACTAAATCATCAGCATAGGCTAATATATTGCATCTCACATCCCCATATTTACTTCCTACATTAGTTCCAGCCATATCATTTATAATATTATCCATGTATAAATTGTATAGAAAGGGTGAGAGTATTCCACCTTGCCTCACACCTTTCTCAACATAAACATAGTTGCTATACAAGTCTTGCCATCTTACGTTCGCTTTCTGATTCCTTAGGTATAGTGCATTAAAAGTAATATAACATCTACTGGTAGTGACAATTCTAATAATTTGTTCCCTAAAATAAAATGGTCTACCCTATCGAAAGCTTTACTTAGGTCAATAAAGGTAGCTACAGCACTTTTCTTACAGTTTGAGTATTTCTTCATAATGTCTTTAAGAATAAAACAAGTATCTGTGGTTGAAGACCCTGATTTAAACCCGAATTGTATATAATTGAGAATAACTTTTTCAGATAAGATATCTAAAATAAATAATTCAAATAATTTTAAAAGGCATGAGGACTGCATAATGGGTCTGTAATTATCTGACTCTGTGATATTTTTCCTGCTATCTTTTATAATAGGTGTAAGAGTACCCTTCAGCAAGTCACCAGGGAGATAGCAATGGATAAAACAAGTATTTAAAAAATGAGCAATATTCTCCAAAAATGACCAACAGGCATTCTCTAAAAGAATAGTGTGAATAAAATCATGACCTTCACCAGATTTAACACGCATTAACAATTTTTTTTATAAAGTGACTCGAGATTGTTAAATGCATTTTCTTACCTTCAGGCCACGCTTGCTTAATATAATTTACAACATTTCGCTCGGCGTTAGGATTATTTGGAGGTTGACTTAAAAGAATTTTTTCTGTAAATACTTTGGCTATATTAGAATTGCCACTCTGGCCATTTATAACACTTGATATCTTTTTACACTTTTTTTTTCTTTTTACTTCATTCCAAAATACAGTCTTATTCTTATATAGAAACTTTTCCGTTATTGAATTACAAATATTTTGCTGTTCGTTAATTTTACATTTTAGTGTTTTTTTAAATTCTTTCCGACTGTCTAACATATCTCTATGAACATCTGTTCCTCGTGTCCTACCATTCCTCACCCATATTAAAAATTTCTCCCTGGCAATTTTATGTTTTGCCTTAATACACCGATTCCATCCTGGTATCACTTTATATTTGTTCTTTTTAATGTTAGCACGTGCATACTCTCTACTAGCACTCACAATGCTAGTTGTGATTAGCGAATACAATTTATCAATCCTTCTAAGATGACTGGGATCCCGACACCCCAACCTATGGCAATCATGCACAGGAAAGGAATAAAAATCATGTAAATGATTGTCAACCCTCTGATTAATATGATTAAATTCTTGCATACTTAACCTTTCCCAGTTAACACGAGTTTGATTATTGTCAACGAGTAAACCAGAATCTTTATTCTTTTGACCCCCCTTAGTAAATTTTAGCGAGGCTTCCATTGAATAAGGGAGGACGGGTTGGGGGAGAACAGATGGAGTAGTTATTGGGTAATTAACATCTTACACTATAACTATTATCCTTCGGTAACCAATTACACAAAAACGATAAAGGATTTAGGCTACTTGAAATTTATTTCAACACTGAGTAGGTGGTGCATGACTTGATATATTAGTCATCAAAAACTGGTGTCGTGTTAATTGTATTAGTTAAATCTGGATTAATTTCAAATAATAAAAAATATACCATGGAATGCAGCATCAGAGTTGAATTTGGATTACAGAAGAAAACATAATAAAGGCGACAGTCGGCTTTGTTCGGTTATAATCTGTAGCAAATTGATCTAATAATTCTCTCCATCTCGATCACTGGTGAAGCTTTACCCTCTCTCCCCAACCCAACCCCTCCTCTCCTACCACCTTCAAGTGAGTGGTTCACATCCATGATCACAAGTGGTTCGGGATTCAAATTTCTGGATGGCTCAACATTGGTAACGCTACGTGGTAAAGGTTCCCACATTACCCCCTATATAATTCCGCCCACATTTCTCCCCTCCCCCCTCCACCTGCCAGTGATACCATATCCACTGAGGCACATACCAAGTCGATGGTGGAAAGACTGTGGTCCATTGTTCTTTCCGTAGCTGTACCTCATTTCTCCTCATGTAGGTTGTGTGATGCACCCAAATTTAACACCCTGAACCACTATTGCCTGGAATGTATTGATTCATTACCACAGAGAATCACATTAGTTGATATTTGTAAACAATTGTTGACAGACAGTGATTTACTAGATGTAATTCTCATGCGTCATCCTCACTTTGGTGGATTTTGAATTACTTTGTGTTGGCTGTGGACCTTAGGACTCTTTATGTTCACAAATATATCACTTTTTATTTAGGTCTTTAGGTTTTAATTGTCAGTTTCTCCAATTATTTTCATTTCCCCATAAACATACATTAAAATGTAACAAAGGAATTTATATACATACAATGACTTTCATATGTTTAAATCTATTGTATTTTAATTTTATTTAAATGTTACTAAAGGCTTTCATATTATGGTAATGTGTTAGATTTTAGGTATTATAATCTCAAAAGTCCTATCCAGTATATAAGTATATTTCACCGGATGACATAATAATACTGTATATGATAAGTATATTTCAACGGATGACATAATAATAATGTATATGATAAGTATATTTCACTGACTGATATAATATTGTACTGTATATAAGTGTATTTCACTGGATGATTTAAAAATATTGTACTGTATATGATGAGTGTATTTCTCTGACTGACTTAATAATATTGTAGTGTATATGATGAGTATTTCACTGGCTGACATAATGATATTGTAGTGTATATAATGAGTGTATTTCACTGGCTGACATAATAATGTTAAATGTCGCCTTTATGCATAACTTCATTGTTCATAAATGTGTCCTTTGGGACACATTATTACAATAGTTTGTAGATTAAATATTATATTATGTTTGCCGCTCCTTGAGCGTAATAGAATTCATAAAAACAATACAAAAACTTTTCCGACTCTCCCACCCACTAGTGAATGCTTCATATGGAGCTCACAACTCATGGTTCGGGAATACTATCTTGGCTAGAGTTGACAACACTGTGGTGGCTACCGTCCGTTTACATACACTCTCTGACCCTGACTTCCACTGAGGGGGTAAAGAAACTTTGGTGCGTGGCTGTACTGTAGCGAGCTGATGGGATGGAGAGAAGAGCACACTCATCATGGTGTCGTTTCTACCTGACGAGTTATGGAGGAGAGAGAGAGAGAGAGAATTTTACTTGTAATCCAACAATACACTATATATAACGTAGAACAAGTTATCATTTGGTAAGTTCCTGCATACCGAGGGTAATTGTTTTTTTTTAAAGTCAATTATTCAGCATTTTTCCTTTATATCCACATCTTGTTATTAGCTATTTCCTTTACCTATCCAACAATATTAACCCCGATAGTAGGGGAGGGCATGAAATATATCAGGTAAAGAGAGGGGTTGAGATACGGCTATGATGATGAACGTCGGCCATGTAAACATAGAGAAACAACATGACTTGTATTCTTTCTTGTGATTGGTTGTATGTCATGACGTCATCGGCCTAGGCAGCCATGACGTCACTACCTGCTCAGCCAATAGCATTACACCATGTGTTTACACCTGCTTATTTTACACCCGCTTATAATACACCCGGTTATTTTACACTCAAGTCCTATTACATCATATGTATGTGATGTATATTGATATTATGAAATAAGCAAAGGAAATACATAAATGGATATAAATAAAAAATATAGAATAAATTAATTTGAAATTAACAAAACAAAAGATACCCCTGTTTTGTCGTATTTTACACCCAGTTAAATTTAATATCCTATATACACGTACTTCCTCTTAATTACGAGAACTCCGTCTCTATGTTTTGAATTTTATATTGCATTTCATACATATATTATTTTATGTAATCATTTCTACGCATGAAATTGAGTAGAAATAACTGTTAATTAACATTACCTTACCTGACATGACTTAACCTAAACTGGAGCAGGGCAGACTACCCGGACCTAATCTGGGCAAACTACCGGGACTTAACCTGGCCAGACTACCGGGACCTAACCTGGGCAAACTACTACAACATATACGGGTCCCCCATGTTTCTATGGATATTGGAAATGGGGCATATCTAAAAAACGGGGCATTTGAGGAAGAAAAAACATGGAAAAGTGTCTTAGAATGGTCCAATATAGTGGGTAATGACAGTATAATATCTATTATACAGTAAGGTCCACTTCTGCACTAAAACAAAAAAAAATATATATAAAAACATTTACCTTACATACCTACACCAAGTCCTTATGTTTATAGAACTTCGCAATATCATGAAGAAACTGCTCCTTTAAATTGTACTTGTATTTCCTTCTATACAGATATTCCTGAAGGTAGCTATCTCGCAATGCTTCTGAAGTATGACGTTCAGGATACGTAGATTTAGCGTACCTCCAAAAATTTTCAATGTTCTGTATATGTACAGAAGGGTCTTTTGGGTCCACAAAGTGCTTCTTATGACAAATAGTCTTGTGGGTATATATATTCTTGAATGATGGGAATGAGTGTCTCCTTAGGCTTCGACCGATCACTCGCGCGAACCATAAAGCATTCCTTTGATGTTCTGTCAATGCCACCAAATACTCAACCTTCACTCTTAGAAAGGAGCCTTTTTCCATTGTACTTGCGGTTAAAAAACTTTGACTCGTCAATTTCAACAGTATGACCAGGACCACCAATTTCCTAAATTGTTTCTGACAAGGATAAAGCACATAGTTCACGACAATAGTTATAATAGTCCGTAACAGTGTTCTTATTTACATCACATTCACGTATGGCATCATGTATTGACAATGAGTGTATGAAACAATAAATTAATTCAAGTACTGTTGATAAAGGAAGACGACAGGTTATCCCATCAAAATATGTGCCTGTAAATGGTGATACCTTATAATTACATTGTTTTCCCACACCAGTGCAATACAATCTTATATTACATTTTCTATCACCATTTCATTTTCTGTATTTCAAAACACCTTTTCTATTTTTAATTGTGCAGTTTAGACAGGGAGTGTTGTCTGGTGGGATAAAATGTAGTTGTTTTAAAAATTCAATGCACTTTTCCTCACTTAATGTAATAGAGGTTACAAGCGTTTAAGAGACGTAAAGTGTTTGCCCAATACCTTATAATCAACAATATTTGGTGGTGTTGCAGAAACACTTGTTTCAATTGAGTCTAACTGATGCACTTCTGCTATGGTGTGGCTGTGAACGATTGCAGTCAAGGGTTGTATGGCAGTTTTCAGTAATTGTTTCAAACCCCGAAAACTCACTATCACTGTCAACGAATAATGGGTTTGCACTCAGTCGATATTCTATAACTCGTTGCAGCAATGGTAAATTGTCAATGTAGTCAGATACAGTAGTATTACTAGATTGAGGAATCTTATGGTTCATGTTTGTCGGTGGGGGTGTAACCGGTTCAGGAGATGATTTACTAAATTCAAAAAGGTCTTTCTTTGGCCTGGAATGATCACTAAATTCATTTACGTCTTCATAGAATAAAGACGTAATCAATGAGTCACTTAGTTTCTGTAATTTACGTGGAGTTTTGCAAAAATCAGAGTCTGTTGAGGACATATCGTCAAGAGAACGAGAGTGAGTGCACTGTTACTGTGCCACTGTAGACTGAGCAATATACCAATGTCAACGTCACGGTCAGGCTCCAATGAATAAAATATACAAACAAAGAGGTGGCAACCAATATAAAGAATACCAACTGAATGGAAGCAATAAGGAAGAAATGCACCAGCAATAAGTCGACATGATAATCTCGAGACGTAAATGATTAACATATTATACCAAAATATGCTACAATATTATTAACATTATCCAAATATTCAGGGTATATGAAATGATTGGATAACATTATTTGGCGTTCTTGCACATTGTATGGTAGGACAACCCTGCTTTAATTATTTTCCATCCAATAATAACAGTGAGAAAGAACTGACGTGTTTGAAATACGAGCCAATAAAGATTAGCAAACGTTTATGAGGACACTTATTATGTTGGCTGTGTGTGATATTTGTATTAACATCCAATGAAGAGGCGACAAATTTCGATGACGTCACATTCACCATATTAACCAATAGAATATTGACTTACAAGTAGACTAACCTCCACAAATATGGCCGATGCAGCGTAAACATGGCTTGATTCCGAGTTTATTAATTTATTTCATCATATTCAAAGATGGTGACACCACCTGACCCCTACATACCATTACTAATATATATATAACACTCAGGTATTGTAATGAAGTGATCGAAAAGTGTAATAATATATAATAAGCACTTGTTTGAAAGGTTGGTGAAAATGTAGAATTTTTAGCAGTGCTCGCGAAAACAGTTCGATTGGTGAGATCTCTTTTTTTTTTTTAGTTAGCATGTCAACACTGACTTCCACCAACTGGCCATACAAACAGTGGTAGAGCATAATTTTTTATTCTGTAAGTATTCCTCTATTATGTATAACTTACATGTTTAATCCTATTAAACAATCTCCGACGTACAGCCAATATTAAAACTACAAGTTAACCATAAAAATATTGCATTATAAGTGAAATATGTATAAATACAGTTACCCCCGGTCTGCAGGATTATACCATCCTTTTTCCCGTGTGTTAAGTTGGTAAGTATGTTACTTGTTTCACTGCCAAGTACCTCCATTTCCCACATATTTCACCCCATTACTCTCAGTTAGTCTGGATTTCTCTTAGACCAAACTACCCGGTCCCTCCCATACTGTCAGTTGGACGTACTTTTATAAAGTCTGTTTCCTCTATGCTCCGTAGTCTTAATATAGATATAGGTAATGGTTGCAGACGTCCCCCCCAGTTCCCCCTCCGTGGATGCTACCAACACCTGATGTGAGCTTTACACCTACTTCCAAGTCGGAACTGCCTTCTCTACAGCGGCAGTTGGCTCTGGAACACATAGAAACAGTGACGTCTTCCATCACAGATCCATACTGCCTCTACACCAGTGGTTCCCAACCGGGGGGAAATTTCCCCCAGGGGGGAAATTTGGATGTTTCAGGGGGAAATTCTAGTCTGGAATTAAAATTTTGGAAATTATCAGTAGTTATGTAACGCCCGGGAGATGGTATAGTTAACCTTGGAGATATTTTTTTCCCACGCTCAAATGAAGCGGTTACTGATTCGTGATTAAAGATATAATTTGCTCTTGTATTGCTCACATGTAGTTTACAGTGGAATTTTTCACCTAATTTGGTTGGTGACATTCTTGGCTTCATTATAGGGTAGAGCTCTTAATTGTAGTTAAACCACGGGCTGGGATCAAATCGTCAATAATTAGGTTGGGAAATCTGGATGGTTGAATTAGGTGCAGGGGGAAATTACAGAAAAAAGGTTGGGAACCACTGCTCTACACTGATGGCTCATTGCAAATGGATGGTGCAGCGGGTTGTGCCGTTTTCTCAACTGATATGAAGTCACCTCCAGGGGGCTGGGTTGGCCGTCGTCTCTGTAACTACTCCAGCTCAACATTGTGTGAACTGTATGCTATTCTGGATACTGTTAGTCTTGTTTGTCAACGTGGAGTGAATACTGCCATTTTTTGTGATTCCAAACCTGCCCTTCATTCCCAGTCTAGTGTTCAGCCCACACACTCTTCTGTTATTCAGCAGATTTTATCGTTTTTGGTCTTATTACGTCATCGTAACTTGTCTGTCAAACTCTTATGGGTACCATCCCATGTAGGTTTATGTCACAATGGTACAGTTGACAGACTCGCAAAGGAAGCCTGCCATCTGCCTCCTCGTGGTGTCTCTAGAGTCCGCTCCGCTGCTCTCCTTCCTGTATGGCGACGCAGGGATGCAGAGGCCCTACAGCATCTCTATCACCCATTATGATTCTGTGCCAGTCCGATAGACTTTAACTCTTTCAGGATCTGGGGCCAGATACTCAAACAGTTCTTACTTAGAAAAGAAAGTCTTCCTATCTCACTTTGGAACAAATAATTTAGGAACAGGATAGGAATTCTTATCTCGTTTCCTAAGTGATCATACTCAAAACATTTTTGGGACTTCCTAAACCCTTCTTAACACTTAAGAATTCCTAAACCCTCTCGGAGTTCATAAGTCCTTCAGCCCATCAGGTGGCAGCTTTAAAGCTGAGTTTTGTTTTGTAAACAATCCACACGTGATATGATTGCTGCTGCCGCATCACTACCACTTCCCACTGCCTTGTGCCTACCACCTCCTCGTCACTACAACAACAGCGCAGATAAATATATTATCCATCATGTCTGACAGCCGTGTTGACAACCCTCCCCCAGGAAAAAGAACAAGAGCCGTTAACTTCACGGACGAATAACTATTGCTGTTAATACAGGAAGTGGCAGAAAGGAGGACAGTGATATTAGGTCCTTTAACATCGGTAGTGACTGCCAAAGGCAAAGACATGGCATGGAGGGCTGTCACAGAGGCTGTCAATAGTATTAGTAAAATACCAAGGGAGGTACAAGAAATTAAGAACAAATGGTTCAGCTTCAAGTCTGATGTGAAGAACAAGGCAGCCAAGGAAAGACGTGAAAGGATTATAACTGGTAAGTCATTCCATGACATGAAGACTGTTGATAGTCAAGTGAAAACAGCATTTGGTATTTAGTATTTAGTAAATATACAGAAGCACCGTGTTTACTATATTGTATATTTTAGTATAATTACCAACTATTTTGGACCATTCTAAGACACTTATCATTTATGGTGTTTCTCTTGGAGATATGCCCCGTTTACAAACATAATTTGGAAATTAGTCGGACCTAACCTAGACCACAGCAGCAGACTACCGGGACCTAACCTGGGCAAACTACAGGAATACAACCGGTGTAAACTATCATAAAGTGACCGGCAATTTTCCGCAATCCTACCTAACAACACAGTACTTCTATAATAATATTGTGTATTGTAATTCCAGCTTTTGTTTTCCTCTCAATATCTTATTCTAGTACATAAGGGATTTTTTTTTAGTTTAGTGTCCATAATGGTGGTGAAATCACACTGGCGTGATGATCATAAACGGTGAATAAAACCCACTCTTGTTGACGGAAATAATATATTAATCCAAACAGTTTCGGTGAACACTGCCACCATCATTCTTTTCTTCTCGCTAGACCACTGAAGATGGTGGCAGTGTTCACCGAAACTGTTTCGATTAATATATTATTTCCGTCAACAAGAGTGGGTTTTATTCACCGTTTAGTGTCCATGCTTGATTTTTGGTGATCAAGTTCTAGAGGAAAGTTAAGAAATTGTTTACTATTTTATCCTCTATTCTAACCAGCCTAATGAAATTTTGGTAAATATTGAAAGGTTCACTGTTACTACGTATGATTTTTCAACCTTCGTTACCCACTTATCTAGACCATTCTAAGACTATTTTCTTCTATGGCATTTCCTCCGCAAATACCCCATTTCCAATGGGGTATTTTAAAATTAACCTGACCTTACCTAACCTAGACCGCATCAGAATACCGGGACCTAACCTGGGCAAACTACTGGGACATAACCTGGGCAAACTACTAGGAAATAACTTTAGTAAAGTACAGCAGGAAATGACCTGGGCAAAATACTGGGACCTAGCCGGATCTGGCAATACTGCTACAAAACTGTAATTCTTTCAATAAATACTGAAATGTTCTTAGCATAATTTATTGCTCTATAATGATTTAATGTTAGATTACGTCATGTCAATTTGGCCAAATTCTACATAATAAAACCAAAGGTTAGCTATATGGTTATGTTGGCATAAGGCAACTATTAACTGTTTTCATAAGAAATTGAGTACAAATAGATTAACTATTTAATGATTAGATAGTAGCTTAATCAAAGTGGAGAGTATTATTTTAAAAATTCAATCGATTCTTATTACTGGCCCTAAGTAATTATTTTGCTATACCATGACGCACTCAAGAGAGCCAATATGTTAGCTTTTGGCAACCTAAAGCAAGGATAATAATGATTATGTCATATAAGTATATTAATGTTATGCTTTTTACAAGTGGTGTAAATCAGAGCCAACTTACTGGGAGGTAACCGAGGAGGCAATGCTAGGTCTCTTAGAACCTGAGGCCGTTGAGAGGTTCTCTGACTATGAGAGCGGCACCTACACTCCCGGTAAATTTTACAAATTTGTATGAGGAGGGCATTTGTGTTTTGACTAAGTTCTTTCACAGATGATAGATGGAAGTCTGTGTCGAAGTGGTGTTGTACCTTCCTCTGTGAGCTTGTACTGTTAGGCCGATAAAGGTCAATATTATTCATTTGTTACTTTAATGCTGAATATTACCGGTTTCTGACCCATATAGAATTGTTCGTTTTATGATACTGCATATTTAAGATATCTCTTTATTACACAGCAGTTACCTTTTATTCATTATATGATCACTTGTGCTCCAGTTTAAAATCTTTATAAAACATTAGATAATATTTAGCTCAATTTATGATAACTTTTTGTATATTTGAGTAAAAAAAAAAAAAAACTCTATAACCCAAGTTCTACCCATTTAACTCAGCGTTTCTTCTTATTACAGATGAGACTGTACCATCTACATCAGCTGCTGGTGTTGTCGACAAACACAGGAGAGTGGTGACATCAGTGGAGCACCTTTCACCCGAGCCACAGTCCTGTAGGCGTATATGAAATAAGTAGTGGGAATGATGGAGAGCTTGTCTCATGTTCAATATTATACTGTGCTATTGGCCACAGGAATTCGTACATACAGTGTTTGATAAGAGTACTGTATTTATTATTTTGGAAGTAATCACTGAATAGTTTACCAAATGACTCCGTGATTGTAAAAGCATAAATTTTAATATATTTTTAGTTGCAAATTTTCATGAAATCATGAGCATGTGTACGAATTGTTGTGGCCAATAGTACAGTACTTCATGTAGAGATGTGTAGTAGACAGTGAATGTGACACATTTTGCATCAGCAGAACAATAGTTCTGATGCTGGGAGGATCACAGGGGGACCATTTATTATTGCTGGTCCAAGTGTGATAAGTTTTTTGTACATTTAGTTTTTTTTACTGCAGAAAGTACTACATAATTAGCACATCATCATTTGTTATAGATGAGTCTCTCTGCCATTTGCAGGTATGTCAGGTGTTGTTGGCAGACATACGCCAGTGGTGACGCCGTTGGTGCATCTTTCACCACAGTCCAGTAAGTGTATAATGAAATAAGTATTGAAGATAATTACACCCAGTAACTTACTTGTATGATAATCTTGTATAAGTAGTGTTGTTATTGTTTTCGGTAGCGTAGCAGACGTGGGTGTTCAGGGATTAATGACTTCTCAGTTTCTTAAAACATAATTTATTTATATATACAGGGAATGATACTGATGTGCCTTTGTCTGATATGGTATTGTCTCTCTCTTTATTTGATTCAAAGCAAGTGGAGATTTTGCATCATTTGGAGAATTAATTGCAAATAAATATGAAAGATAAACATATAAATGAAGATATGCAACATGGCACTTGAGGAGTTGTTTGTCATTGATGACATCATCACTAAGTATAATACTTATTGGAGGAAAATTGAACATTAAAAGATTACTTCCATTTTCCATGGTTATTCCATTCATGTGATACCTGTCAAGCAAAACTAGTGTATCATGAAATACCCGTATTTGTAACTCTTGCCCAATAGCAGAACATTTGTAAAACAATATCGATACATTCTGTAAAGAGTAAGAAAATAGTGATCATATCGTTCGTCACCATTAATTTTATTAATTTTCCTTTTTTTTTCAACTTGTTCATAAAATTGTAAACGAGAGCTCTCGGATTTAAGACGTCATCTATACTGCGTTGTGTTCCTCGTCTGAGCCTGTAGTCGCTGCGAGTATAGTCATGAAAACCGTTGTATAGGTTGATTTGGGCCACATCTGTTATAAGAATTATTATATTTCATTGAAAACCGATCGGATTTTTGCTTGTAATTGGTTTTATTATTACCATCAGTAGTAGGGATAATTTTACTAGGAAGAGGAAATTGTGATAATCCAGAGATATAGGTTGGTTTTATTTTGGGTGTTGGGTTTTGTGCACTTTTTACCAATCTATTTATCCTGTTTACATACACAATATCAACCGCCTGGTAAAATTATTCTTTATTATAAGTTTATTGCCTACTAAAGATATGACTGTGTAAAGTTTTAAAGTTCGATCGGTATTATTTTATGTTATCACCTGGATTGAACATTTGAGCTAGTTGTTTCGTTAAATCGGCGATTACGCATTTTCTTCCTGCAAGCCTGTAAATTGTTTTGTGTAGGCGATCACGCATTTTCTTCCTGCAAGCCCGTAAACTGTTTTGTGTAGGCGATCACGCATATTCTTCCTGCAAGCCTGTAAATTGTTTGGTGTAGGCAATCACACATTTAAGCCTGTAACATGTTTTGTACATCATGATGAATTTGTTGAACTGCACCTCACTGTTGTTCAGCGTAGTTTTTTTTTTTTTTTTTTTTTTATATTAACAAAGATGAGGACAAAGGCCACAGGCCCGCTTACCGTCCTCATCTACATAGTACAGTGAGAGAGTGGTCCAAAATCATGTTCGAGATGCCCTGACACATTGCGTTTGAAGGTACATAAGTCGTAGAAAGGTGGAAAGATGGATGAAGGTAGAGTGTTCCAGAGTTGACCAGTTGTGTATATGAAAGACTGAGAGTACCGGTTAACTCTTGCATGAGGGAGTTGTCCCTGTTGTAGCATGGCTCCTGTGTAGCAATTGTTATATCAAATAATCATATGAAAGACGTTTCTGTACGCCATATAGTATTTCATGAGGAGTTTTCCCTCTTATATCCATGTTTTGTAGTGTGTATAGACTGTCATCTTGATGCAGTCATCTCATGTGGAGGTATTTTCATTGTTTCTGTGCCACCAAGTACTTGTAGTTTTTTATGGTTTTGTCGTTTTGTTAACCCATTAGATGCTGGGAGATATGGGGAGATATTGTAATACAAAAGTTTGCTTAATATAGTAGAAATTAGATACATTTTAAAATATCTGGACATGCATAATAATTTGGGTTTAAATATATGTGAACTTACTTTTTGCTGTTTTTATCATAGTGGTGCTCTCACTAAATACCTAGAAAATGGTTAACCATAGGTAATAACTTATTTAAGCCCTGATTTGAAATTGGTAAAGAAAATAGATGTATTCCTACTACGTCCCATGGTTCGTCCAGGATTAGTTTCCCGTCATGTTTCACACTGAGTGATATATGTGTTTTATCATCTACCCTTAGTTTATGCTAATAGTATTTTATATGGAGATTGGTTTGATATCTATTTCACCCAGGATGTCCTGATGCATTATGATAAATGGGTAATTAACACTGAGGGAATCATTATTTAATGTATCACTATTTAATTGGTTTATGAGTCACGTTTACTAAGTTTTCTGTATAAGAATCACATCATGAAGGGAAAAGTTATTTAAGTGACTGTGTAAATCTGGTCCATTATATTCATCCTCAGAGTTAAATAATATCTTATTTTATCTAGCATAGAAATTTGTTAATGCTAATGAACCGCATTAATGTCAAAGAGCCGCTTTCACAGTCGATTTGTTACAGCAAGAACGAAAACCATCCTCAACATGGTGAGACCCCTCACAAATAAGCCTTTCCGATTCCACAGTCGTCTGATCTTTGGTTTGGCAGTCAACACACTTGGTAGCAACGCAAACAAATCCCCGGACGCTAACCGGAAGGGTTGGTACACCTGAATGGTGGATATTGGCCATGGAACTATAACAAACTGGCGCCAAAATATGAACTGTCACCTGTGAGCAGAAGGAACATGGAAGAGGGAACACATCACCAGTTGACCACCACAATTTCTCCTCATAACAAGGCTCCTGCTGCTCTAAATTATCAGCAGTTACTTATCACTAAATAACATAAAACGTGTCTACACTAGTGTTAATTTGAGTTATAATTGATTCCTTCTACTCAGTTCCAAGTACTTGTATAAAGTTATACCATAACAAATGTGTCATAGGCTAATTTATAGTAAATTAGAGTAACGTGTTGGAAGAACAATAGATGTAAAGTAATGAAGTACTGTGATGCTTATCAGAAGAGTTGAAGCCAGTGTTGCCAGGTCTGCTTGACGAAATTTCCCCAACTTCAACATCAGATTTTCCATTTTTACCTCAAAAATTTCCTGTTTACTCTTGAAGATAGTCGTATATTTCGTCTTGTAGAAATTTCCCCATTTACACAGCAATAATCTTAATATAATTTCTCCATTGCTACCTCTATTCATGTCTAGGGAAACTTTCCCTTATTTGGCAACACTGGTTGAAGCAGCAGCAGACGACAGACGTGAATTTACTGTGATCATCAGAACTATCGTAAACATAATACAATCTTGCTGTTTTTCCTTGTTTCTGGATGCCTTCTATAGAAAACAATGGACAGTCGGCGGCAAAAGTCCTGTCGCCTTACATGCTTCACCGAGGCACGCGAAGTTCATAGACTCGCGATTATTAAATGTAGAAAACGTGCGTATTTCTCGAGTCCATGAACACTGCCTGTCTCGGTGAAGCAGGTGAGGCGACAGGACTTATGCCGCCGACTGGATATGCATTATACAATGATCAATAATCATTTGGTATGTAATTAATATAAATATTTTCATTAATATATAATTAGTAAGCTCGATTGTGGAAGTATACCCTTTCCCAAAGATCCATCACCAAAGCTCCAATAATGCTGATGATTTTGGTTGGAGCCCGAACAAACTGGGTCCCGAAAAACGACTGTGAATCGAACACGTTATCAAAAGTATTCGTTTGTTGGCTAACAAACAAATATTGACGACTGTGGAAATGGGCCAGAGTCCATGAGTGTCTTCGGAACTAAAAGACAGATGACTGTGTATGTGATCTACTACTTTATTTAATCATCCTGGAAGGTAGTTAATACCAATATGCGGGAGAAATTCCTTAATTAAGAGTGAGAACGTTGTGAAAATAGGGAAAATCGAGGAATTTTGTGGGTAGAGTCGAGCGAAAAGTGGGATGCAAGTATAGTCTCGGCCGGACAGTAGGGGTTAACTGGTAAGGAGGGATTTGAAGAGGGTAGAGGGGTACTATACCTAGAACCATACCTGTAGCCCCTATAACTGATGCAAACACCCACAAGAACACTACTCAGACTCAAGTCACAACCTTCACAAATCAGAGTTCAAAGAAAAAGAAACATTATTGTAATAGGATGCCAATAGGCAAATGGAACCATTTTTTTTTTTTTTTTCTCCACTCACTATATGTAAAAAAAAAAAAAAAAAAAAAGATCTGCTGGAAATATGGACAAAACCAAGAAAAGGGTTACTTTAACAAGAATAATCGCTCTAACCATAAACCTAGAGAAAACAGTAAAGTAACATGTGAATGTGCAAGCAAGCCCAGTAACAAATATTGCATCATTCAAAATAGTGTACCTCACAACACCTACGAATGTAGGGTAACGTAAAATCCAAAAGATCAAGTGAATAGTAGTCGTGTCAATACTTATCACACAAGTGACAATCACAATTATAAAAAAACAAATGTAATCACGCCTCACCAAATAAAGATACTCGTTGCTGCTTTGGAAAAAGTGGGTGTTCTATCCATTCCTTGTAATTTTGTTAATAATAATGTCTCATTAGCTGTTGATACAGGCGTTTGTGTGTCAGAAATAAATCTTAAACAGCTATTAAAGGAAAACCTACAGCAAAGATGGGCTATTCACCCATCAAACTTAAATTTAACTGCCTTTCCTGGAAGTAAATTAAACATTAAATGAATGGTAATATTTCCTATTTAACTCTCATCAAATATCTGTGAAAATTTTACACTTCCAACAGACAGATTGTTAGGACTACGATAATTAAAAGACCATAAGATAGACGTGGTGACATCACTCCATTCATTAGTGTGTCGAAGACGTTTGTATCAATGCGAGATGTAAAGTGAGCAGTCAGTTGATGTGCTAGCTTGCTCGCTTCTTAGTGAGTCACAGGTCAAGGTAACAGCCAGTCTCAATAACAAGGTCAAACTGCATGGTAGAGGGTTTGCTACGGTTAATGTGAAAGTTAAAGGCGAAAATTATGCGGGAAATCAGACCATATCCTTGAGTGAAACTTGTAAAGTAAACAATGTCAGTATAGAATCCATATTTTCTCTGGTACAAGAAGACAATCTCATTGAAACTCTAATTTATAACAAGGTTCAAGAACCAGTTACTTTAAAAGCTGGTACAGTCGCGAGCTGATGGGATGGAGACAGGAGCACACTATTAATGGGGTCGCTTCTACCTGACGAGTTATGGGGGAGTGAGAGAGGTAGAAAGAAGGGAGGGTATGGAGGGGCTGGTGGAGGGAGAAAGAACAAGAGAGATGCCAATAACCGTGGCTGTAGAGATGTTTTTCTTTATCTTGAGGATTTATGGTTGACTTTGGGCGAAGGGACATTTGGAGATGGAGTTTGCATTAACAAATCTTTATATGTATTGAATTATAGCATTGTTATCCTACTTTTAAGAGTAGGCTACTCTCATATGTAGACTAAATAATATTCGATATCAGCAAAACTGTAATGACATCACATGAGATGGGTGTCTATGATACTTGACTTATTTAATGAAATATTACACAAAATTATCAGAACCACACATATCCATATTTTTTACAACAAACAATCATCACTATCACATCGGCGTCCCTGCTACGTAAATTCTCTCGTAAGGACTACGCCATCACTCCATCACCACCACGCTGACACATTGTTAAGTAAATTCTCGTAATGGCAAGTCAACGTTCATCGTCTTCACTCCAATAACGACTGTTAGCATGTTAGTGTGTGAGCTAACTAAGTCATTGCTTTGTCACTTCACCGTCATACAGTACCTCTTCACCTCATCGACGCCTAGTCAGACAACACCCCAACTAGACTTCATCTTGTCGTCATCGTCGTTGCAACTAAAGTCAACTAAAAGTAGATACACATTACATGTCACATTACATTATTTTTCACTTGTCCACGAACAGTTAGGATAAAATTTAGGTTCCTCATTAACAGCCCAGAAAGAAAGAAAAGATGTGCCAAATTAAAACAGAGTAAAGAATTTACCCCCAGTAAAGTAAATGTATCATAATAACTTTGATAATCCCTGATAATGATTCATTAGCCTCTGAGCTAGATTCCCCTGCCTCCCTAAGTCTCGTTGTGGTGCCAACACAGTCGAATACATTTTCTACTTCTCCAACCATACCCACATTATAAAAAACTCAATCTGTCATACTATATCAACCTGTATTTTCTCCATCAATGGCTACTCCTCAACAATCTCCTACTGTCTCTGCTCATCATACAACTTCTTCTAACCCCACTACCTATTCAATGCAAACTGTGATAATCTTACCAACCAATTATTATTCAAGGCATTATACGGGAGATAATCCAAGATATGGGATTCATCTCTTCTTGCGTCATTTGGAGGAGGCGTTTTGCAAAGCGAATATAGAGCAGGACGCACAGAAGATAGCATTAGTAGGAAGTCATATTGCACCAGATAGTCCAGCCAGTTATAGGTTAACTACAAGTGCTTTTTCTGATCCAGTGAATTTAACGTCATATGCCACATTCAGACAGTCACTTATTGATGTTTTCGGGGATGGTAAAATACATAATTCATTATTATGGGTTTAGAGAATGATTAAAACAAAGGCAGACAACATAAATACAAATGAACCAGCAAAAGCTTTGCATCATCAGAGTCTTTAGATTTATATTCGAAGGAATCTCGTATCATTCATCATGCATTACAGATTACTCAATCCATGGATACGAAGAATTTTAATTATGATGTCACAACAATTCAAGGGGAATGACAGGGAAAACGTTGCAAACACTAACGAAAATAATTATATGACCAGTGAATGTTATAATTTACATAATACTAAAGGAAATTATCAAGGGAAAAGTAATCATAAATACTGTCATTTACATGAGTCAAATTCGTATTCCTAAGATGAATACATGATCCTTAACAGAAGGAAACAGGACTTGCACAATCGAAACATGATATATGAAACGAGACCGCTACAATATTAGAATGGCATCAAAAGTCCCAAAAATAAAACTGTAATAATGTCGTCGTAAATACCGATAATATACTATCATTCCCTGTCCAAGTATCACATAGTAATAACTCCATTAATGATAAACACAGAAACAGCAGTATCCTTGTTATCGGATAATTTCTATAACATATTGTGCAATTTAGGTCCCCAACAGCATTTATAAACCAAGATTGAGCAGGTGACATAGAATAGTCAACCATGACAGCCAATAAATTACAGGTAATAGGGACACTAAACCCTTCCTGTACGGTTAGACAAAGGAACTAACCAAATACATATTTAATTTTATATAATACGAAAATTTAAGATAGGGTTATCATACCTTATTAAACAAGTCATAATAATGAACCCAAAACATAAAATAATATATTTTAGGAATTAATGTATTTCAATACAGGATTATCCAGGCCTATATATAAGTCCATATAATGTTACCCCTATATACGCATTGAAAAAACGGAAACCACTCTATTGCTGCATGTACTACTATATTAACTCCAGATATCATCCATAAATTGAAGGTAAAGCTTCCATCTCATGTACAGCCACATACTAGTGTTCTATCCTTAACCCCTCCGCAACGGGATAACTATGAATAGCCAATCTGTCAGTCCGGTGCTATACTCATTCTATCTCGTACTGACCCACAAGGCTGTGGCTCCTTCCGAGTACACTGTTGCCATATCTAATTAACGGTACCCTATGACAACTCCATAGAGAATGGGAACAAAACAGTTCTCTTTATATTTGTATGTATGTGACCTCAGTCACCTCACTCTCCACACCCCGGAAATTCCTGGGTGGGAAGTAGTGGCAACGTCTTTTGATTGATATGCCACATCACACATGAAATATCTTCTCTATTTTACGTAAATAGCAATTGTTCGTATCATATACCATTAAATGAAAAATTCATTGTGTGTAGAAAATTTCATGTCAATATACTCTCGTTAGTGGACAGTTTCCTTTATGTGGTAAATGCTTTGATTCTAGATTTGGCAACACCGCGGTCAACTCCTCACGGGTCAGTACAAAATAGAAAGACTATAGTCTTACTATCCCTACTGCCTGTCCGGGCGAATTTGGCCGATTTTTCCAAAATCGCTCTATTCCACTTACTCTGTACGTCTAAACTACGATACTGAACAACTTAAATTTGGTCTTATTAGCACCATCAACTCTTCCTCTTTCCAATAAAACCAACCCCATCTCTCTACAACTCTCCGTTGCCGAGAAATTAAGTGAGGAATGAAGGGTAATTTCTCGGGTGGAGTGCGGTTGCGTTCGTGTACGTGTAGGTGGCTCTGACAACAACTGAACGCGGCCCGCGCGGGTGGCGGTCAGTGGTGTAAGTAAGCATGACGCAATACAGAATCGGACACGCACGAGAAATCTAATCCACATCCATCCATGTTCACTGTCAGTAACACACTGACTGACTATGGTGATTTGTAGGGCTGGTGGTGAAGTATAGCCAAGTTAAAAAAAAACACGCCAAATTGGGCTCGCAAATGTCGACATTGGCAATAGCGGTGCATCATCCTGCCCGGTCACCACTTGGGAGTGGCGTACAACACTACCCGGGCGCTCCCAAGGGAGTGACCATCACCGCAATCCGGACCGTAGGGGTTAATAGAACTGTTTTGTAAACAGTGAAAATGTCACTGATCTTAATAATTCATCTACCAATAATCATGTAAAGAAAAGGAACATAATTATGTGACCTGTACAGATGGAAGTTAGACCAAATACCACAAGGAAATATTGTATCGGTTCTAAGCGAAGGGTTTAAAGTGATAGTCAAGTAAAGGCAGCAACGTAGAAATTTTGTCAGGGGACGAGATTTTCCACTTTATCGTGATAATCTTATATATATATACTAGCCACAGATCAAAATGCGATTGCCCTACCTGGTAAATTATTGGGGAAAACCTATTTATAAGCAAGCATATAGGCTACCGTACCTGATACTAGGCAGAAAGTTGTAAATGATAAATGAAATGTTGGAAGAAGGTATTTTCAAGAATTCTTACTCCCCCTATTTAACAGACAATATTTTTTGTTTAAAAATGATAGAGAATTTAGACCAGTAATTGTCTACAGAAAAAATAATAATGCTACAAGTAAAGATTAATATCCCCTTCCTCCTTTAAGAGATGTTTTGTCTAATATTCGTCAAACAAAACCTATAATATTCTCTACATTAAACTTGGTCAGTGGAAACTGGCAAGTAGCATTAGATAAAGTCAACCCATTATCATATTTAATATTTCCCATGGTTATTATGAATACATTCGTCGACCATTTGGGTTATGTAATGCTCCATCCACATTTCAGCATATGGTCAATTTTCATATTGGTGTTGTCAATAACGTAGTCATCGGTTAGCTATATGATTTGATTATTTTTCTTAAGAGGTACTGTACATTCCCGATAAGTAACAATAACGAAGGTTATATACAGAGATTACATTAGGTAAGCCTCAACCTTTAAATGTCTATGTGTCATTTTATTACAAGGATATTATAATTTTAAGTTATATATTAACCGCCACTGGGCTCTATACACAATCTGATAAAATACGAGCAATGAAAGTCTACTAACGTAATATCACGCTTGGGTTTATGTTCGTATATAGAATCATTGTAAAGAATGTTTTCCCATTTAACTAACACCCTAAAATAATCTCCTCAAGAGAGTTACAGATTTGTATAGATGCCAGAAAAACGGTTATTAAATGTTTATTAATGTCGGCTCCAATTCTTGCATTCTCAAAATATTCATTACTTCAATAAAATCACGTGTACAGATGCTTCTTCAGTAGGCTTAGGCACTGTACTTATGTAAGAGAGAGCTATGGGCTTATGCATAGAGAATATTAAATGCACAGGAAACTCGTTACTCTGTAGCGGACCAGGAAACTTTAGCAATATTATGGGCACTTCGTGCTTTTACAAAAATCGTATTATACTATCCTTTACAAATATTCGCGAATCATTAACAGATTCTTGGCTTATTATAACCTCAAACCTTAACGGAAAAATTAGACAGATAATATCTAACCATTAAGGGTTCGAGGTAGCAGAGTTCACTACCGGTACTAGTGTTTCGGGGTTAATATCTCGGCCAACGTTAACAACGCCTGTGGGCTTCGCAGGAGTGTGGCCAGCTGTAGGAGAAATTATTAGTTAGAAATTATGTAAATATATAGTTATGAAGAATTTCAATTATCAAGCCTCCGAGGTCCTACCTCTTTTATCTCACAGGTTGTGGACAATGAGCGGACTTTTAGCCTTGAGTCTTCATATTCCTGCATATACATAAAAAAAAGGTATATTTGTTTTTGTGCTAGTTAATAAGGGTCCAGTGAAAAAATTAGCGTAAGTGTGGTGTTTGTAAATGCTGTGTATATTGATAATTATGAGTGAATGTATGGATGCATTGTGTTGGGCGGTGTTGCCTGTAGAAAATTGTGGTTTGTGAGTGTATGTAGGGTGGTGGTTGCGGAGCAGCGTGTGTGTGTGTGTGTATAGTTCATGGCAGCTGCGTATGGGAGTTTAGTGTCGTGTGTCGTTGTCAATAAATACAGAGCAGATATCCTTGCTCACCATAGTGGCTTTTGACGCTTCTTGGTTGATTGTCTCCTCCGTCTCCATCCGACCCTCGCCTCTCCTACTGTTACTGTACGTTTTTATAGTATACTGGTGTTCTAAATTGAGGTGTTGATGGGATGGATTGCATTTGGGGTTGATATAATTATGTGTTGGGCTGGCGTGACGGCTTGCTCTCTTGGAAAGTGGTGGGTGTTCCGTGTTCGTCATTCCTTGACATTATCTATTTTTGAGTTAGTGAGTTACTGTCAGTAGTAATAATAACCAGAATACCTTAATCTTTTTATATGTGATCATTAAATACCTTTGTATATAATTATAGGACTCCTAGGAATTTTACTGACAGCTGTTTGTAACATATATTTCTGAGATGTTTTTGCTTCTCTTAGTTTCACCTCGTAATCTCTCATAGTTGTTTTCATCATTCTGAATATGTTATTCTATGGCGCGCTTGCTTTTTTGTTAAGGTTTGATTTGTAGTTCTCAAATCCATTACTTTGGTTTAGCGTCATGTGATATACATCAATGTCGAAACGATATGTAAATACCAGTGAATTTATAGCATCATTCGTTTTTTAGAAGTGATATAAGTTTGTCAAAGGTTCCATGTTGGAAATCAAGAATTATTTCACTGTTAGCTGTAACATACTCGGATTTTAGTTTGATATTACATGTAACGATATTGTGATCGCCTCTCGTTGGTAGAAGAAGATGTTCTTTTAGTGCATTTTCCAGTAAGCTGCTATACAGAGTGTTATCAATGTACCAATGTGCGAATTTAGCATGTCACATTATCCTGTCACTAGAAAGTTAAAGTCTCCAAAAATGATGCAGTCGTCAGTACAATAATTATCCGTAATTTATTTTTATAGTGTATCATCTACGTCGGTGCTTTGTCCGGGAGGTCGGTAAATAAGTAATAAGGTTGAATTTTGATAAATCTTTCTAACCTGTAGGAAGATGGTATCAATGTTGTCAATTGCTTCTTATGCATTTGCGATCGAGTGATGGCTAACCCACGGATGCAGGAATGAGTTCAAGATCTGTGAATTAGTTGGGTGGGTTACGAGCGTTGATGCAATACAATTTGACATGTTATCGTTCAATCTTACTGGAATTACATGCGTCGGCAGATAGACTAACTTGCTGCCTTTTTTGCCTTGACCAAAGCGACTTGGCCATAGGGCTACACCGACGGGGTTCAGTTGGATACATGAATATAGTTGAAGGTCGTGGTAGACAGGAAGGACTTAACCATACTGGTACAAAATATCAACTTATTTAATTACTAAAATATGTCTGCATAAAAAGAAATGTTTCAGATGGACGATGTGAGGTGAGGTGGGTTCCACCCTCCCTCTGATATATATATATATATATATATATATATATATATATATATATATATATATATATATATATATATATATATATATATATATATATATATATATATATATATATATATATATATAACTCCACGTCCCAGTCCCGACATTAATCTATATATTTTTTTTGAAATGGGTATGAATTTGTATGTCGCTGGTATGTCCACCCCAAGATACATCGTGGGTTCACTGGCGATGCTTCCGCAGTGTTTGCAGGGCTGCCGGGAGGTCAAGGGTGTATCACAACGTTTATTTGCCGTTATGTCACCAAAGATGGGATGGTCTGAAATTATATAAGCCCTTAAATATTATAGTGTATAGGAAGCTCACAAACATCTTGTCCTATGTTCACTATTTTGCAAACCATCATATTAATGTAAAGAAGTATATTTTTATTTCAATGTACAGTTGCCTCAAGGTATTCCTTTACCCCAGCTTTTGTGTCTGGAGTTGATGTGGCAGCGAAGCAATACTGGAGTCACATTTATGAATGAGACCAATCTCCCTGTAGAATCATATTTAAGGATAACACAGTGAATCACTGTTTCGTATTCTTCAATGTTAATAATGTACAAGATGTGATATTATGCTGTATCAAACATATCCAGCGATGCCACATGCAATGCACAGCAAAAAAATACATTGAGGCAACTCTACCTAAGGAGTTATAAAATATCAGACCCGGAGTTTTTAGATGCTGAGTGTAAAACAATTGTGGAAATCGGACAGAAGCATAAATATCCAGTAACCATCCTCAATTAATGTCATAACAAAGCAAAGAAACGTTACTATACAGTAAGAGATGAAAGGTCACGTCAACAACAGCATGAGAAAATTCTTTTTCTCCCTTACCATGAAAATTGTCTTGATTATATTCATGTCATATGAAATCACGAAGCTTTGGGATTAATTCAAAGCCTACGGATCTATTTGAATCCCGTGATCGATAAGGGTTCATTGCTTCATACGTTGTAATTACTTCTCTCGTCTACCCGACAGAGAACAGGGGTTGATGTATGTGTGTTGGACCATATTCCTTGTGGTTCCATAACTTCCCTCTCCATGGATAGTTGGATTCAATCATAATTATGTCTTCAGCTGATGGTGTGCTCGGTAATAGTGCATTCAATGTCAATCTTTGTATATCATACCTAATAATGTCTTTCCTGGTATTTGTTTACAACTTTCATCCATAACTGAGAGAATGCCTTTATTCTTCCGATTTTCTTCAGGTTTTCAATTAAATTCATATTTTGAAATCACCATTACTCCCTTATAATAGCAGATCTGGCTTTTTCCTTCAGCTATATGCAAAGCCAGCAGATAGTGTTTGATTTAAAAAAAAAATCGGAAAAATATACTCAATGACCTTTGACCACCTAATTGACATAATTAGGCCCAATTAGGCAGCATATAACTAGCCTAACAACAGAAAAACGTCTTGAAAACCAAAATCGTGCCTAAATATGCATAGCCTGAAAGATAAAATACCTATTTACCGAAGATTACCCCAAAATGCTTTATTAAATCACATTTTGAGAAACCCAGCCTAGTCTATTAGATACGAAAGTATTTACTGGTCCTTACTGTATATATATATATATATATATATATATATATATATATATATATATATATATATATATGTGTGTGTGTGTGTGTGTGTACAATTAACATTTCCACAAAATTATCCGTCCTATTATCATCATGTAATATGGAACAACTTGCAGGCAAACAGAATGGAACGGCACCGAGCATTTAGAAAAACCCGACTGGCAGACCGTGCAATGTTCATGTATATGTGGGATGCTGGCTTATCCCTCCGAACGATTGCTCAGCAGACTGGCGCCAGCGCCACCACTGTGAGGAGATGGGTGAAGCGCTGGAAGACAGACAGAGGTTTGTGCTCCTCTGTACAGACACAGAAAAAGACTCTATCCAGCAGCAAGCCACTTGGTGCTGTGAGAATGTGGTCAGCTCCGCCACCGACGTCGAGAAACTGCATATATTGTCTTGATTATAGCGCCACTTGGTGGCATTTATATATCCTTCTGCGCGAGTATCTAATGTATACATATGCACATAAAGGATTTGTATGAATTAAAACATTTTCACTTCCACAGGTATGTTGCCAAACGTAACTTACATCAAAAGAATTTAAATTATTGGAGCACATGTTGTCAATTTACAGTATCTTTTTTATTTATATGTAATAAGATTTGTGTAAAACATCAGTGAACAAATAAAAACTTATGTACCCATTAACATAAGCGGTCATCATTTTCTCAATATACTATAGTCCCTAATTTTATATAAAATACAAATTAGAACACTCAAAAATATGCATGAAAAACTAGAAAAAGTTGAGGATACCCAAGTGGAACTGTTCTGCAGAATTACTAAATAATAATAGTGAACAGTGAAAACGGACTCCTTATGAACAGAGATAAAGTTAGTGTACCTGTTGTGTTTCCATAAGCTCTTGGGTGTTTCTGATGAACAATACCTTGGGTTTAATGATTTTCCTACTTTTGTTTCTCATACATAATTTTTAAAACTTTACTATATATATATATATATATATATATATATATATATATATATATATATATATATATATATATATATATATATGTATATATATAACGAGTCCTACTCTCTGTGTATTTTTGCCCTGCATTGTAAATATACATTATATCACACCAAGCCTCCACGATTTATTCAAGCCTTACGACCTCTCGACTACGCTTACCACATATGGTGGCAGCGGTGTGTCTGGACTCCATAAATTCGGTGTAGAGAGGGAAATTCTTCACGGCGTCCCTAGCCAAG
The DNA here is from genome assembly GCA_034508575.1 of Petrolisthes manimaculis. NCBI lineage: Eukaryota > Metazoa > Arthropoda > Malacostraca > Decapoda > Porcellanidae > Petrolisthes > Petrolisthes manimaculis. The sequence goes on along the minus strand of JAWZYT010002861.1, from coordinate 1,897,382 downwards.
CGTCACCAACCACCACAACAGCAGTGACGCCACTCTCCACAACAAGATTCCCTCTTCTGCTGGCCATCCAACAACACTCATCATATTCTACTACGTTCCTGCTTCATCCTGACGTAGGTAGGAGTCCACAAATATATTCAAGTCGACCCAGATCTTCGTTCTCAAACCAACAAGCCTGTTATCTTCCCAGCCAGCCAGCCAACAGACGGTCAGATGATGATGATGACTCTATCAAGATTGCTCAACTTAAGTCAAGATGTCAATTAACTAATTGCCAAGCTGGTCTCCTCCTTCAGAGTGATTTATTTCTCTCACTCACATCGTATGATGACTTCAAGTCTAGATTTATTGAATACTTCTCTGGCACTCACAAGTCTGGTTCTCTTGCCACATTGTATAAACTTGCTGAAAATCACAAGAAACATGACCAACCACTTCCTGTTATGGAAGCCTTACATCAAGCTTCTAATGTAAAATTGGAATTAATTAAACAACTTGAGACATCAAATTGGGTTGAGAAAAATGGCAAAGTAGATCTCTCGGCAATTGGTAACCTTTTTGGCTATTATACATTCATGTTTCTTTTACATCCAGCCACTGCTAAACAATCACTAGATAGGAAACTTGACTTTAACCCACAGGACACATTAACAGAATTTGCATCCAAGTTTGAGGACATTCCATCTCTTGTAACCACACCCACTGTCTCAGTTGCTAGTGATCCTGTAGCTACCTCTTCTCAACAACACCATCAGTCACGAAATACATCACGTTCTTCCACTCATGGTCAACAACGTTCACAGAATCGTTCTTCCTCTGCATATTCACACTACTCCAGATCTCAAAGACCACCTTCACCCTCCCCATATTATTGTTACTATTGCAAACGCAAGGGACACACTATTGCACGTTGTTTCCAGCGGCAAAAACAATACCCCAACCAAAGACAGAATACACGTCATTGTGAATATCACGGAGAATGTAGTTATGACACTTCTAGTTGTCGTGTCCTTGCCTCACAACCATCTTTCTCTCCTTCACCTGTGCCATATAATTCATCATATAATTCACTATGACTACCAAGGCCCCAACTCCCTATGTGCAAGATTCCAAACACATGGGAGGATCCAATGATAATCAATGCTGAGATCAATCAATATTATTTTACAATGTTCATTGACACAGGTGCTTCAGTGAACATCATGACCAAGAGCTGTTTTGACAAAATTCGCTCTGTACGTGGCCGCCACTTAGTAATTTTAGAACCTCCAGACTTACAGCTTTGTGGCATAGATGGTACAGTATTTCCTACCTTGGGAAAAATTCCACTTAACACTTATCTCATGCCAGACATGCCTCCTATCACTTTGATTTTCTACATATCAGACGGCATTAACATTCCTGCAGATGCTCTCATTGGCCGTCCTGCACTCAATGATCATGAAATTGACCTTTATCCACGTTGTCATGGTATAGTGTGGCGTGAGAAATTCATTCCTGAACTGATTAAACCAAAAGCCCATTCCAACTCTCGTCCTGTTCATACTGCCTCTTCCATACTAAACCAATCCACACATGTTGATGCACTTGAATCAGATCAATATTCTGTATCTCCACAAAATGAACAAATTTCACAAATTCAAGAAGTTCCTCCTGACATCTCTGTTACTAACACTGTGTCCATTCCAGACATTCCAAATGAGACTAGTCATACCCAATGTTCCAAATTAAACAAAAGGCGTCGTTCAGTTGGTCGACCTTCTCGTTCAAAGCGCAAATTGAAATCAATCGCATCGACATCCATTTGTGTTCCTACCACCTCCACTCCATATCCAGAAGCATCCCTTTACAAGGTGTTAAAGGACACTGAGAAGTATTGTCATTCCTTTGTCACATCTCACATTGAACTTCTTCCATTCACATGCACTTTGATTGATATTTGTGTCAGAGGTGTTTCCAGTGCTGATGCTATTTCACTTCCTGAATCAGTTACTCATCCTGCGCTTGCTGTTCCTTCTGCGCTTTGTAAACTCAAGTCGCATGGCAAGACACATATGTACGTGACCAACATTACCAATACACCAGTCACTCTTCCTCGGGGTACACGTCTTTGTTCATTTCTTGTTTATCCTGCTGAGATTTGTGTCATTGATGATTCACAGGACACAACCAAGTCAGTCAATTGCATCACGTCTAAAGAGTCTTCAACATTCCCTGTTATTCAACCACACTTAAAGTCCACTGATTGTCCTGAGGCACAAAATGATTTACTTCATCTCTTGTCAGAATTCCGTAATGTCATTTCTCTCCCTGGTGAACCCCTTGGAAAAACAAATGTTATTAACCATAAGATTCAACTTATCAAAGACGCGCAACCTGTCTACATTCCTGCTTACAGATTACCACATTCAAAACGTGAATTGGTTGCACAGACTGTGTCAAATATGCTTCAACAAGGAATTATTGAGAATTCTGTCAGTAACTTCAACAGTCCGATGTTTCTTGTTCCCAAAAGCTCAGGTGAATGGCGTCCAGTCGTTGACTTTCGAGCCCTTAACAAAATCACTGTACCACCTCGGTACCCCATGCCTGTCCTTGAGGAAATTTTGCAAAACCTTGGTGAACAAAACACTGTCCTTTCAACATTAGATTTATGTTCCGGGTTCCATCAAGTTGAACTTCATCAGGAAAGTCGTCCTTACACAGCCTTTTCCACAACTTCTGGTCACTATCAGTACTGCAGAATGCCTATGGGTCTTGCTGGTTCTCCTTTCACATTCCAGAGGTTGATTAATTCTGTTTTCACAGGTCTTTTGGGCAATACACTTCTTTCTTATTTAGATGATTTAATTGTTTTCTCAAAATCAGTCTCTGAACATTTACAGAAACTCAGGAAAGTTTTCACTCGTCTCCAGGATGCAGGACTTAAGCTCAAACTTTCCAAGTGTGCATTTCTATGTAAACAAACTACCTTTCTTGGTCAAACCATAGATGCCGATGGCATTCACTCATTACAAAATAAAGTCCATGCTGTCAGTAACTACCCTACTCCTACTAATACAGATCAAGTTCGCAGTTTCCTTGGTTTAAGTGGTTACTATAGACAATTCATAAAGGATTATGCTTCAATTGCTTCTCCACTCACTTCACTTCTCAAGAAAGATGTACCTTTCCAATGGTCAGAGACTCGACAAAAGTCATTTTGTGATCTTAAACACGCCCTCACATCTGCACCAGTATTAGCATACCCTGACTACTATAAGCCTTTTATTCTCAATACCGACGCAAGCTATTCAGGTCTAGGTGCAGTTCTCATGCAAGAACACCAAGGGAAAAACCGTCCCATTGCTTATGCATCACGCACCCTCAACAAAGCAGAAAAGAATTATGCTGTAACAGAAATAGAGGCCTTAGCGGTTGTTTGGGCATTGAAAAAGTTCAAATATATCATTTATGGCTATCCTGTTGAGATTTTTACTGACCACAAACCTCTCCTCCATCTATTCAAAGGTAAAGACTTACCTGGTCGCATGGCTCGTTGGTTACTCACTGTTCAAGATTACATGCCCACTTTCACTTACATCAAAGGGAAAGCCAATGTTGCGGCTGATGCACTCTCGCGTAATTGTGCTCTAACATGCGCTGTATCCACTGAAACTCCCACATTTGATACACTTACACATACAGATATTTTCAAAGCTCAACGTGATGATCCCATGTGGTCCAAGGTCATCTCATATCTTGAGACGGGAAATGATCTCGATCTTCCTCATGTACCTTCTCTCTCTCATTATGTGCTACAAGAGGACATACTCTACAAAGCCACCACACTCACAGGCAAATATGAACCTTCTCGTCTTATTCATCAACTTGTCATACCTCAGACTCTTGTTCCTTCTGTGCTGAAATTAATTCATGACACTTCTCATGCATCACATCCAGGCAAAGAGAAAACACTTTCACAGGCGAGACTCAAATATTTTTGGCTTACAATGAGGAGAGACATAAACAATCATATTGACCTCTGTCACACATGTGCTAGAACCAAGGGAAATATTCATCCACATGTCCCCATACTTAGTTACCCAGTTCCATCTTCACCTTGGGATGTAATTGCCATTGATCTCTTGAAGCTCCGTCTCACAGAACGTGGTAACCAGTATATGCTTGTTTGTGTTGATCATTTTTCACGTTTTTCAGTTCTTGTTCCAATTCCAAACAAAGCAGCACAAACAGTTGCAAGAGCAATTTTGAATTATGTTATTTGTCCATTTACTACTCCTAAAGTGATCCTTTCCGACAATGGTACGGAATTTGTTAATCAGGTTCTCATTTCTTTGTGCAAAGAGTTCAATATCAAGAAAGCCAGTGTTCTTCCTTACAGGCCCAGTGCCAATGGCCTAGTAGAACGCCATAATCGTAAAATCCTCAACACCTTACGTTCTCTTGTTCCTGATACAAATACTCTTTGGGATACTTATACTCCTCAAGTTATGGCTTCCTTGAATTCCACTATCAACAAATCCATTTCTGAAACTCCTCACCTCATATTGTTTGCTCAAGACAAGAGGCTTCCTTACGAACTCCTTGCTAAAAAGCCGAATCCTGTTTACAACATGGATGATTTTGTTAAAACAAATGTTCACACCTTTCAGCAGATACATCAACGGATTCAACATTCACTTGCTCTGTCCAAAGCTGACATGCTTCTTTACCATAATAAATCAGCTTCCAATTTCTCACTTGAAATAGGTGACATAGTGTATTCTCTAGTTGAAGTTAAGCATTCAAAATTAGATCCAAAATTTGATGGACCCTTCAGAGTTATTGCCAAAGAGCATGGTAATAAAGTTAAGCTTTTGAGATTGAAAAACCATACTGAAACCACAGCCCACCTTGATTCCCTCAAAAAAGTACACTCAGGTCTTGACTGTGAAGATCCTCAGTTCATCCCTAATGTATCTCAACCCCCACATTCACCTCCACCACCTGCCTCTCCAGAGAACCCTCCTCTTTTCTGTCAACCCCCTCAACATTCTTACAATCTCCACAGTCATACATAAGTCCATATTCCTATTTTTTAGTATTCAAGGCTTTCTAATCTTTGTAACTATTTTTTTTTATATTGTACTCATTATTATTGAAATGGTATTAGGATAAATTGTGTATTACATGTATTGTATTTCAATTTTATATGCTTATGAATTTCAACTTTAAACCTATTCTTGCCTAGATTGTATATTGTACGGTTTACATTTCCATTTATGTTACATATTTTGATTGAAAAGTTGTATTTCTGAGCATTAGTTTATGTCAATTATGTCCATTTGTCTTATCAACTAGTCATAAGTTATCTACTCATCTATGCAACTAATTTAATATGTTCCATTTTACCTTTACATATGCCAATTCAGGTTTTGATTTATCTTTGTGTCATAGTTGCCTATTGCCTTGCTGGTTACACTCGACTTGATCTCATCCATTTATTTGATTTAGTTTTTCTTGTCGAGATGAGGTCATCTCGAGGCCGTGGCCGAGCATCTGTGAGCCATTCATATTAGTTAATTAAGTAAATATTAAGTAAATATATAACTTGGCAACACTTACTGCTGGTAACACTGATACAACAACAACAACGCTCAGAGCGTCACTACCAGGCTAGCTACCGAGATAACGAGTCCTACTCTCTGTGTATTTTTGCCCTGCATTGTAAATATACATTATATCACACCAAGCCTCCACGATTTATTCAAGCCTTACGACCTCTCGACTACGCTTACCACATATATATATATATATATATATATATATATATATATATATATATATATATATATATATATATATATATATATATATATATATAATGAAAAAGATATGATAACGTTTCTTATCCATTTATGCTCTCATGTCTAATATTCGCTCTGGTCTGGGTTCCCTTTATGTATCACACGCTTCTCTTGCCACCCGACTACTTCCTTCATTCCCATGTTATTAGTATAAACTACTTACTGTAAAGTAATGATGAAACTATTGTATTGTCATACACCTCTCACCTCCATATACATCAACAACATAAAACACTTTTGTATTTGGTAACAATTTCATCCTTTTGTTAAATGACATACACACTGCAAATTGGATCTTGAAGTTTTGGTTGTGAATTATTAACACAGTTATCACTGGCAGCGACTTTAGTTATTAGTGAGAGGGGAGGGGATTAGTACTTCGGGGTGTACAGTCGGCGGCAGAAGTCGTGTCGCCTCACCTGCTTCACCGAGACAGGCAGTGTTCATGGACTCGTGAAATACGCACGTTTTCTACACCTAATAATCTCGAGTCATATGAACATCGCGTGCCTCGGTGAAGCAAGTGAGGCGACAGGACTTTTGCCGCCGACTGTACATCAGTGTACTTAGCCCAAGTTTGTGCATCATGCATGGATTATATTTCTTGTTTATTCCACTTGGTTACGACAAAATTGTTACACGTATTTGAAATTGTAGACGACAAGCAGAATCTTGTCATACCTTCTAGTTTACTGATCATCACTAACACTCCGTGGATATTGAGGTACAGTCATCATGTGGTTGTTTCTACCTGACGAGTTATGGAGGAGAGAGATAGAGAGGTTATGGGGGGGCTGGTGGAGTGTTGCAATTTCTGACTGATATAGAAGTATCGCACCATCCGCTGAAAGTTTCATTCAAAGCATTCACTGGTGGGAGGGAGAGACGGGAAGGAAAAAGGATAGTGGTTGGGGATGACTGTGGATCGATTCAACAGTGGTATTAGTTTGTTAGCTTCCCAACCAACCACAATATTTAGGGCTTCATTATTTTCCCCACCGAGGATGACGACCATTACATTCACCCAACAAAGTCAAGGGAGAGGGAAGGTCCCGTACAAGTTGATTGAGATGACCACTCTCAACTGTAATACTGGGAGGACGGTATAGACAGCGCACAGTGTAGGGGCGGTCCATGAAAACCTTAACTGCAACAGCCTGGAGCGGAGTGCCAAACTTCAGGCGCGTGCATGGAATATCTCGACGAACTAGGATGGCAGAGCCACCATGGTGACCCTGCTTTTCAAATGAATTGGAATAAAATGCAGAGTATACTGGAGGACTGGCAGGTATGTAGTCCCCAAGCATTGTCTCTTGAAGAGAAACACATGCAGGAGAGAAACTAGAGAGAAGAATTAGCAGTTCCTCTCAAGAAGCACGCAAGCCACGGCAATTCCACTGAAGGAACTTGAACAGTGTTACTTTAGTACTAATTTTTGAGAAGCCTCACGGAGGTACAGTACATGCCACTACCACCTCGACCTGAGGGTTTACTCAAACGATAAGTGTTGTCAAATGTTGGACCACTAGAAGAAGAGCGAACTCGAAGAGTAGTATTTGGGGCAGTAATTGGGACCCGTAGACGAGACTGACGAGTCCCTGAAGCATCTGATATGTTAAAAAAAGATGAAGGTATATGAGCAGGTATAATTTTAGAAACAATTACATTGTTATTGTCTTGTACAGCAGTGGTATCACTGACACAGGCAGATACATTAACATCCATAATACAGGTGGTAGCATCACTTCGCTGTTCAAGCGGAGGAGAAACTGAATCTTTTGAAGTCACAACATCTGTGGCTTCCACATTTACTTCACGCCCCTCTGATGATCCCGATTGAAGCTTGCGAGGAGAAACTTCTGTTGAATCAAGAGATTCATCAGAGCCACGAGAACGCTTCTGGTGAAATTAGGAGGAAACTATGGATGAGTCCACACAGATAGTTACCTTATAAGGAGGAACATCTATTGAGTCAAGTGCCTCAGAGGAACCACGAAGACGTCTCTGTGACCGTTTAGGTGACTTAAGTTTCCTTTTTGGAGAGCGTGTGGCAGCGTGAACCTCTACCACATGGACACCTTTAGCTAAAGTCTCAAAATTGTCATTAGTTGAAGGGTCACCAGAATGAGTGTCTGATAAACTTTCCAAGGCAGAAAAACTATTATGTAGTTTAACCTTAGAAATGCTCTCACAAGAGTAAAAAGCTCCTGCCTCTTGGAAGGGTTGAGAGGGTGCTGTAACCAATTTAGGGTGAAGGGAGGAGGCGTATGTCTTCACACCACCATCCTTCCGTTGCATGAAGCTGAGTTAACGTCTGGCCCTACCAATTGGGTGGAGGATATCCTGTTCAAGGATGTACACATCTTACACTGGCGAGAAAGCAAGGGGTGAGCATCTCTGCAGTAAAAGCAGTAATACTCTGACAGACACTCAGAAGTAGGATGAGAGTCAAGAGCAGAACAATTACCATACCGGGAACGGTTGTTGCAGTTCCTCCTCCCATGACCAAACTTATAACAACAGAAACATTGTAAGGGACGCTCAACAAAAGGCTTCACCTCAAAAGAGGTGGGGTTAATGTTAATGCGATCTGGGATATGCGAGCCATAAAAAGTGAGGATGATCATATTTTAACTGCCTTTCATCTTTGTTACTCGTTGGACATTGTCTGGGCACATAGCGAGAATGTCCTCTTCTGAGAATTCATACTAGTCCTCATTATATATACGCTCCTTGCTGTAATTAAATGTTCGATTTGGTTTGATAGATTCAAACATGACATCAAAGGGACAGGTGAGATTGAGGAGCATCATGGCCTGTGTAAGATCTTTGGCTCTAATTAAAACGCCCTTACCATATTTCTTTATGTGGCCCATTGGTAGTAATTCAATTTCTTTCTCTAGATATCGGGAAGCATGAATAAGGTTGCCACGTCCCTCCCTGTAGTAAGCAACAAACCAAAGGGGTGTAGGAACCAGACGTTCCTTAGGTACAGTTGTGCGCTGATGACTCGAGGCCACCTCATTCACCAATATGCTGGTGTTGTATCTGTTAACAGTGGCAGCTATGAATTGAACCGAAATTTAGTCGTCTGCTCGGACGAAACAAACCCTATTATAATTTGTCAATATGCGGGTTTAACTGTTCTCTAATAAATATCATGTATTATATTGATAATGAGTAACATGTTATAAACATTATGGACATATTTTAACCACATTATTACAACACATACAATTTAATACTGAAGATTTATTTCATGTGAGACAAATTGGTTTCGGTACTGATGCAGTATTCGAATATCGTGTTTCTCACATGAATGAATGTATCATTACTTGGATATGTGTTGTAATATTGTTGTTGTAATATTTCAATAATGTTTATAACATGCTACTCATTATCAATAAAATACGTTTACTTACATGATATTTATTAGAGTAGAGTTAAACCCGCATATTGACAAATTATAATTGGGTTTGTTTCGTCCGAGCAGACGACTGAATTTCGGTTCAATTCATAGCTGCCACTGTTAACAGATACAACACCAGCATACTGGTGAATGAGGTGGCCTCGAGTTAACTGCAGGCAACTGTACATGCTCTACAGAGTCATCAAACACATTGGTGGACCGCATCATCTGAACTTTGCAGTGAGTATCCCCCACAGTGACTTACAGTCACTGTCATAAGTGATTCGGATGCGTAGAACCACTCTAAAACACTTAAAAATTGAGTGGATAGCGCCATAAGAAAGGGATGCAAGTACACTGTACAATTGTTAAAATTAACGTGTCATTACTGCTAACAGGGTTCGCTGACACAAAACCCGACCTGCTAGGTCTACTCATTTTTACTTTTTTACAGACTTATACATATCACCACAACCAGAGAGCGACGTCTCGAGGGACTTGTCGTCCACCACTCGAGGAAGAGATTGGGGCTTTCGTTATCCATATATCATTAATTTAATGTTTTTGGCCCCAGGAGCCAAGAGCTACTACCTACTGGGCAGATGAGAGTACCAAGCGCTGGTCGCCGTGGGCGGGGTACCTCTTCCCTCACGGGGCAGCTTGTTTTAAAAAGCAGCCCCAATGGCTCGAAGGTTTGCCCACAACGTTGCTGAGACCCACTTCCCTAACATCTCCCGACCCAGACACCCAACCATCCAACATAGGACAGCCCCTAGAGGGCAGCACTGTTGGCCCGTACTGGCAGCCTATTGCATGGGAACCATTTAAGCCGCGTCCACGCGGTCGAGCTGTGCCCTTACCGGGCACAGCCTGCAGACTCTGCCCACGATGGTGTCAACACGGCTGTCGATGGTGGTTGGAGCTCAGTCGGCCGAAAGCAGAGGTTGTGAGCGGGTAGATTTGTGAAGTACGATAACCATGGTGCCCGCCATATTTCGAAAGAAGATAGCACTTTATAGTATTATAATTGCTTCCTGCATTAAAAAGAAAAACAAGATATCAAGGAGACATATCTGGTGCCGGGAGTGGTTGCAAAGACGTGAGGCAATGGGTAGTTCAGTGACAATCCTACGTGAACTGCAGGCTGAAAATGAACATCTGTTTTGTAATTACATGAGGATGAATATAAACAGTTTTTATGTTCTCTTGTCGAAAGTGTTTTTATATTTATTGAGTTCTGAAGGATGATTACATGAAGGTAAGCTATGTAGAAAACGTGATGTTGGTTTGCACAATTATGAAGCCATATGTTGAAACTTTAAAAGAGAGATTATGAAGCCAATATATTACTATTGTCTCTCTCTCTCTCATTAAAATACATCAAACGGCCACGTTTTATTGAATATAACCAAGCTATTAATAACTACCTAGTTCAGAAAGAATCACTTTAATGGGGCTAAATTATACTCGGATGCGTACAGCCATGGCTGATAGTGCTTGACCACAAGGACTCAAGGAGTGTTGGAGAGCAAGTGAACAGAGTTCGAACAAGTGAATTTTCCAAACCATTCTCAACGTTGAGAGAGGTTTAGAAGACTCACGTTTTCGAACTCTGTTCAGTTGCTCTCCAACACTCCTTGGACCCTGGTCAAGCACTATCAGCCATGGCTGTACGCATCTCTATTTTTATAATCAAAACACCTCACATTCCATAAATACTGCTGTGCTCTATATAAGTCAACTAATGTTACTGTCTTGTCGAGACCAGTATACACTAGTACTAGGTGTAGACATGGTGTGAACTTCGGCCAATACTGAGTGCAGCGAGTGGGTCTGCTCGCACCTTACCTCGTACGATTGGCATAAATGTCAGACTTCCATCCACTGCCAGCAGATGGCGCCGGGAACAGTAGTTGGATGGTTTGCCCACTGAAATTGACCGTTGACGAGCAAAGCCCTCGTGCCCGATGGCCAGTGCTCGACCGTGAGGACGGGCCTTAAGTCTGGTCTCTCACTGGCGACCTTACTAGCATGGGAAATCCCCTCTCCCCGACATCGGGACAGAGCAGGGGCCGGAGCCCCCTCTTGTCTAGCTCGCCAGGTCACAGAGACACGCAAGCCCCCCACCACCACCACCACGTTAAGGCGTGTCCCGTTTGGGGGGTTATGTTTGTTATGCAACAAGTTAATATAATTGACGTATAATTTAGTACAGCCCTATTGCCTACCGATCCCTCGCTAAATTGCCTCCGTGAAACATAACGCCATTCCCAAGCCTACATACACACTCCTCCCTTACCATCCCCCCGATTTGCTCTGGCATGTGTTTCGGATATGAGAGTCGAAACTGGCGGTTTACATTGACAACATTTGAGTGATGAACGTGGCTGTGGAGGAGACTGTACCTCTCCAGGTACCGAGTTGGTGGAAGAGGCGAGGAGGCTGGCCTTTGCCACAAGTTGTGAATGTTATTATTTATATGGCTTCTTATTTTCTTGAGATAGTTTCAAAGTTCTTTTCATTTTTTTTTTATCTTTTACACAATCTGGGTATTTTAATAATATGTGATATTTTTATTATATGTTCTTTTAATCATGTTGCTGCTCCCTTTTGGGGGAGTTAAGTCTGGTATACACTATATATGTATATATTATTAAAATTTCATAAGTAACCTTATTTTGAAATTTTAAAAAAATAATATTATTTTGGACAGTATATAAAACTGGGTGTTGCGCCGCCAGATGCCTAATGGCAATCAATCTCAATGATAGGAATATCAGGAACCACTTGACCATTGATCTCAAAATTCCAATGTTTCTTTGTTTGTTATAATCTAATGCTTCCTGGTAATGAATTAAGCATTCAGATAAAGATGTCACAGATGGACTATGAATGAATCTAACCCATACAGATGAAGATCTTTCTTTTCTAAATCGCTGTTCCGTAAATATGGAAATTATCAATAATGTTTATGAAATATTAGAATAATTAACAAGACAAAATATAATGCATAACGAAAACATTGTAAACTTTATCAGGAGTAATAATTAATAGTAATTCAATTATATAATATCCTTCTACGGAATTATGCTCTTTCCAGCAGCAATGAAGTGCACATATGTACTCGTCGTGTGGTCCCTGATGACGGCTTCGAAAAGGAGATGTGATGGAGCTTTTTTCTTGGAGCAGACGGATGATACAGGGTTGGTGACGACGGTGCTGCAGATGATGCATCATCAATTTTCTGGCTGTCATATAGTTCTAGCTACATCTAACAGCCACTTTCAAAACTTCTCTTATATGATTACGTAAGTGTAATACAAGTGTAATACCTGTAATACAGTAAGTTTTGAAATTAATATGCATGTGATATAATTTAGTTAACCTGGCGATAATGCCCTATCTTCGTTCTTAGTATTTATACATACAACTTATAACCCAATACTCGTTTGAAATGTTTGCTTTTGTTTGAATATTAAGTTTACTGAAACACACGAGAAATAATCCAGATTCGGAAGCATTCCTACGAAGCTATAAAATATAGAATAATGTGAATATAATAAAGATTTTGGTGTATGCAGAATGAATAAACTGCAGGACTAGCTACAGAGTACAGACTTACAGTAGGTTATTGTGAGGGTGAGTTCTGACCACCAGAAAATTAAATGCAATAATTATGATTAAAAAGCATTTTAACGAGAATTATTTACAGAATTATAAACACTGCGGCCACTGCCTCATCTCTCTCTCTCTGAAGAATGCTAATATTTGTGCAATTATTTTGTTTTATTGATAATTAAATATATGAATATTCGATTATATTTATTTAATGTCACGAATATTATTATTCTATTTTATTCATGCCTTAATTTTTGTGAGTTTGGAGGAATTCGGGACCCGTAGTTTGAAGAACCCGCGTTTAGAGAAGTGCATACTGCATTAACGTAGGTGGATATAGGAGAGAAGAAATGTGATGATTTAAGGCGAGGGTGAAGGGGAAGAAGGTAAGACAAATGAAGGTGATTAGTTGAAAAGTAATAATAAACAAATATAATTAGAATATTTATTATATTATATCCTTTAAATAAAGGCAGTGTATTTTGTTCACCATCGTAGTGGGATAGACTACTTACTATATATTATCCTTTGGATATTAGAAAGCTATCCCTGTATTTCTTTATCTCTCGTGCTTGTCCCGTAGAGGGGTATTGCCTGTAATGATGTGGGAAATACCTTAAGGGTTGTGGCGCCCCTTCGGCCCCAGCCACTAGCTTACATTTCTTCAACTGTCCTTCCGTTCTTCCTATTTCCTTCTTGCTTGCTGTCATCTCCCTATCACCTTTTCCTGGTGTTATTTGACCTCGCTGTTGCGCCACTTAATATCAATCTAATCCCTCGTGCTTGTAGTCCACCTTATTTATCACCTTCTCCCAAGCACAGCTGTTTGTTTATTGTTTATTTTTTCGGTAGAAGACGGTTTAATTTTCTAACTTTTTTAATAATCATTTATTTGTCAACAAATTCATTAAGTTATTTACCAAGATTTTTTCTTCTAAATATGCATTTCCTTAAAATGATAATCGATTTTAAACTTGAATGGCGTTTTCAACAAACTTGGTAAAATTTTATGCCTAGGCTATAATTATATATTACAGTATCTCTCACGTAACTGGCAACCTTACATATCCTCCTTAATGTCCTATGCCTCTTTCGCTTGCCCTTCCTTCCTTTCTTACCGTTTATCTTTTCTTTCTCATATTTTTAACCTTCTCATTCGTTCTTAAAAAGTTTTAATGACATAGGCCTGCCATTCTCCCTTATCACTTATAGTCCACTTATATGATTCGAAAAACTGAGCCAGAAAACGGTGATACAGAGGTGAGACAGCAAGCTGGAAGAAAATAGAAAGAAAAGAGGGATAGTTGAAGAACTAAAACCTAGAGGCTGGGGCCGAAGGGGCGCCTAAACCCTTAATATATTACTTATATATTAATATATTACTTTATTATTAATATTACTTTATATATTAATATATTACTTAATATATCACTAATGCAGGCAATACCCTCCTACAGGGTCAATATGTAGAACCTTCCTTCGTGATGTTGGTCAGTAAGAAGTTCCTTGTTTGCTGGGGTCTTGCGATGCACCCCAGCTTCATACAACACTCATCTTATAGTCCTCTTGCTGACATAAAGGTCTGTTCATCGGCATCTGTGGTGTGTCGTGTGTAGTACAACGCGGTGGTCTTCTGCATGGTAGGTTGCCATACCAGGCAGTGTCCTCTGCTTTGTCAAACAAAGTTAAATTTCCTTCTAACAGTGCTGATCACAGCTGGTAATAAAAAGTGCCATACACACAAATGGGTTGATAGAGAGCTAAATTATGCTTTTGTATTTACTATATATATATAGATATGAGACAGTAGCACCGAGGCAGTTGAATATTTGTCCTATAATAACAGAAAATTTCTTTATATTGTTTTCATTATTTTTGCATATCATTGTGATACTGAGAACATAATTCTTAATTTTCTTCAAAAGTGTATATATTGTTCATAGACAGGGTACATATGACCTGTGCAAAAATTATGAAAATCCATTAATATTTAAGATAATGGGTTTTCATGGGTAACTCTCCCCTTAACATATTTATAGTAGATTACGTAATTTTTAATTCGAATTACGTCTTAAACCTTCGCCTGTTGATGGTGATTCAGAATAAATCTGAGTTTGGGATGTAGGTGTAACTGCTTTCGAGTTATAAGCGGACAAACAGAGACGGTTTGCTATTTATATTATAGAATTTGCCCAAAAATTACCCCATCTTAGGCACTACCCAAAATACTACTCAAAAGAGGATCTGATTATCCTATTTGAGTGTATTTTACCCTACTATGGAACCAATGCTGTATTGTTCATTAGGGTGGCAACATAAGGTGTGTGCAGAGGGAAGCAACAGCCACCCTAATTTGCCTGCATTTGGTATTTATCATTACCAATTCAGGTCCAACTTGGTAATTAAAAACCTGTTTGGTAATAAGTAGTTGTGATTTGAAACTAGACGTGAATGGTGGATTGTCTGCTTTATTTTGATTAATTTACAGTACTACAAAACCTTCATCTACACAATACAAATCAAGGAGTTTGGTAATGAGGGAGATTTCAATTTTGGCAACCCTACCTGGGCGGTCTGGGATCCACACATCAAGAGTACCAACCTTACCGGGAAATTGTTTTAAATTTCAATGTAAGGGTGATGTTGATATTTTTTTTGCCGCCTGTAAATACAGGAATATACTATGTGTTACAGAGATATAGATATACATATTTAGTTTAACTAGTACCTACTTGCTTATGAGTATGCGATGTTTATGCTTCCAGATGATTATTTTTTTCTGCTTAAGGGGAAAATAATATTAATAATTAATTTTCCGTTTTCAATCATTTCTTTTATGTGAAAAAACATCCACACTAGATATTACCCAGTTTTTCCTCTTCCCACAGTGAGATGGCTAAAGAAGGTAATGAAGCCATGGTGTTGTTGGATGAAGCCTCAGTACAATCTACCCCGAGGGCCGCCGCTAACCCAGCATTCAGTCAAAATAGGAAGCAGTCAGGACTGTGGAGAGAGGCTCAGGCCACTTGTCGCTTGCTTCTCCTCGACTTTTCTAATAGCAATGCTATATTTGTAAGCAGGTAAAAAAATATTGGATCGAGTGAGATCTTACCCACATTACATTTCGTTCGAGTACCCAGACATATTGCGTTTGAGAGAGAGAGAGAGAGAGAGAGAGAGAGAGAGAGAGAGAGAGAGAGAGAGAGAGAGAGAGAGAGAGGTGGCAACTATGCCTTGAAGAGAGAATTGATTGATTGATGGATATTAGGCGCCGCAACATCGAGGTCCTATAGCGCCAGAAAAAGGTCATAGAGAGGTGTGACAGCAAGCAGGAAGGAAATAAAATGAAAAGAGGGATATTTGAACAACTGAAAGATGGGAACTATTTAGTCTGGTCTCTCACTGGCGACCTTCCTAGCATGGGAAGCCCTCTCTCCCCGATATTGGGGCAGAGCAGGGGCCGGAGCCCCCTCTAGTCTAGCTCGCCAGGTCTCAGAGACACACAAGCCCCCCCCACCTCGGCAAGGTGGTTCCCGTTAGGGGGGACTGTAAATAAATCAGGCATTATAAAGACATCTGTGATTGGAACACGAGATTGTTTAGGACGAATCTCACTAAATTGGTTATGTAGGGATGAAAGAAATTTGCTGTGATCCCAGTCATGGGAATCTGTAAGATGAATCATATCACCTGGGATGTTTAATGTTGTTCCGAAAACCAAGTCAGCAAATGACAACTGGATATCTTCTTTATAACAGTTACGTATTCCAAGAAGACACAATGGCAGCCGATCGACCCAGTTGATGTTACGCTCTTCAGTTGCCTGTCATATCATTAAGTCATATAATTATAAGCAGAAATAAAACCCCGCACGGTATGATCTAAACGAAATTATCAATATTTACATATGTAATAGTAGATTGACTGATCGATTGATTTATTAATATTAGGCGTTACAACAGCAAGGTCATATTGCGCCAGAAATGGGGATTAGAGATGTAAAAAAGCAAGCATGAAAGAAATATAAAGAAAATAAGGACAATGGAAAAACTGAAAGAAAGTTGCTTGGGCCGAAGGTAAGTAAAAACCCTTAAAGTATTGCCCACATCACTATGGGGATGTAATAGTAGAAATTACTGATTTTACCTTCATGATATATTAAGTAGAACAATAAGCCAACTTTACCTTACAGAGTCCTAGAGTGGGCTGCAATATGGACACAGCCTGATACACGATTAGTAGGAATGGGAGAGAATGTTGGAGTAATGACCTTGTTACTCCACCCAGGACTTCGCAACACACACTATGCACTCTACGTTACCAAGCAGTTTCCAGGGAAAAATGAAAGCAAGAAAGGTAACAGAGCAATACAATTCTTTCTGGAAAACTATTCAACACTGCAATTCTATTTTTTTTTTTTTTTTTTTTTTTTTTTTTGGCAAACTGGCATTAGTCTTAAAGTTGTAACTCAAGGAAAGAATGCATTCGGCGCCTCGCACTCGATCCTATGAAGTGAGTATTATGTCGTCCCCTATTAACCAGTCCTCTGTTATTGCTTATCCTGCAGCTCAGAGATTGGGTCATAAATAGACTCATCGTTATTTTCTATGGAGTGAGTACACAAAGTGTACGTACACTCACGAACCCATGTTTCGCTACTCCCAAGGCTAGAGGGAAGGCGAAGTGAAGTCTGCAATAACGACTAGCTGCACGAACGGACAGACTGGTGTACTTTACGTTGTAGGAAATGTTTCAGGGTAAAGTTCACTTTCCACTAGCTCAAATATATATATATATATATATATATATATATATATATATATATATATATATATATATATATATATATATATATATATATATATATATATATATATATATATATATATATATATATATATATATATATATATATATATATATATATATATATATATATATATATATATATATATATATATATATATATATATATATATATATATATATATATATATATATATATATATATATATATATATATATATATATATATATATATATATATATATATATATATATATATATATATATATATATATATATATATATATATATATATATATATATATATATATATATATATATATATATATATATATATATATATATATATATATATATATATATATATATATATATATATATATATATATATATATATATATATATATATATATATATATATATATATATATATATATATATATATATATATATATATATATATATATATATATATATATATATATATATATATATATATATATATATATATATATATATATATATATATATATATATATATATATATATATATATATATATATACATATATATATATACATATATATATATATATATATATATATATATATGTAAATATCCAGGAACATAAGACGTCTGCAGTCGCTTTCCCTGTCGAGTATTTTTGTGTTATTAACCAGCATTTGACGGATGGTGCTTGATGTGCGCTTGGTGGCGTGATGATGCCTGATCAGAACAATCTACCCCAGCCAGTCTACCCATCCACATACAAAATGTACTCGCTTCCCGTGCTGCTATACATTGGCTACGTCTAATGTCTGCTCTGTTACAAGATGATGAAGATGATACAGAACAGATAACTGAAGAGGAGTTACACCGTGCTCTCTCCCGGGGTAAAGCTTTTCCTGATGATGATGATGGTATTACTTATGCTGTGCTGCGCCTACTCCAACAAGTTCCTGGGAAACCCTTACTTCAACTGTACAATCATTATCTTCGTGATGGTTGTGTAACACGAGCCTGGACCAGTAGCTCAATAATATCCATCCCTAAGCCCGGTGTAGCAGTAGGAAGTGGAATACGACTGCAACGTATCACTGCGCATGCGTGTGGACCTAATATATATCTTTAATAAACCACTAGATACAAGGAAGAAGTTAGGAAACGTTACTCATAGATAAAAGCAATAAAATTAATACGAAAGAAATTCGAATTCAATACGAGGTAAAACATTTGGAGTATGAGAGTGATTAGTAGAGAAGAGAGTGTCATAAGTAGAAAGAGGAAGGAAAAACGACAGATAGAGAGAGTTAGAAGATAAGTTGAGGGAGAGAGGAATTGAGGAAGGAAGGGAACAAGAGAGACAGATTTGATAGAGAAGGGATGGAAGGAGCAATGAAGAGAAAGAGTGGGAGAGAGAACAGTGGCGAGAAAAAGGGGGGTGGGAGGGAGCAGTGGAGAGAAAGAGGGGGGAGAGAGTGGGCAGTGGAGAGAAAGAGTGAGGAGGGGGGAGAGATGATGGAGAGGGAGCTATAGAATGGAAAGAAAGATGGAGGGGGGACTAGTTCTCTTATTAATCTTTAACACAGAAAAGTGACATAAAAGTAAATAGTTTGACAGAATGAAGAGATAAATCACACTAATCATAGAATAGCTACAGATATATATCGCCTAATTCATGTGAAGGGAAAGTGAAGAGGGGGAACAGAAGGATATCGTACATCTGGACATACGAGTCAGTGTTACCAGATGAATCGTGGTGATCCCATACGAGGGATGGGTTTGCATACTTGTGGCTGATAGTAAAGTCATGGTCTAATGACATTTGTACAGTCGACGGCATAAGTCCTGTCGCCTCACCTGCTTCACCGAAACAGGCAGTGTTCATGGACTCGAGAAATACACACGTTTTCTACACCTAATAATCTCAAGTCTATGAACATCGCGTGCCTTGGTGAAGCAAGTGAGGCGACAGGACTTTTGGCGCCGACTGTACTGCAACCTGGTGAATAAAAGCGAGCTATTTGAGTTAATTTTATGAACCAAAATTGCACACACCAACAGCTATAGTTTCGGATAATTTTTCGAAGCCATCTCATTGGAAGGTGTTGCAGTACATTAGACCATGACTTTACATGTTCTGTTTATCAAATTCCTTATAAACAATGCTTTGCATATTTTACCTATCAATTTACCAAACTGTGATGTGTAGCTCAGAAAGCATGCCCACAGAACTTGTTTAAGTTTAAGTTTAAGTTTTTGGGTCCCGCAGATGGCTGCTCGTGGGCAGCATAATATGCGGGGGTTGTGCGGAGGATTTAGGGATCCAGGGTAGGATTAGGAATGGGGTTAGGATGAGGGTGGATTGGGTCAGGGACTGTGGGTTGAGGATTAGGATTGGGGAGGTAATGATTGGTGATCCTATTTCTAAAAGTGTCAAGAGTGGGGCTATTAACTATATGAGATGGGAGATGATTCCACTCTTGGATGCTGCGGGGAAAGAATGAGTGTCTAAATATATCAGTGCTTGTCTGGTATGTATGGTATTTTAAGTTGTGGCTGCCTCTAGTGGACCGTATACTTGTAGGGTGTAGATATGTGTCTTTGTCTATGTCAAGTAACTTGTTTGTGATTTTGTATATCATCTGTTGTCTGTGTATCTGTTTTCTTGATGCCAATGGGTCTAGTTGTGTGTCTTGTTTAAGCAAAGCGACTGATGTAGTGTGTCTGTAATCACGTCTGGCCCATCTTGCAGTTTTGTTTTGTATGGACACTAATTTATTGATATTATTGTAAGTGTGTTGGTCCCAGACGGTGTCACAATACTCTAGGTGTGGTCGAACGAAGGTGTTAAAAGCAATAATTTTCATGTCTGTGTTACACCTGCTGAGGTTCCTGCGCAAGAACTTTAAATATTAAAATACAGGTAAACAGTATTATCAAGAGGAAACTGATTTTATGTATACGTATAATAATGTTGGACCTAATCAGTAAACCACAGAGGTTAGTGCATTCATTTGTTAATATAATTTGACAACATAACACTTTTCGTGGACGCTACATCTGCGAACAACAGGTATATGTTCGGTAGAGGTAATACTCCACCAAATGGTCGTGGAGGCGACAATATAGTTGCCTATGGGTTCTTCTTTATCCCTGTTTTGTGTCAGGCATAGATGTGGCAGCATAACAATATTCGAATTGCACTTATGAATGAGACAATCGCCCTGCTGAATCATCCTGTACTGTATTAGTTGTGATCCGAACGTGTCCAACGTTGCCACATGTAAAGTCATGGTCTAATGTACTGCAACATCTTCCAATGAGATGGCTTCGAAAAATTATCCGAAACTATAGCTGTTGGTGTGCAATTTTGGTTCATAAAATTAACTCAAATAGCTCGCTTTTATTCACCAGGTTGCAGAACATTAGACCATGACTTTACAGTGGCTCCACTCCCGCGTTTCTCCCCTCTCGTTGCCAATGTTGGGCCAGTCAGAAATTCGAATCCCGATCCACAAGTTAAAATATTCGAAACATTCATATCTTTCACTCTAAGGATATGAACGTTTCGAATTTTTTAACTTGTGGATTGGGATTCGAATTTCTGACTAGCCCAACATTGGCAACGCTAGGGGAGAAATGCAGGAGTGGAGCCAACTGTACAGTACCCGACCACCACAACAGGGGTAAAGAAGAACCTTATGCCAACTATACATGTTGGTGTAATAATAGCTTGTTATAATGTCAAAATTAGTATCCTCTTGTCGAGCACTGTATCTACATTTCTGATCCTGCTGGTCATTTCTCATAATTATTAATATTGATGCATGGCAGAGGATGCAGGTGTGGAAGTGTGGCGTCGGTGTGTCTACTGTGAGAATGGTGAGGCTGGAGTGGAGAGGCTGGGCAGATGGAATGAGACCAAGCCTGGAATACCTGGACACCCGTCACTCTTCAGAGGTAAATATGGCCATAGTACTTCTCCTTTTGTTTGTGAGTGTCTCGGTACATTCCTTTGTCTTTCACAGATTTTATTATGCATAATCATTAATTAATATCATTTGATTTGGTTAAATATATTTTTGTAACGAGTATTTACCGCATGCATGCATGCACATACATGTGAACCTTACACTTTTTATCTAACTGTTCAATTACTGGATTGAGTCAAACTCGTGATGTCCCGCCTACTCGTACAGTCAAGAGCACTAATAATGATTCATGTGTGCTTCGAGTACCTAGAGACAATAAACAAATGCACAATGAGATCTCCATGTGAATGACTTCGTTGGTGAATTTATTGGACTTTGCAAAGCCCCAACCAAAGTTGTATACATATAAGCGTTCGTGGCTGTACAGTCGGCGGAAAAAATTCTGTCGCCTCACTTACTTCACCGAGGCACGCGATGTTCATAGACTCGAGATTATTAAGTGTAGAAAACGTGCGTATTTCTCGAGTCCATGAACACTGCATGTCTCGGTGAAGCAAGTGAGGCGACAGAACTATTGCCGCCGACTGTACAGCCACGAACGCTGTGGCCCAGCGTTCGATCCTTGCTCGGGACACTGTTAAAAATGCTACTGATGCCAGAGGTAACCACCCCTGTGAGCAGGGGGTGGGGGGTTTGAGTCGGCTGTCCGAGGTCTTCCTGCTTAGTCAGCCATAGCCGAAGCTGACTCGGGTCTCAGGTGGGTGGAGAGGTCGCTGGGCCATACATTACAGGGATCATCCTTGTGATGCGTGCTATAATTGCATTTCATACACACAGTGTGTGCTACACTCTGTCCCTGTGACTGCCACTCACTGGCACCTTTAATAACTGTACATTATCTCTCTCTCTCTCTCTCTCTATTTTTTTTAGATAATATGTAGATAAAGACAATAAATGACAAACAACTAGACATCTTATAACTATAAACTTAACCTATACATATACACGAATAACTGGTGAGACATAAGAGAAAAGAAAATAACAGAACATAATATATACTAAACGATACGTGTGTGAATGCAGAAGGAGTACTGGCAGGCACTCGTAATGGTGGTGTTAACGAGTGTGTAGGCTGAGAGGAGGTGGATGGAGGAAGAGACCCGTACAGGGTGAGTGGGGCCTTGATACTGACTGTGTGTCTTAACGACGACTGGAAGTCACTTCTTATGAGGCCTCATGAACCCCCGAACCCAACTCCATAGTGAGTTCGGATGTTTTTGGCCAAGATTGGTAATGGTAATTGAAGGTAGTTGGAAGTCGAGTGGTGTAGAGGAGAGGGCCGTAACAAACAACTGAACGGATAAAAGCAATATAGATGGTCCTGGCTACTGGGATGGAGATGCCTGAGGAGTTGTTAGAGTGCCATTGAAGTGGTGTAAGTCGGCGCTGGAGACGACCCAACAAGGAACAATTGGCCAAATATTGACTGGCGCATCCAGGCAACGGTACTGGGAACACATGGGAATGACAGTCCCTCCAATGGTGAACACTGGCCGAGCTTGAGGAAGGCGGCAGGTGAATATTCTACTCTTATCTGGTGACACAATAATACCACAGTGAGAGGAGGCCACAGAGAAGGAGTCAAGAAACCGGTGGAGATCCCTTGGTGAGGTAGAATGAACACAGATATCATCAGCATAGCACGTAATTGTAGTACCAGGAATGTCAGGAAGAGAAGTGAGCAGCCGATGCATCAAAATATTAAATAACAATGGGCTATAGCGAGATCTGTTTCGCCAAATGCAACAAACGATGGGACTGCAGGCTCACGGGCATGTACAGCTCCGGACAGATCAATGGACCACACTTCTTCCACCATCGACTAGGTGTGGGCCTCAACGGATATGGTATTAATGACAGGTGGAGGGTGGAGGGGAGAAATGTGGGCAGAGTTGTATAGGGGGGGGGGGGGGATAATGTGGGAGTCTTTACCACGTAGCGTTACTAATGTTGAGCCATCCAGATATTTGAATCCCGAACCACTTGTTATCATGGATGTGAACCACTCACTTGAAGGTGGTAGGAGAGGAGGGGTTGGGTTGGGGAGAGGGGGTAAAGCTTAACCAGTGATCGAGATGGAGAGAATTATTGGATAAAGTAGCTAAAGTTTATAAACGAACAAAGCCGACTGTCCCCTATATTATGTTTTCTTCTGTAATAAATCCAACTCTGATGCTGCATTCCATGGTATATTCTTTATTATTTGAAATGATTCCAGATTTTACCTAATATCATTAACACGACACCAGTTTTTTATGACTAATATATCAAGCCATGCACCACCTACTCAGTGTTAAGTTACTTTTCAAGTAAATCCTTTATTGTTATCCTGTATCATTCATGACATTTTCTAAGAAACATTTATTGTGTAACTGGTTACCAAAGGATAATAGTTATATAGTGTAAGATGTTAATTAATTACCCAATAACTACTCCATCTGTTCTTCCTCACCCCGTCCTCCCTTATTCAATTCGCTGTTTCCTCTCCCTCCATCCCATCATTCCTTTACTCTCCATCTTACCACCACCACCACCATCATTCTGTGTGTTGCTGCATAATCTGTTACTGCACAAACACGACCACAATAGAAACAATAGTGATATCTGGTATGGAAATACAATCCGTTATATATGACCATTATATTTAATTTTATTATCCTTATTTATTTATCTGAGGTCAACATCTAGGCCAGCCATTCAGACGCCAGTGTTAGTGAACCAATCACAAGATTTAGAGGATATTGTGTCACCAGTAATGTTATTACTAATTAAAACAGGGAAAACTTGAAATCAGAGATATATTAGTTATTGTTTACATGACTTTGTCAATTTGTGAAATATCCACAACTCCTCGTCACGAAGCATTCAAACCCATAATCCAACTGGGTCTGTAGGCACCACACTGTAATTATAATAACCACAATTATAATAACTGTTAACTTATTATAACCTGAAATTTATACTTCGACCTCACGTTTGCATTAAGCATGTGTAATGTTTGTTTTGTTTTCTTATTATTATTATAAGCACCTATATATGTATTGCTTTAGACCAGTGGTTCCCAAACTGGAGGCCATGGCCCCCTGGGGGGCCATATAGAAGATTGTAGGGGGCCATAATCTGAGGTTATGCATAAATAAAACCAAAGGAGTTTAGCAGGTAGGTAGCCAGTGGAGGGAACTTGCAGGTTCAGTACAGGTTTGTGCAATGCCTTGCTGCCAGACACATGAATAATACGTCCTTTTTATATGATTCTGTGTTCTTGACATAAAACAAGACATGGGGATGTATTAGGGAATCAAGATAATTTTAACTCAACATAATTCTAATCTAAGGCTTCCTAAGCTGTGTATTCTGTATGATAACCTGGTCTTGAATCTTACGTATCAGCAAGGATGTTCATATTATTCAGTTAACGGGTTATGGTTGTGGGGGGGGGGGGAGCCATGGACAAGGATTATGTATGAAAAGTGGGTAACGACCAGAAAAAGTTTGGGAACCACTGCTTTAGACCCTTAGCCACGATGAGATACAGTGTATACACTATTTATATACACTTCTTTGAACATATTAAGGCTTGTAATACTGTAGATTACATATTTCATTTCATTACTCATCAATTTGTTGCTAGTATCGTGTTCAACCACCCTCCTTCTCAATGACAGTCTGCAGTCGCTCGGGCATTGAGGCACCATGCCTCCTCACTGTATAATATATATGGTTTTCCCCGAAAAATCTCCCACTGTGTTCTGGTGTGACGTAACAACTCTGCTGTGGTTCTCTATCGTTCTGGCTCCCACGTGTTAACGATAGAATCCCATACATTTTCTATAGGGTTCATATCGCATGCTTAACTAGACAAATCTATCACCTGCAAATCATCATGAGCAGTAAACAATTCTTGAACATTCCTCGCCATATGGATAGGGCATCGGTCGTGTATAGGACAGATAAGGGTGAGTAGTTGAGATTCAAATATCTGGATGGCTCAACATTGGTAATGCTACGTGGTAAAGACTCCCACATTATCCCCCCTATATAACTCTGCCCACATTTCTCCCCTCCACCCTCCACCTGTCAGTGATACCATATCCGTTGAGGCCCACACCAAGTCGATGGTGGAAGAAGTGTGGTCCATTGATCTGTCCGGAGCTGTACCCCTGAGCCAACATTCCCACCTTATGTAGTCTTTCTTGTTGTGTCACTCAATCGGGCGATCTCGTTGGCTACCCAGAAGGAACAAGATATAGAAAGAGAGACAGATAGAACAGGCCAGGGTGTGGTAGAGGATGCCAGGTTCCTTATTTCTGGATAGAACCAGCCCTCGCCAGTGTGTTGCTTGGTAGTTGAGAAGTGTGCTGGGTAGTTTTACATCAAAATATTTCTCCCCACCAGTGTGTTCTGGGTAGTTGAGAAGTGTGCTGTAGTTTACATCAACTCATTTCCCTCCAGCCATCAACACATCTTTCTCCAGCCTACAAGGTTGCTATCCTTGTTCTTACAGCCGGGTACCTATTTACTGCGAGGTTAGCAGGGACATATGGGGCTGGGAAAGTTGTCAAACAATTCCACTGACCCAGGAATTGAGCCCGGGATCTCTCGCGTGCTGGGCGAGTGTGCTAACCGTTACACCATCAGCACCCCCTATATATGTATGTAAAAATGTATGGTTATGTGGGGACGCTTTGAACATATTTTAACGAGGTTGCAGAGTAGTTTCTCCTGCACATCATGTGACTGATATCTGTGATAATATTAGCTCCTTTATTTATTTAATGTTGCACTATGCGTGTTACTAATTATATCACCTAATACAACCATGGTCGAAACAAGATCACTTCACATATGATAATAAGCATCAAGTTGCTTTCTGTCATGCCTATACGATTTTTGTTTTGTAAGAAAATAACATTGTATAAACATTCTACATTATTTTAATATGTAGCCTAATCTACGTTGCATCTGTAGTGTTCTTAAATTTTCTCAAACTCTTTAGCAGTAGCAGGGAATCACGGCTCTTCTAATAGGTTTAT
The DNA here is from genome assembly GCA_034508575.1 of Petrolisthes manimaculis. NCBI lineage: Eukaryota > Metazoa > Arthropoda > Malacostraca > Decapoda > Porcellanidae > Petrolisthes > Petrolisthes manimaculis. The sequence goes on along the minus strand of JAWZYT010002861.1, from coordinate 1,870,672 downwards.
CAAAATATTTTCTTCCCGGTTTTGTTTTATTTCAAGTATAACTGTAGTTCTCACAGTTTTGTTCACTCATTAACATAGGAATATAATGCAACCCTATAATCATCGTTCATTTCCGTTACTCATCCTATCGCTTCATGGATCCTTTTATTTCAGTATTTTACACTCAAGAAAAAAATAATTATACATTTTTCGTTCGTTAAATATTTCAGAAACATCCTAATTCTCATTCACTTTTCGTCAGTTTGGATTCCCTGGAGACCACAATTATACAAGTAACCTTCAGTAATTATCATTTGTCTACATTTGATCATAGAGTCCATTGCAAATCATAATAGAAAATTGTTATGAAGTCTGGGATGCATATTTTGTTTATAAGATGCTATATTCCACTTACCTCCCTAGACCGTTACGAGAACTACAATAGGCACAAGTTTCGCCTGCTGGAGAAGAATTTCTTTCCCTATCTCAAATTTGAGAGACTGAGTGATGAGCCTGGTTCCTTGGTCCGCCACAGAGACGCTTTTGGTACAAGAGTTATTGAGGCTATGTCCAATAGCCTGAATTTTACGTAAGTATGAAATATATATTCCATTGTTAGTTCCGGTATTTCGGATACATTAATAATCTTAGTTGGCATGAAGAAGGCTGGCAGATTGAAGTATGGTATTAGTTGTTTGGAAATTGGTTAATAAAAATGAAAATGAATATCACTGTTCGTAGTTTTTATATGGAACTAGCAGCGATACCCGACGTAGTCCGGGTGAAGATCCTACATGTGGTTTTGTCAATATATTTCCTCTAATTATTTGTATGTGAACTTATTAGGAGGGTGATCTATCTATATCTAACTATCTATCTATCTATCTATCTATCTCTATCTATCTATCTAGCTCTATTTATCTATCTATATCTATCTATCTATATCTATCTATCTATCTATATCTATCTATCTATCTATCTATATCTATCTCTATCTATCTATATCTCTATCTATCTCTATCGATCTATATCTATCTATCTATATCTATTTATCTATATATATTTATCTATATTTATCTATCTATCTATTTATATCTATCTATATCTATATCTATCTATCTATATCTATATCTATCTATCTATATCTATCTATCTATCTATATCTGTCTGTCTCTCTGTCTGTCTGTCTGTCTATCTGTGTCTATCTGTCTGTCTGTCTAAGAACATGATTACATGTACATACTCTCAGAGAACAGAATCACACACGTGTAATGCCAACGTAGGAGAGAGAGAGAGAGCAGGTGATTTTCTGTCAGTTTTCTTTGATTGTTTCTGGGGATATTATTTTATTTATATTTTGAAGACTTTGATGCTCTTGTCATACGCTTTTACGTACACCTAGAAGGCTCCCGTTTTCAGTTCCTGGTGTGTAAATTCAATCTCTTTCATTGTGTAAGATTTTTTTTGCCTATATGAAAGTTGAAAAATGACAAAATTTACCACCATTTATCAGCTGAGGGGGGGGGATGAAAAAAGTCTATATTAATTAGTTAATCATTGAAAAAAAAATTATAGGGCCAAGACACTCTCCAGGTTTTAGCCATAAAAAGAATGTAAAAATTATTACTCTCTGTGAAAGGATGAGCGCGTGCATAGCGGCTAAACAGACAGACGGACAGACAAACGGAGTGTTTTATATAGTAGATAATAAAATATTCAATAGTTAATCACACTAATATAATACGTACAGTTGCCATCTGATGACTCGAAGCCACCTCATCCACCAACATGCTGGTGTTGTATCTGGTATCAGTGAAATATATAAACTGGACCAACATTCAATCGTCTGCTCGGGTGAAACAAACCCAGTGATAAGCTGTCAATATGCAGATTTAACTTTTCTGCAAAGTCGCTTGAAATAACCCCTCTCAACTGTAACACTGGGAGGAAGGTATAGACTGCACACAGTGTAGGAACCTACAGGCTACCCATAAACACTGTAACTGCAACAGCCTGGAGCGCAGTGTCAAGCTCCTGCCTCGTGCATGGAATATCTCGACGAACTAGGATGGCAGAGCCACCATGGTGACCCTGCCCTTCAAATGAATTGGAATAAAATGAAGAATATGCTGGAGGACTGGCAGAAATTAAGTCATCAAGCATTGTTTCTTGGAGAGAAACACATGCAGGAAAGAAGCTAGAGAGAAGGACGCGCAGTTCCTCCCAAGAAGCACGCAAGCCACGGCAATTCCACTGAAGGACCTTGAACAGTGTTACTTTCGTCATGGTTTTGGGGAAGCCTCACGGAGGTACTTCCCACTACCACCTCGACCTGAGGATTTACTCAAACGATAAGTTTTATTTAATCCTGGGCGACTAGAAAAGCAAACCCGAGGAGTAGTACTTGGGGCAGTAATTGAGACCCGTAGACGAATCCCTGAAGCATCTGATATGTTAGAAGAAGATGAAGGTAGATGAGCAGGGATATTCTTTGAAACAATTACATTGGTCTTGTCCTGTGCAGCAGTGGTATAACTGACACAAGCAGATACATCAACATCCATAATACAGGTGCTAGAATCTCTCCGAAGCTCAAGCGAAAGAGAAACTGAATCTTATGAAGTCACAACATCCGTGGCATCCACATTCACTTCACCAGTGAATGCTTCAAATGGAGCTCACAACTCATGGTTCGGGAATACTATCTTGGCTAGAGTTGACAACACTGTGGTGGCTACCATCCGTTTACCTACACTCTCTGCTCTCTCTGACCCTGACTTCCACTGAGGGGGTACAGAAACTTTTGGCGAGAACGTAAAGGGTGAGCATCCCTGCAGTAAATACAGTAACTCTCTGATAGACACTCAGAAGTAAGATGTGAGTCAAGAGCAGAACAATTACCACACCGGGAATGGTTGTTGCAGTTACTCCTCCCATGACCAAACTCATAACAACAGAAACACTGTAAGGGACGCTCAACAAAAGGCTTCACCTGGGATATGCGAGCCATAGAAAGTGATGATGATCATATTTTTACTGCCTTTTATCTTTGTTACCCGTTGAACATTGTCTGGTCACATAGCGAGAATGTCCTCTTCTGAGAATCCATACAGGTCCTCATTATATATACGCCCCTTGCTATAATTAAATGTTCGATGTGGTTTGATAGATTCAAACATGCTATCAGTAGGATAGGGGAGATTGAGGAGCATCATGGTCTGTGTAAGATCTTTGGATCTGATTAAAACGCCCTTACCATATATCTTTATGTAGCCCATTGGTAGTACTCCAATTTCTTTCTCCAAATAACGGGAAGCATGGATAAGGTTACCACGTCCCTCCCTGTAGTAAGCCACAAACCAAAAGGGTGTAGGAACAGGACGTTCCTTTGGGACATTCTCTGAGTCATCAAAGATGTTAGGGCAGTAGTCATTGTCACTGTTAATTACGTTGGTGGACCGCATCATCTGAACTTTACAGTGAGTATCCCTCACAGTCAGTCAGAGAATCTTTTGCCTCAAAAGTTGCTTTGGCAGCAGCATTAAAATTAATATAACAACGATTAGACCTACAGTCACTGAATAAGTTATTCGGATACGAAGAACCACTCTAAAACTCTTGAAAATCGAGTGGATAGCAACATAGGAAGGAATGCAAGTACAGCAACGCACCAAAGTTTATGTACCTCCTTAGTGGAAGTCAGGGTCAGAGAGAGCAGAGAGGGTAGGTAAACGGATGGTAGCCACCACAGTGTTGTCAACTCTAGCCAAACTAGTATTCCCAAATCATGAGTTGTGAGCTCCATTTGAAGCATTCACTGGTGGGAGGGAGAGTCGGAAAGGGGGATAAGTGGAAGGTATAGTTCTAAATCTCCACATCCTGTCTGCTTAAATATATGGCTTATAATTTTGACAAAAATGAAAATGCAATAATCATCATCAAATATGGTCGCACCAAAACCGTATCCACTTTAGGGCTATGTCATTTGCTTCCTTTATATGACTCTGGTATAAGAACGGTTTTATGCGTTGTGTAACAATTGTTTCCGAAGATTAACAGGGGCACCACAGGAAGTTTTGTTACTTGCCCCCAATTATTATGATAAAATAATACAATTGAATACCTATGCACATAATAGGGTAGTGTGTTCCTATGTTGCATAAACTATTGATTCATAACTTCTGTGATATAATGTAAAAGGCACACAGATAAGTAAACATATAACTATACAATTTCAACGTAAATATTTGTGTATCTCAAATAAGGAGCAGCATTTTATCCATCAGGATTTTTTGTGGCAATAAAGAAATGTGTCTATCATATGAGGCATATACAGTACATCATATACAAGTGGCAATTTGGCTGGAGTCCCAAGTTTGACCTTCTGCTTGTTTAGTCCTGTTCGAGTTTTCCTCACTGAAAAGCTAAGCAATATTCGTCCTTCTTCCCCACCATGTGACTTTGAGCTCCGTTGTGCTGGGGCAGAACATTCAACATCGCTTAGCAATATAGCATTCACATTATTATGCAAAAGTCTTTGCACAATAATATTCTTTATAAATATTTTTTTTAATAGTAACTTTGTTTTTTTCGTATACATAATTAATAAACTCTTAGTATTTACTGATATTACTAATTGTCAACTCTAGCAGAGACAGTAACCCCGAACCACCAGTTATGAGCTCCCTTCGAAGCACTCCGGATGGGAGGGAGAGATGGGATGGGAGGGTTGGTGGAGGAGATGGAATGTCTGAAGAGCTGGATTCCACACTTTACAGCTTTTTCAGGTTTACCAATGTAACGTAGGAAAATATTTACATATGTTTTTTTGTTTGATATTTGTAGTGTGTTAACAGAATACAAATTAAGTTATTGCCAACAACAATGAAAATATTAACATTGCACATAATATTGTAAGCTCGTTACTGTTTACAAAATATAATAAATCCAAGGCTGACAACCGTTGAGGTCCTTTCCTGCCATGCTGGTCACACCTAAAATGACATGTGTGAGTAATCACTCTGTCAGATATCTTGATTATTTATCCTTTAATATCATTACTTTCGCTTTAACAAGTAATAGATCTATATAACAATAACAGAATATGTAAGCTTATATAATATTCCAGGTATTAAAAAACAATATATGACCAACATCGTGATACTACGAATAACAATGGTTGTATCTTTATCTTGGGTATTATAATGATCTTCTCGTTGTTATCAATACACATCTGATATAACTCATTATTATTATTATTGTCTCAATTAATTTATTCTATTATTATTACAGTAAAGTCGAATAGTGTTTACCTGTTTTGTCCTTAATATTATAACATATTTATATTATAACATTATTTTATTAATAACCTGTCCACCCACTATCTTTCTCAATCACTTTCTGCAGCCTCCTTGTCATTGATGCCTCAAGCGTCTGGGTGGTGGTTGTCGTATTATTGTAGACAACAATGTTCTTCATCTCATTAGGTTGTATCTATATTGCTGTATTTTTTTACAAATCGTACTGAAAATGAAGAAATAAACTCATCAACCAATCATCTCCGTCGTTACATGTTCAACTCTCTTCTTTCTCTACACCTCCGTCTCCACCGTGTGGGATAGGTTATAGAGGAGGCCAGGGGGAGTACCAATAAACCTCGTATGATTCACTCTCTCTCATACACAGTTTCAGATACGTTAGTTGACAGATTGAAACTCTGAACCCCATAGACTTTAGCGTTGACAGTGCTGACTGTAACAAAAAATTCCGTCCGGAGCTGTACAGTATGGAGGTACAGTCGCGTATACCAGTCGGTATCCCCGCTCTTGGCTGGAGCCATAGCCAGAGGAGAGCAGGGAATCGAACAATCCCTCCCTCCGACCCTCTCCCACACCTTCTACACACACCATCTCTACCTTCACCCCCACCCCCACCCCCACCCCACCCTCAACTCAGCCCAGTTAAGAAAGTTGCTGGTTAGGCGTGATATCACTCACGTATTGATGTTGATATTTATGATTAAACATTTACTTGAATTATCAATACCATACATACCACAACAGAAGGAGCTAATCTGCAATAATGTGTTAATGTGACGTTATGGAGATAACAAATTCATATAAAGGGATCTCCATCGGTTTCTTGACTCTGTGGCCTCCTCTCACTGTTGTATTATTGTGTCACCAGATAAGAGTAGAATATTCACCTGCCGCCTTCCTCAAGCTCGGCCAGTGTTCACCATTGGAGGGACTGTCATTCCCATGTGTTCCCAGTACCGTTACCTGGGTGCGCCAGTCAATATTTGGCCAATTGTTCCTGCCAGACCTCAATACCATCCTATTGTCCAGGATTTGTTTGGTCGTCTCCAGCGCCGACTTAAACCACTTCAATGGTTTTCTAACAACTCCTCAGGCATCTCCATCCCAGTAGCCAGGACCATCTATATTGCTTTTATCCGTTCAGTTGTTCATTACCTCTCCCCTGCTCTAATACAACTTCCCAGGGCTACTCTTGAAACTTTAGACAAATTTCAGAATAGAGCAATGAGGTGAATTCTCGGCTGTCCAATGTCGACCAGGATAGTGAACATGCAGCGTGAGTTGCATCTTCCCCCATTAGTGGAGAGAATTTATTCAAATGTTACTTGCTTCACATTCAAGTGCCTCCATTTCCCACATCTTTCACCCCATTTCTCTCAGTTAGTCAGAACTTCTCTTCGACCAAACTACCCTGTCCCTCCCATACTGCCTGCTGGACGTACACTTTTAAGGTCTGTTTCTTCTATGCTCCGTAGTCTTAATTTAGATATAATTGTTGAAGACGTCCCCCCAGGGCCCCCTCCGTGGATGCTACCAATACCTGATGTGAGCTTTACACCTACTTCCAAGTCGGAACTGCCTTCTCTACAGCAGCAGTTGGCTCTGGAACACATAGAAACAGTGACGTCCTCCATCACAGATCCAAACTGCCTCTACACTGATGGCTCATTGCAAATAGATGGTGCAGCGGGTTGTGCCGTTTTCTCACCCGATATGGAGTCACCTCCAGGGGGCTGGGTTGGCTGTAGTCTCTGTAACTCCTCCAGCTCAACATTGTGTGAATTGTTATTCAGCAGATTTTATCGTTTTTAGCCTTAACACATCATCGTAACTTGACTGTCAAATTTTTATGGGTACCACCTCATGTAGGTTTATGTCACAATGGTACAGTTGACAGACTCGCAAAGGAAGCCTGACTTCTGCCTTCTCGTGGTGTTGGACGTTCTCTCTCCCTGATATGTTATCTCTCTAGAGTTCGCTCCACCGTTCTCCTTCCTGTACGGCGACGCAGAGATGCATCTCCATCACCCATTACGAATCTGTCTGCCGCCACAAATATTCCTACCGTCGCCGAGGCATCATGGTTCGGAGGCACAGTGTAGTCTCTGCTCGTTTGAGGCAGGTTGCTGGGTGAACCTCCCTTCACTGAGTGTCGCTTGTGTCGAGCGCCTCATGCTAACACCATAGAACCTTATTGCCTGGCCTGCCCCACTGTCCGACATTTGCTGCCCCGGGCCTACCACTTGATGTGGTTTGTCGATAGCTGCTGAACCATCAAGTTTTGGAGGAGCTTCTGGTATGCCACCCTCGTTTTGGTAAGTTGATTCTCATGGGTTCTGCCTACCTGTATGTATGGTTGCATGCCTATTGATTGACGTTACGGCGCAAAAAAAAAAAAAAAAAAAAACGTAAGCCAGGTTTATCATAAGAAAAATCGACTGGAGAACAATCGAAAACAAATATTCGAGGGAAACAGTGCGAGAATATACATTACGAGATATACATTACGAGACCGTCATAGAAAAGAAAACGAGTGTCCTAATTATCGATTTATTGCAATATTAAATAGTTAGCTATTTTTGTTCGTGTGAAAGTGTATGTGTGTGATGACTAATTAAATGTTTAAATAATTTAATTGTTGGTGCACGACTGGAATTAATAAATATAGTAAAAGTAATAGTAAATTGGATGTTTCGTACACTTTAACCATTCTGTGAATACTATAATAAGTGCATATATATAGAAAAAAAACACGTAAAATAAATTTATGTTGATGGAAGTTGGGATAATAAAAGGGGATAATTAACCTCTGTTGATGATCGTTGAAGCCAACACAACGAAAGTCCAAGATATGTCTAGGTAAAGTAAGAATTAACAGAAAGTAAATCTTACATCACCAATTAATCAAATAAGAAAAATCTTACTTTCCGGTCACATATATCATGTTTTATAAGTGAAATACATATTTTTTTGTTACATTAACATCAGTACGAAATAAAGTAGGCTATATGTCTCGTTAATTGAATTTAAGTTACATTATTTTTCAACCTGGGTAAATTGTGTTTAGAGTCATTGCCTCTCTTTTGAAGGAATTCATGCGTTTTGTAGGATTCAAGATGCTAAAGGGCGATGTTAAGCGTCTTAATGCTTAGTTTGTTAATTTATATTAATTTATTCTATGTTGTGTAAGAAATAATAATATACATGTATCACAAATTTCAATAGGAATTTCTTATTTTTTTATAGAGTACTTTGTTTTGGATTAAGATATAATATTGTCGATTGGGCATTTCACTTGATCTGTGGCCCACGACCTTATTGTAATGATTTCATCCAGCCTGAGGCATCAAATTGTTGCCCATCCCTGGTTTAAGGTTCTTCGCGTGTACCTCGTTATATATATACTGCACCAGCCATGCATCTTCCCTTGCATATGTCAAATTCAGGTATACAGTTACCTAATATGTAAACAGTGCAAGTTGGTAGCGTCGTAAAAGAACGAATATGAATATCAATAATTACTCCTATTTATTCACACATTAGTCATGACGAGATATTTCCATGAAAACTCGAAAGAAGATATTTTTAAACCTCATAATTGTTTGGAAATTTAGCATTGCCCATGTTACTTTGTACTCCAAAAGTAAACTATTATTTTTTTTTCCAGATATGAAGTACGCGAGCCTGTGGACGGGCATTGGGGACTGGAAGCAGCAAAGGGCAATTGGACTGGAATAGTAGGGCAATTACAGCGAGGGGAAGATGACATTTGCCTTGATTTAACTGTAACTCCCCAGCGATGCTCAGTTATTCAATACACAGGAGCATACACCTACCAATTAGCAGTTCTTTTCACGACCAAACCTCGTCCCCTTCCAGAATACCTTTCACTCGTCAGGCCATTTGAATGTTAGTATAGCCATGGGCAAAAATAACGGATCCTTTTTTTCATTACTAATGAAGATAAGCACTAAAGTCTGATTCCCGCTTATGGTCCTTTCCTACAAAATGCTAGTGAGGGGTGTCCAAAATCATGTCCAATTTCGTTCGAGGTGCCTAGACACATTGCTGTTGTTAGACAGATGTGGAGTGTTACAGAGCTGACCATTTGTATTTATGAATTATTGAGATTACCGATTAACTCTTACATTAAGGAGTTGAACAAATATCGGTGCGATCAAGTAGCCTGACGAGTGTTGAATACGCTCCTGAGGGGAGGAAGCATACAATGAGATAATTTAGAAGAGCATGTCATAGTAAAAGAAGAGAGAGAGAGTGATGCATGCAACTTTGCGCCAAAGAGAGAAAGAAAGGTTCTAGTGAATAAATAAGAAAGGGAGAGTTGGCGAAACGAAAGGCCTTTGTTTCCACACTTTCAAGGAGTGATGTTAAAGTTGAGCCAACCAATACACGAATCCCATTCATATAACAGGAATGAATGAAACCCCTGAACAGAGACGGCAGCTGCGTCGGGGAGACGTATTCAAGGAATCTACACAGCTTTGAGGCAGATTTTGCTACATAGAAGATCATTTTTTCTCAGAGATATTGTGAGAGGATATTAAAAGACGAAAGATTAAGATGGGTGTCACTGAAACAGAAAGTAAAGTTCTTAAGAGATGAGTTAAAGTTCAGAAATCAAGGGTTGTCACTGATGTGCCATGACATGTCATTTAAAAAAAATGCCCCATCATGACATGATATCAGCTTAAAATTTCGAGTTGAAATTTCTCAAGTTTTTAAACTGTTTTGGCACCAAATTTTTTTAAAGCCATACTACAGCTACCCCAAGGCCTGGGCCTAGCCCATGACTGATGTCATGGTTGAATAACCTGGACATGACACACATATGCATAATACCATGACATAATAGTTTAATAACTTTTTAAATTTGCTCGCTAAACTATACAATGTCTCCTTAGTCGTTATTCATAAAGGCATCTTTCCCGGGGAACGCCGGGTACTTCCGCTTGTCATAGATAAAAAAGCGCAGTGGGAATGATATATACAAATTGATGATGTACCGGTTAATCTACATATATATTCAATATTTATCAACAAATCTATATCACATGTAATCCTACAATGTACTCACTTGTATCATATTGTAAGCATGTCAGACATAACACTTATTAAGAACAGTTTGTCCTGGGAACTTCATCGGGCGTGAGACTTGAGTCAAAGGTTAATGTATACCAATATGCACAGTTTCCTAAACTCTTCTCCAAGAGAACTTAATATGAATCGGCAGTCTTTTCAAAGGCGTGGGATACGACTATTTGAGTCATAGATCCCCACAAAGTCTTGTTCACTAAGTACAAGTATATTCTCATATTAGCCATCATACAGCTAACACTCCAACTCGCTGTACAAGAGACTTGATTCTTCATTAACCCTATTCACGCTATGTCGCATTGCAATCGTTGCTTTGCAACCCTAGGGCTATGGACAGTATACTGAACGATAGTTTTGAAACACGAAAGATTTTGGTCCGACAGAATGTAAACAAAGCCTAGCCGCGCGGGACCGCGAGTCAACGACAGTGTTACCATTGCCGCTTGGATTTATTTTATATTCATATATTTCTTAATTATCCGGTACATAACAGCAATTCTCTTTAATAAAAATATGGCAATGAGAAGAAATGAGGGAGGAAGCAAAATTGAAGGTTTGTTTACATTTTGTCGTACATCTGGCACACCGAGAAGGCAACTCGGGCTATGATTGGCTCTAATTTCTCCTATGGCACGAAACCAGTCAAACTTGGGGAATATGCCACCCGTCAAGCTACCAAATTTAATTTTATCATGTATATCTCCAAAATGCAATAGTCAACCGGCCCCCACAATCTTTCATGGGTAAATCTGGTCAACTCTACAGTAACACTCTTCTTCCATCCGTTTTCCTCCTTACTACGACTCATATTCTCTCTAACTCAATATATGTATTTATCGAACGTAAACTAACTAGGCACGAGAGCTAGATTTACTAATTTCACTTAAAGATGTTGTAGAAGGCCTTAAGTTACGACAGTGTTTCATTATCCTTGCTATTTTGTCATCATTTGAAAGTTCAAATTATGATAAAGCTGGAAAGGAAAACCAGAATAGCAAGGATATTATGCTGTATTTACTTATCATACTCACTCAACAATCCTTTCGGAACATACCCTTTGATATTCATGACTAACTTCTAGCAACGCCATATCTAATATGATATAATCGATGGATTCCAAGGGTAGGCCCAGAAATAGGTTAGATCAGTTTAGGATATCCCTAATTTATGTGTTTTCCCCTACCCAATAACCCTGATATCCTGGGCTCTCCCTTTAAGATTATAGTAATAGGAGTGGGGTATCTGAATTAACAATATACATAATTTAACAATTAGTTCATAAAAGGAAAATCCCTTTCCAAAAATAACGCAGAGATGGAGGCGTGATTTCATAGTTGTTGTTTTTTTCTCCAAAAAAATCTTTAATACTGTATATTTCCTACTCATATGCTAAACATTCTATCAAAGAGCATGGATGATAAAGAGGGGACACTCTGCTCGCTCCCGTATTATTTTAGCGACGGTGGCGCCCCAAGTGAGAAGCAAGTAAAACTCTAGTTTTGGGGTCACTGGTGTGGTAAACAGCATGGTCGGTACACAGTTTTGTGCAGCGATATGGGCTCCATGCACGTTTAATGCTTTCCCAACAGAAGCACAGTTAACTGCAGACTTTGCTGAAAAGATGGACCAATTATTCAACAGTTCTAATAGTGGATCTCGTACCAGTGCTGCTAAAATAAGACATGTATTCAGTGTAAATTCAGGTAACTAGGAGCTTCTATCTGGCTGTTTGATATGGTTTGCTAATACTAAATCATTGGGTCCTCGTAACCCGCCTCGTGTCCTTGGTTGGCAGATGAACATAAATGGTCTGATACAGTTGTGGAATAAGCTATATTCAGAGTACAATCTGTCTTACTTGTGCTTTTTGTTGTTATACTGGTGGTAGTGGTAGTTGTAGAGGTGGTTGTACTGGTGGTAGGTGTAGTGGTGGTTGTCGTCCTTGTTGTGGTTGTACTGGTAGTAGTTGTATTTGTTGTGGATGTGGTGATTGAATTGGTGGTAGTTGTAGTGGTGGTTGTCGTGCTTGTACTGGTGGTAGTGGTAGTTATAACAGTGGATTTGATGTGTATATGTGTATATGTGTGTGTATGAGTGTGCCGAGCATTACGGTGGGTTAGAGAATAAGTAATTGTATAAATTGTGACATTTTATTATTCTTTTACGCCATGTAAAGACACTGGGGAAGTATCCTTGAACTCCTCAGAATATGGTGTAACAGAGGATTACAGCAGTAGGGACGAGTTAAAATGTAGGGTAATTACAAAAAAAAAAAAGGAAATTACTAAGAAAGCGCTATAGTTAAGTACATCGATATACGTATGTGCATAATGTAAATTGAAAAGTATTTTTTCAATCTTCATAAGCGATAACAACAAGAAAAGTAGCATTGGTGTTGACGTGTAGTTTACCGCGTTGCCTGTCGGGTGGCGCCACTGTTCCCGCTGTTACATGCTCCCCATATGCGAATATCTGCTCTTTACCTTCCATACTCTTTGATCTATCATCTTAGATAAGGCGTTGTTAGAAGTTAGTCATGAATTTCAACAAATACTGTTACGAAAGGATTGTTGACTGAACATGATTGATTGATTGATGGATATTAGGCGCCGCAACATCGAGGTCATATAGCGCCAGAAAAAGGTGATAAAGAGGTGTGACAGCAAGCAGGAAGGAAATAAAAAGAAAAGAGGGACAGTTGAAGAACTTAAAGCTAATAGCTGGGGCCGAAAAAGCGCCAAAACCCTGTAAGTATTGCCCCCATTACTATAGGCAATACCCCCCTACGGGGGACTGAACATGATAAGTAAATATAGAGCTGTATAGCAATGTATTCAAATTATGATAAAACTGATTAGCAAAGTCAAAATAGCAAGGATACTAAACACAGTCGTATCTTAAGGCTACAATATCATTTAGTGAAATTAGTTAATCTAGCTCTCGTCCCTAGTTTGTATATGTTCGAAATGTGGTTACAAAATTAACCTATACATGGCAACTTTACAGTCATAAATGTTTTAACTTTTAAGTAGCACGTTCCTTTATTTACAAAGCCAGAAATCTACTCAAGAACTTTTTTGTTTTCATATACAGTTATTACCCATTAACAATCACAATCAGTTAGTAATATAGAGGGAATAATATTTGTTTCTATACACGACTTACTGGAAACGCTTCAATGACATCATAGCTAAACTACAGGTATTGTACGTCATCTCTGGCTGAGAGTTCAGGCTGCTGAGTGGCTCTAAATTCCCCCTATATATATACTCTTCCAGACATAGAAATTATGCACTCAATTGGGGGGATAGAGTAAGATGGATTCTTGCCATTTGTCCTTAATCTCCTCAGTAAAGCAGGAACAAAAATCACAGTAAAGACAAATATAAAAGCTTGCATGAATGGTTTCACGGGAAGTTTGTTTAAAATATGAGCTCCAAGCAATGAACATAGATAATAATATCGGTAAAGAGTGAAACTTTTCTAAGCTGTATTGTCAACAAAATTAGCATACGGCCAAAGGGATTCTGAGGTGATAGAATGTAGCGTAGCAATATGTTAGCCCGAATGAGCAGAGCTCATGCTATACGTTTGATGTGGAAGGGACTCTATATAATTTGAGTAATCAGAAAAGACTAAGCTAATTATTTTTCTTCATCATCGTATGTTGAAGGGGAAGTGTGGCTTGCTGTGATGGCGATCATAGCGGTGTGGGGAACGGCGATATGGTTGCTGCAGAAGGTGTGGCTTCTTGCTCTTGGGGGCAAGATGTTCAGTTTCAATTTTGCTGTTTTGTACAGCTGGAGACTCATGCTTCAAGATCCTCCAACCCGTCCGCCCAACAACCTGACAGGCCAGGTAATACTACCGTAGATTTGACTAATCCACTTCCTTTAAATAGCTAATTATTTTTTTTTAAATTTATATAGATGTAAGAAAGCTATATATATATATATATATATATATATATATATATATATATATATATATATATATATATATATATATATATATATATATATATATATATATATATATATATATATATATATATGGTGCTATAGCAACTTAGTATCAAATAAAATTAAATATATTTCATAACATTACACTGTGAATGACCTATACTGACTGCACTAATAACAAAAATCATTATGGCGATGATAATAATAAAGATGATAATGACGATGATGATCGTTATTATTATTATCATTATTATTTTGAAGAAAAAAAAACAGTATACAAGGTTCATATGTCCCAACAGGAGGAGGTACTCTACAGCCATGGCTGTACCCTCGTGATACATAATTTCTGAGTGTGAGGAGTAGAAAGCTTCGAATCGCCCGGTATTGTTCATTTTCCCACCTAGTACACCTATAGAGGCTGAGTTCGAATGCTAGATAGCCATTCTGTCACAAGTGTACTCGCAGTATCGCGCTTCCCTCCTGACTGAGAGACTTGATATGAGCTGGTAACACTGTTGATAATATATCTTCTCTCTCTAAAGTCACGTCCTGTCCTTTTCCTCCCTCCCTCCACCTCCCTTCTTGTTTTCGACTTCTTTATATGAATCCCAATGATTTACTCGAAATGTACAGTCACTCATAAAAGTAAAGACACCCCAGGCACGACACCTTTTAACTCGTGTTATATCGGTTCTGGTAACATTGTACCTGACGTCAGAGACTCAGAGGTGGTGGTGTGTGTGGTGTTTGGATCAAGGCTGGTTTGCTCGAAACATTATCTCAACTCATGCTTCGTCTCATCTACCCTTAGTTCAAAGTGAGTCGAGCAGATCTACTTCATATCTTAAGCGCCATCACTGACGTCACGCACACTGTTGCCAGAACCGATATCACACGTATAAGAAGGTGACTGGCCTGGGGGGGGGTCTTAATTTAATAATTTTTATGAGTGATTGAATAGTACATTTAAAATAGATTAGGAGAATGGAGTGGGAGGGACGTTGATTAAGATGAACTTACCATCCATCTCTCTCTCTCTCTCTCTCTCTCTCTCTCTCTCTTGTTTGCCAGCTATGTGCTATTTGAAATCATGGTTTATAATTGTTTAAATTATTCAACACGTGGCAGAGCTGTTTTCCTGCATTGCCACAGTTAGTCACTTGCTTGCTCCACTCTCGAGGATCAGACTTTATTCCTTCGCCAACACTCACTTTGAGTTTATTAAGAGAGCATACGGACTGACCCAGTCTGGGCCAGTCAGCTAGTTTTACAACTGCCATAACTGAGAAGTCTGCTTCAGCTGAGCACAACATACCTTCTTTGCTTCACCCAGGTGACTGACACAAAGCTGCGGTGGCTGTTTGCTATCAACAGGGTTTTCCAACTGAGGAGTATGCTGGCTCAGATCAAGATGGCTGCAGTCACCTCCCGGTTTGTTTATATTTTCAAAAGACGATAGGACATCATTAACAGAGTCAAGACTGGTGAATTTTTGTCTCTACCTCTCATTTCTCAGGACTCACCAGAGAGGCGCCTCAGATACATCCCTGTTGATGTTGATCTATTAACCATTTCAGGCCCCATGTTGCATCGTTTTTCGTAAAGATCTTGAAGGCTCTTAGTCATATCATTATAACATTCTAACACAATGTTTACGACACCCCGCCGTAATTTATGGCGGTATAGTAGTTAGGGAAATTTATATACTTAATGAGTTTACTCTTAGGATTTTAAGCTGTAGTCAGTAAGAACACAAAATTCTGACCAAATGTTCGCACAAGGCGACGTACCCTCCTTCCCAAATCCCCCACCAGACAAGCTCCTCGCCATCCCCCTACAACACCCATCATTCATTCCCGTCTCCCTCCCTTCCTCCCACTCCCAACTTCCCCCGTCTCCCTCCCTCTCCCCCCCCCCATTCCTCCCTCTCCCCACCTCCCCCTCTCTTTCACTCTCTCTTTCACTCACTCTCTCTCTCTCTCTCTCAATTACACAACACACGGTAATATATAAAGACATGATTTGTTTATTATTATATCGCAGATTTGCTATCAATAGGCTTACATTATTACTCAAATATATATAAACCAACAACGAGTTGCATGTTTTTGGCATGTTTGGCATGTTTAGGAGGAGTTGGTATACAAAACATTATTACTTATATAATTAATGGAATAATGATACATACGATTATACATGTATTTTATTTTAATCTTCATCGCTCTCAAAGAATATCTCCTCATCATCATCATCGGTATCAAAAGTGACAATGACGGGTTTCACAATTTCGCGGATATTGTCAGATGACCAATATTCCTCTTCAAATTTTCTGGCCCGCCGAACGGCACCTTCCCAAATCTCTTTGGTTGCGCATAACCTTGCTTCTTCTAACTACATGCCTGTAAGCTGGCACAAGTGAAGCGTTGTAATGTGGAGCGCACATATCTCTTCATTGATACCCACACGAGCTCTATGGCGTTAAGTTCAGGATGGGCTGGTGGAAGTCGGACCACTTCGTGACCCAATTCTCGAATGAGGTTATCAACTGTGTACTGTGGCTTTGGTCGGTTTTCCTTGCATATTAGTAGGAGTTCAGGACGAGTAGCGTGATGTGGGAAGGGGAGTTTTCTTTCCTCCAACCATTTTACAAGGGCAGCTTTGTTGGTGGCGGTGGTGGGGTAGCGAGACTCCTCCGTCAACTGGCTGTGGTAGGGAGCATTGTCCAACACCAGTACCGATGGCTCACCCAATGCTGGTAAAAGTTGAGATGTGAGCCAGCGAACGAAAAGGCTGCTGTTCATTTCCCAGTGGTAGTCACCAGTTTTTCTCTTCGCAGGGAAACTTAGAAAGGAGCCGTCTACAAAACCTTCGACTGTGCCACCTGCTACCACCACAAACCGCTCCCCTTCACCAGGTGGCGCCTGACGGCTATAGGTGGCGCTAGTTACAGGTTGCGTTGTGTCCACCCACTCCTTATTGTGTGACTCCACCTGTCTTCCTTCCTGTCGGTGACGTTGGAGTGATGGAGTGACGAAGAGCTTCAATGCGGTGGCATACAATATCAAGGGACTCTTTTCGTACATACATTTTTCTCTGTGATACCCTGTACCGGAATCCCATGCTGTGCAACAGACGCCATAACGCCGTCTCGGAGGTCTCACTGGGAATAATATCAGCCATCTTTAATTTTTCGGTCATTGTAGCAATGGTATAATTTTCTTTGCAGCAAACTTCGCATGTACAAAACGTCGAATGGCACCAACAGTGAAATTGTCAGACAGGTGGTGTACTGGAAGGTGTCGGGGAATCATGTGGTGAATCAGTGGGGTTCGCTCGCCATCTCAGGTGGTACAGCTCCGGACAGATCAATGGTCCACACCATATCCATCTGTGTCTTGGTTTGGGCCTCATCGGATCTGGCAACAGTTGCGGTGGAGGGAGGGGGAATGTTAGTGGGAGAGGAGGAGAGAAATGTGGGTGGGGTTATATACAGGTAGAGAAGACATTGTGTCAGGAGGAATGAATGAATAGTATTGTAGTAGATTTCTACCCCTACTATAGGCACAGGGTGAACACAGCTCTCCGGTAACACAGTTACAAGTTTATTGATGTGCAGGACTCATACATAGGTGGGACTTGGGCACACGTGGGCGAGTGAGTGTAGTGGCAAGGCGAGTTCCTGTAGAGTGTAGGCTGGATCAAGGTAGGAGAGGTGTTGACGGGTAAGAGCGGGAAAGCCAAGTGACCGGAGCAGTGACCCGGAGAAAAGGGGTAGCTTGGTGATTAGTGAGGCATGCTGGGAAATACCAAGAGAAACGAAGCGGGAAGCGCAAGGAAAGAAACGGGGAATATAGGACAAAGGAGGAACTCGCCACAACACTCCCCCTCCCCTTAGCAAAAAAAAAAAAAAAAAAAAATATATATATATAAATAAACAAATACATAACAAAACTAAAAAAATAATAGGAACTAAAACATGACAATGTGCTGCTTAGGGAAGGGCAACATAATGAATAACAAATATAACAAGGACCTAAAGTTACTTTATATAAAACAGATGCCCCCAGGGGACGGCAAGGCTAGGAGAATGGTTTAATAATATATTGGGTAGGAATTACTGGCGCTCCACGGGCGCGGCTGGAATGTCAGGGCCAGCAACCGGCGCGGCCGCTTGATGGTCCTCCCTGATCTGGAGACGTACCCATCGGGAACAGGGGCAGGCTCGTCACATTGGTCTGGGGAGTCAGGAGGTCCAGGAGGAGGCCAGCAAGGCTGAGTTGGTGTGGTTGGTAGCTGGGGTACGACGGCTGGCCCACTTTGGTGAGAGCTGGCTGCCACTGCAGTCTCCAAGCTGCTCTGTGACTGAGGGGGTAGATAAGGGATTATGGGTGCCGAAGTATGGGGGGAGGGGGCAGGTGTGGCAGATTGAAGAGTAGGAGGATTGGGGATGTGTGGGATAGGACTAGGCAGTGTGGTAGGGGCTGGAGTAATGGAGAGGGGAGAGTCGGGGTCTGTGACAGGTGGTTCAGTTGGGGTAGGCGGGGACAGGTGGGCAATGGGATCAGGTAGCACGGTAGGATGGGCAAGTGGCGGGGCGGGCATGTTTGATATTTGAAGTGGGAGTTGGATAGGAGTGTGAGGAGGAAAACAGGTACTGGGATGGCTGGGTGAGGTGCGGGGTGGGTGGGTAGGTCGGGGAGACGTGACAGAACTGTCTTGCATGGTAGGTGGGCTGCTAGGGGGTGGTTGTACTGGGGATGGGGGTGTGTTTGAGAGGGGAAACAGGGTTTGAGGGATGGGTTGAGTTTGTGGGTAGGAGTGGATGACGGTTGTGGGATGATGCATAGGGGCAAGTTGATGGGGCGGATGATGTGGCATATGGAGTGTGGCGGCATGGTCTGTGAGGGGTGAGTTGTGGTGTGGTGTGTGTGTGGGTGCGTGTGGCTTGTCATTGTGGGATGTGTTGGCCACCTTCACTCTTTCCCAGGACGTGACGTACGGTTTTCCTGATATTTGAAGGGTGACCGTGGCCTCCCCTCTTCCAATAACGCGATGCGGTCCAGTGTATGGCTGTTGGAGTGGGGTCCTATGTGCGTCCGTCCTGAGGAAAAGGTAAGGCGCAGTCGTGAGTATGGCGGGAATGTGTGTGTGCGTTGTGGTATGGTGACGTGTAGGTGTAGGCAAGAGAGAGGAGATAGCCGACTTGAGGGCTGGCAGGAAGGACAGGTTGGAAGTGTCGACATCGGGTGTCGTCACCTGGCCGGGTAAGCGTAAATCTTCCCCGAATACCAACTCCGCCGGGGCGTGTCCGATGTCCTCCTTGGTGGTGACCCGAATGGTGAGGAGTATCAATGGGAGGGCGTCATACCACTGGTCTGGCTGTAGGGCCCTGAACGCCTCCTTCAGCCGCCGATGGAAACGTTCCACTAGTCCGTTGCTCTGGGGGTGGTAGGCTGTGGTCCGTTGACGGGTGGTACCGAGGAAATCCAGCATGCCTTGCCAGGCCCTCGACTCGAATTGGGTACCCTGGTCAGTTACGAGAACCGAGGGGGCGCCAAAGTTAGCCACCCAGCTGTTGAGGAAGTGCCTGGCGGTGCCCTCAGCGGTGATGTCGGCCATGGGAGATGCGGAGCACCAACGTGTAGTTCTGTCCACACATGTCAGCAGGTAGCGGTGCCCCCTCGAGGGTGGAAGGGGGCCCACTATATCCACATGGACCGTGTGGAACCTGCTTGAGGGGACAGGAAAGTCGTGGAGGGGGGGACGAGTGTGACGGCCGACCTTAGCCTTTTGGCACGCCAGGCAGGCCGTAACCCACTGCCGTATGTTTCTCCTCATTCCAGGCCAGACTGCCCGCTTGCTGATGAGACGGTGCGTGCCAGCTACCCCGGGGTGGTTGAGGCCATGGTAGTGGTCGAATATTATTTTTCTGCACTCCGGAGGAATATAAGGGCGGGGCTTACCACATGACAAATCACACCATGCCTTGGTTGATGTGCCGGGGACATGTAGCAATTGTAGGTCCAGGCCAGTATTACCCTGTAGTAGGTCCTGCAGCTCTTGATCTTGATCCTGTCCTTCTGCAATGGCGGCATAGTCGAGAGGAGAGGTGGAGTGGATGGCTGCCAGGGTGTGAGGTTGGGGAAGGGATCTGGAAAGGGCGTCCGCCACCGCATTGTCTTCCCCTCTAACGTGGCGGATGTCCGTGGTGAATTCAGAGATGAAAGCGAGGTGGCGTGCTACACGAGGGGTCCAAGTGCCGCCCACCTGCTTCATCGCCGATGTCAGGGGCTTGTGGTCCGTACGAATATGGAACTCCCGGCCCTCGAGGAAGTGTCTGAAATGGCGCACTGCTTCGTAC
The DNA here is from genome assembly GCA_034508575.1 of Petrolisthes manimaculis. Lineage (NCBI taxonomy): Eukaryota > Metazoa > Arthropoda > Malacostraca > Decapoda > Porcellanidae > Petrolisthes > Petrolisthes manimaculis. The sequence continues at coordinate 1,849,937 of JAWZYT010002861.1, read as the reverse complement.
ATAGCCAGGAGTTCTCTGTCGAATGCACTGTACTTCTGTTGAGGTGGGTCCAACCTCTTACTGAAAAAGGCGATCGGGTGTAGTAGCCCATCCTTCTCCTGTTCAAGTACTGCCCCCACAGCGTCGGCCGAAGCATCCGTGTAGATGGATGTGGGTGCGTGGGGTGTGGGATAGGAGAGTAGAGTGGCGCTAGCAATCTTTGTCTTGGTGGAGTTGAAAGCCGTCTCAGCCTGTGGTGTCCAAGATAGCTTCCGTTGGGACCCCTTCTTGGTACCCTTAATGAGGTCGTGGAGTGGTGCCAGGGCAGATGCTGCGTGGGGTATGAACCTGTGGTAGTAGTTCACTACCCCAAGGAATTCTCTGAGTTTTCTTGCTGTGGCAGGTAAAGGGAAGTCCGAGATGGCCGCCACCTTCTGTGGTAACGGCGCTAAACCTTCGGGAGAGACTCTGTGTCCCAGAAAGTCAACCGTCGAAACTCCTAGGATGCACTTCGAGGGGTGGACTTTGAGGCCGTATTGGTGGAGGCGGCGGAACAACTCCCTGAGATGCTGGAGATGCAGCTCATGGGAAGGAGAGGCCACCAGAATGTCGTCAATGTAGACGACCACGAAGTCCAATCCCTGTACCACCTTGTCCATAAACCGCTGGAAGGTTTGGGCGGCATTACGGAGGCCAAAGCTCATCACTGGGAATTCAAATAGGCCAAAGGGTGTGGTAATGGCTGTTTTTCCGATGTCTTCCTCTGCCACAGGAATCTGGTGAAAGGCCCTGATTAGGTCAATCTTTGAGAAAACCTCACTCCCCTGCAGTTTTTGGTGGAAGTCGAGGACGTGTGGGATGGGGTATCTGTCGGGAACTGTAGCAGCGTTGAGGGCTCTGTAATCCCCACACGCCCTCCATTCCCCTTCCTGAGCCTTCGGAACCATGTGGAGGGGTGAGGCCCATGCACTGTCTGACGGTCTGACTGTCCCTTGCTCCATCATAATCTGGAACTCTTTTTTGGCGGCCGTCAACCTCTCTGGGGGCATGCGTCGGGGTTTGGCGAAACAGGGCGGGCCCGAGGTGAGGATGGTGTGTCTGACCCCGGTATCCTTGATGGGTGCCGCTGTAGTGGAGGAGATGAGAGAAGGGAATTCCTGCAGGAGGGCATCATATGGTGTGGATTGCGTGATGTGAGTTATATTTGGGGTGTGGTGGCGGCACGGACGTGAGGAGATGATGGCGCCTGATGGTTGGTGGATGAGCCTCCTTCTCTTGGGATCAACGAGGAGGTCATGGGCTGTAAGGAAATCCACCCCCAAGATTGGGTAATCCACCTCAGCAGTGATGAAGGGCCAAACTAACCAAATATTGTCCACGAGTGTGACCCGCCTGCTGGTAGTCCCGTAGGTGGCGATAGGCGACTTGTTGGCTGCCAAGAGGTCGTACGCTGTAGATAGCGTGAGACTGTCGCGGGAGGTAGGGGGGACGACACTCACCTCAGACCCGGAGTCCACCAGGTATTGTTCCCCTGACACGAGATCATCCACCCAGAGCAGGGCACGATCTCCAAACCTGCCGTTGAAGGAAGTCTTGCGTGGGGGTTGAGGTGGGGAAGGTGGTGTGGTGTGGTGAGGGAGAGGCGTCAGGGTAGGTGGGTGTGGTGGTTGAGCGGTGGCATTGGTGACGCTGGGTTGCCCCCGCTCTACTCGTTTCCCTGGTTCCTGGTGCTGCTGGGGCCGCGGGTCTGTGCAGTTGACACTCTCCACTGGCAGGGGGGGCGGCAGTTACGGGCTCGGTTCCCGAACTGTTGGTGGTACACGCAAACTGCCGGAGGGGCCCAGTGATGTTGAGGAGGTTGAGGATGGAGCTGCCGAGGTTGAGGTTCTGCCTGCTGCAGTTGGTGCACCATTGTTGTTAGCTCATTGACTCGTTGCAGGATTAGGTCATTGTTGTTGTCGTGGGTAGGGGGGTGGTTGTTCGTGTTGGTAGTGTGGGTGTTGTAAAGGGTGGTTTGTGGAGGTGTTGAGGTTGTTGTAGTAGTGTTGTGGTGGGTGTGTAGGATGGCTGGAGGAGTGTGTGCTGAGGCAGCGGGTGGCCATGTCCCTGAGTGAAGCGTGTTGGCCTCGACCAACATGTCTGCAAATTCCCCGTATTCTTGTAGAGAATTCGTGGTCTTTCCTAGGAGGTGTAATTGGATATCACTAGGCATGAGGCGGGTATGTCGCATCCGAAGAATGTAGTCAGGGAGGGGGGACCCAGCTGCTGTGTTGAGCTGTTGCATGTGGCGGAGTAATGCCGATGGGCGGCGACCTTCCACCTGCACGTCCTCTAGCGCCCTGTAGTGTTGCATGGGAGTCTTGCCATGTGCTGCGAGGATTGCTGCCTTAATCCCTTCATACCTTGCTCCTGGATTGAGTGAGGAAAGTAGTGGGGTGATGGAGGCGAAAACTTCTGTTGGGAGGGCCCGAATGACTGCCTGGTATTTATCATCATCAGGAATGTTGGACCCTTGCCAAACTGCCTCAGTGTGTGTGAACCAGGTGTGGGTGTCATATGTGAAAGATGGCACAAAAGGGGTGTGACGGGGGGGTTGGGTGGGAGGGGTGTGTGTTAGGGTGATACTGTTGTATGGGGTGTCTATACTCTGGGCCGGTGCTGAAGGGGGAGCCACGGGGGCAGTGTTGGTTAGCGAGGGGGGGCAAGTGGCCATGGTGAAGTAGTGGTAGACAATAGAAGGGGACGAAGGTAGGGGGAAGAGGGTGTAACACGAAGGCGAGAAAAAAAAAAAATAATAATAATAATAATAATAAAAAAAGGTAGGATTAGGCGCAGTGGGAGTATGAGTGGATGGAGTATATGGTGGGGAGGTAAGTATTAGTGTTAGGGTTGGAGATGTAGCACTGGTGGGAACGCACACGTGGGGGAAAGCTAGGACTGCACGCCCGTGTTTCACTGGGCGTGGGGTAACGTACAGGCTTCTACCTACAATGTAGCACAACAACGGTCACACTCTCCTATTTCATACGGAGTAACACTATTTTATCACACAGAATATCAATAATCACTGCTGAAAAAAAATATCACACGAGACAATAGGCTGGCACTGGTACATACATTCGAAAATATAAATATGTGGATAACAATATATGGATGGATAATGTGAGGAGAATGGGACGAGAAAATGGGTGAAAAACCAAAGATATAATGGGTTAACACAGCGGGGATGAGTAGTGTGTCGAAAATGGGAGCATGTAGGGAAAAAAATGAAGTGCACAATATGTGGGTGAAATGAGTGGGAAAATTACACACGTGGGGTGAAATGGGTGGGAAAATTACACACGTGGGGTGAAATGGGTGGGAAAATTACACACGTGGGGTGAAATGGGTGGGAAAATTACACACGTGGGGTGAAATGGGTGGGAAAATTACACACGTGGGGTGAAATGGGTGGGAAAATTACACACGTGGGGTGAAATGGGTGGGAAAATTACACACGTGGGGTGAAATGGGTGGGAAATATGTAACGCTATGGCAGGAGTGGGAGATTACGAAGTAGTCAGGGAGTGTGTACACTAAAAGAAAGAAGGTTTGTGGGGAGGAAATAATGAAATGGTACTTAAGTGCTGAAGAAACGCTGAGATGCACATGGGCGCAGTAGGACGAATAGCTTGTTGCACACGTGTAGAGTTGGAGCTGTAAGTATGTCGGCGGCGTGTAGCACAGACGAGGTGGGTCTAGTAGTTTGTTAGGACTACCACACGTGGTAAGTTGCTCGAGGTGGCGTTGCGTGAATGGCGTGGGACAAGCTGAATCCTTGTCGGAGAACTTTTCCGGGGTCACCAATGTAGTAGATTTCTACCCCTACTATAGGCACAGGGTGAACACAGCTCTCCGGTAACACAGTTACAAGTTTATTGATGTGCAGGACTCATACATAGGTGGGACTTGGGCACACGTGGGCGAGTGAGTGTAGTGGCAAGGCGAGTTCCTGTAGAGTGTAGGCTGGATCAAGGTAGGAGAGGTGTTGACGGGTAAGAGCGGGAAAGCCAAGTGACCGGAGCAGTGACCCGGAGAAAAGGGGTAGCTTGGTGATTAGTGAGGCATGCTGGGAAATACCAAGAGAAACGAAGCGGGAAGCGCAAGGAAAGAAACGGGGAATATAGGACAAAGGAGGAACTCGCCACAGTATCGAATCAACAGTAGTTTAATGCAAGGTTCATCAAACTTTTTCAGTCGTGACCCAGTTTTTATATGACATCATTCTCGCGACCCATACAGAAACATCTGTTACAAATGACCAGGGGCCGGATACTCAAACAGTTCTTAACTTAGTAAATAATTTCTACCTATCTCGCTTAGGAACAACAAAATTAGGAACTGGTTAAGAATTCTTTTCTCGTTTCCTAAGAGATCATACTCATTTTTTTTTCGGAATTCCTAAACCCTTCTTAGCCCTTAAGAATTCGTAAACCCTCTTGGAGTTCCTAAGGCCTTTAGCCTTTCAGGTGGCAGCTTTAAAGTGGTTACAACCAATAGGTAACAAGTTACGTCACTGACATACCAGCTGAATTATGTAAACAAACCACACGTGATACGATATTGAGTGTTGCTGCTGTATTACTACCTTATTATTCACTCACATTTGCCGACTATTTCATCACCTCGACATAGAGATATAATTAGCCATCATGTCAGACAGCCTTGATGAATACCCTCTCACAGGAAAGAAAAGAAGAGCCGCTATATTCACGAATAAATAGAGAACTAATGATAATATTACAGAAAGTGTCTCAAAACATAGTACAGTAATACCGTATTTAGGTCTTTTAATTTGTGTAGTGCCTTCCAAAGACATTGTGTTAAAAGATGTCGGTAAATTTACAGAAAACCTGGGTTCACTATATTGTATATATTAGTATCATTATCCACTATTTTGGACCATTCTAAGACACTTTTCATCTATGGTGTTTCTCTCGGATATGCCCCGTTTTCGAGATATGCCCCATTTACAAACATAATTTGGAAACTAGTCTGACCTGACCTGACTTAACCTAACGTAGACCCCAGCAGACTACTGGGACCTAACCTGGGCAAACTACCGGACCTAACCTGGGCAAACTACTGGGTATAATCGGTGTAAACTATCGTAAAGTGACTGGGGAAAATTTCCATACTGCTCAAGCTGTAAATACTGCTCAAGCCTAGCCGAAAACCCAGTTATTCTGTAATAATACCGATGTTTGGTGCTTTGATGGTAAAATGGGTACCATCAATGGATTCAATTACTCTGGGGAAATAATTCACTCTGAAATATCCTCTGCATGTTTTGCCAATTTCCCTAAATATTTCCACATGCACCACGGAGTTCACTACTCTGCTTACACTTGTCTGAGTCACTCCCTTTGAATCATCAATAACACTTTGAAATGTCCCACTCAATAAAACTCAGTGTCAGTATAAATAACACCTAACGTTATGTATGTATGTGTAGCATGTCACGTCGTGTGCCAAGCAATGTATGGCTCCAGTTCCTGGCACAAGTTGATTTCCTGCCAAGGAAATCTATAATATCACATCAAGTGTTCATCAATAACATGTAGTGGGTCTAATGTAATAAACTTCGTAGTGCAATATTGGAATTATTATAATGAATATAATAATTAAGTAAGCAATGATTCAGTAATTGACTTACCTTACCCGGTTTATTAATTCACCTTCGTTGTGTTGGTTCAAGGAAGGTTCTCAGAGGTTGAATCCCCTATATTATTGCAAGTTTATCAACAATTATTTATTTACGTGAGCTCTTACGATATGAATGCATTTATAAATATATAGTAATAGGGAAGATATGGTGTATGAAACAACCAATTACATTAAATTACTATAATTTATTGAATTCAGTCTTACACCAACAGAATTAATAAATTACTCACGTACTCACTTTCACTCACAAAAGCTAGCTAAATAAATGAGTTACCCTCGCGCGTGACTCCCGTTTTCTTTTCAATGTCCTCGCGAGTCTTTTCCAATGTACGAGTATAATTACTGGTGCTATTTCAAGACCTTCCTACTCAATTTACTTTAATTAATAATCAATATCAATCTAACCACAAGCCTTGATAATTACAGAGGTTTGTTTCAGTCTCAGTAATTTTTATTTCTGTGTCCTTCAACCCAACAGGAATTTTTCAATGTCCACACAATAATTTATCACTCGTTTATCTTACCTTCCACTGTCAATTGATTATGTTTTCTATCCAATCAATATGACAGTGCATTGCAATCACGAACGTTGAAGATTATAACTAGTGACGAGACCGAGTCATTAATCTTTAGCTGTGATTTTGCAAAGGGTAGACAGGAGCTGATCGATTACGTGTGTATACTCTGTCTGGCTGAAGTCAAGACTGCTGTTTTCAAATTCTCTCTACCCAACCAATAATTAGCTCCTCCCCCAACTGTCTGGATCGATACTCACGGAGCCACACCCAACTATCTGAATATAATAACTGACTAGACTTAGTCTTCATATTATCTCATTTACACTCACTAGCTATGCATGCAATGTAAATGCCGCCACATAAACTAATCATGGTAATTATCCACTTCACGAATCATATGGAGAGTTTAAAGAATAACTGTGTGTACGCAAAAATCAATATTAATAAGCCACGAGTGAGAAAACGAATGATTTAACGGCTACAGAGGGGGAGAAAACACAAGCTCAAACAGGAACTCTGTCTCCCGTTCACCACACACACTCCTGCCTTTCGTTTTCTCAACCGCTAGGCTACGGCTATTAAAGCATTATTCCTATACTTAATTGATTAATATGTCACGATCAAATTTGACTCGTGACATCTAACATATCCTTGTATACTCTTTATTGATAGTGGTAAGTGTTAGCAGTACAGACGCAGGTGGACCACGGCACATTGTAGTTACTAGCGGTGTGTGTGTGTGTGGGGGGGGGGGGCTACTACAACAACAATGACGACGATGGTGGCGACGACAGAGGGAGGGAGGGTATTAACGCCTTAATTAACGTCTGTTTTCATACATAAATCAAAGTTCCTTCACTGTAGCAGTCTCCTACAACAACAAATGGTGTGTTTTGGTGGTAATAATGAGTTGTGATATCATTTTTTCTACGAAATTCGACTTCCTAACTCCCTTAGGAGAGGATATAGGTATTCTTTAATTCAAGCGATTTAGGCAATCACAAAATGGTTGCCCACAGTTCCTAAAATGTTTTGAGTATGAGTTCTTAGGGCGACTGGGGAAGTTAGGAATACCTAAGGGAGAAAATAATTTTTAACTAGTTTTGAGTATCCGGCCACGGAATTATTATCAACCTAAGAAAATATAAGGCCTGAAAATGAAATGCAATAATTATGATTTTAACCAGAATTATTTACAGAATTATAAACACTGCGGCCACTGCCTCACCTACCCCTCTCTCTCTCCAAGATGGCGGCGTAAACACTGGCTCCTCAATCTTGCTCCTACTTTATGCCAATTCCTGAGGTTACCTGGATATCTACACTCTACGCACCCCGACCCAATGCCACATAAAACCCGTAAGACTACAAAAACGTATTTACTGGTGGTGTGTGCAACTGGACTTAGACAAAATTAGAGTAGAAATCTGAAGTGACCCAGGCTACACCCTCTATGACCGAAACTTCTGATTCTCGCGCATGCGCAGTAAGGCCTCAACTACCATAACTACGAGGAAGCCAAACCAGCTGCCATCTTCCACTGCCTACTTCACTGCTTCTTCGAACCCGAACATCCTTCATCGGCTCACTGACACACCAAATAAAAATGAATGAACACTCCGAGCCACCTGTGTGTGTGGACGAGACTATTACATCGCTACAGATACCAACGTGGGAGTTCTTGAACGAAAACTATACAAAAATAGAACTGCAAAAACACTGCCGTGAACTCAGTCTCAACAAAATTTGGGTCACCAAAGAAAAGCTAATAGAAATGATCCTGAGAAACCACCAAGAACCGTCATCAGATGCTGCTTCACAAGTCACCGAGTCTACTTCAACACAATGCTCACCAAAAGGACAGTCGGACTCCACTCCTGTCCCTCCACTCCCCTCTCCCTCACCCCAGTCTCTTACTTTCTCTCCGCCCACCTCTCCCATGTGTCTATCTCTCTCCCAAACTCCCCAACCCCCTTCGCTCTCACTGTTGCTCCCCCCCTCTCTCCCTCAACCCCACCCCTCACCCACAGCCCTCCCTTCCCCTTCCTCTCAACAAGACGTTGGTGTTGTACCATCACAACCTGTCATCGACTTAACTACATTACAACTTACACCCAGCCAGACTCTGCATTCAGGATTAGTTGCTACCATACAGAACAATGCTACTGCTATAGTCAAGTTGACTTCAGATCTAGGAAAAATAAAAGAAAATTTAGTAACGAAAAATATGGAAATAGAATTACTTAATACTGAAGTGAAAACTGCGTACTCATGCATTGATCAACTCAAACAGAAAATACTTGACCTTGAAAATAAAATAGCAATACACAATCGTCCACACCAGGAGGAAACCACACTTAGTGTCCCACATAAAACCCTTCTCCTAGGAGATGAAAATTGGACGCAGACCAAGGTATCAGATCTAGACAAAAATGTTTCAATTAGAACAATCAAAGATGCTAATATTGACCTTCTTAAATGTTGGGTAACCGAAAAACTAACATGGGCTCCAACTAAATGTATAATTTATTGTGGCCTACATGATATTATAGAAAATAATTCCCCTGAAGCAATACTTGATAACCTTGGCTCTTTAGTTAGTGAACTTAAGGAAAAAAATGTAGAAATGAGTGTCCATATTTGTCAGCTAGCACCAACCTTACTATCACAGGATATGCAAGCCAGAATCGGGGACTACAACGAACACTTGAAAAATTGGTGTGAGCTAAATTGTACATCCTTTGTGAGACGGATCCTTCCTTCAGATTGGGTACAGGCGAGGTGGACGACATGTGTTACGACATGGAGAGCAACTCGCCTGGATCCACTTTGAATAGGTTGGGTTTAATCCGCCTATTCAGTACAATTACAAAACAATGTCCAAACATTAAAATATGTAAAAATATAGACACCATTAAGTGGACAACACAAAACAATAACACTAACCAACAAAACAGAAAGTATCCTGTAACCTTCCAAAACACTAGGAATAACACCAATGATAATCCCAACACAATAAGTATCTCTGACAGAATAGGGGCACCAAACAACCCACAGACAAATACTTGGGCAGAGGTTGTGCGCCGTAATTCTGCTACCGGCCACACCCCTATCTCACCAGGTACAAGACAAACAACACACCATAACCCACAATATCCACAACAAACAACAAACACTCATAACAACTTCAATGTACTACACAATACACACATTAATCGCCACAGAGACAACCAATACTCACAACAAACAGCACACACTCATAACAGTTACAACGCACTACACAATACACATAATAATCACCACAACAACGCACTACACAATACACATAATAATCACCACAGAGACAACCATTATTCACAACAATCAACACACACACACAACAGTTACAACGCACTACACAATACACATAATAATCACCACAGAGACAACCATAAATCTTATACTCACAGACAAACCAATAACCGAATGAAGAAACGTGGATGTTATAATTGTGGTGAATTCAATCACACACAAGCTACTTGTAGGTTTGACCATAAGATACAATGTGCTACGTGCCAGTCTCTGGGCCATAAGAGCCGTCTATGTAGGATGTACACTAAATAGGAGTATGGCGAAGAAGACCCTGCCGATGGCTCAGTAAAGGGGAAGGACACCCTAGTCATAGAACATATTAATGCTCAATCTCTTTTATCTAGCCTTGACGAAATAAAACTTTTAATGGAAGAGAGAAATATTGACATTTTATGTATTTCTGAAACATGGCTCCTTCCCCATACTCCTGACAATTTTATTAATGTTTCTAATTATAAGGTTTTTAGATGTGATAATGGACGTGGAGCTGGTGCTTGTATATACGTAAAAGATGTATTAAAAGCTAATGTAATTAGGTTAGAGGTACTAAGACCACAAGGTATTGAGGATGTATGGATAACTGTTCAATGTAGAAAGTTACCTGCTATTATAATCGGTTGTATGTACCGGCATCCAAAAGCTCCAGCTGAATCTTTTAACTATATTGAAGACATTTTTAGATTAATAAGTATTCGAAAGAAACCATTTTTTATACTTGGTGATTTTAATAACAATATGCTTTTACATGACAATAAATTAAGCAAACTTATAGAAAATAACAAACTAACCCAGATCATTGACAAACCAACTAGAGTAACTCCCTCATCTGCAACCCTTCTAGACTTGGTTATTACTAACAACGCTGATAAAATTCTAACACATGATGTCGTCCCACAGGTAATTGCTGACCATGACCTAATCGGCATAAATGTTAATATAACTAAACCTAAACGTGTGCCCATCATAAGAACCTTTCGTCATCATAGAAATTACACACAAGACCGATTATGTTCATTACTAATAGAAAATTCATCTACCATGGATAAAATACTGTTGACAGATGATGTGGACGAACAAGTTACTGTTTTTAATGATGTATATATGAAATGTTTAGACGAATGTGCTCCTGTTGTTACTAAAGAAATCCGCAGACCGTTCGCACCATGGATGAGTGATGAGATACAAAATGCTATTAAAGTAAGAAATACTGCACAGAACAAATTAAAAAGGGATCGAAAAAATACATACCTACAAGAGGAATACAAGCGAGATAAAAAGATGGTGAGGACACTCATTAGTAAAGCTAAATCCTCATACTTCAATGAACAACTTAGTAACTGTAAAGGTAACACTTCTGCCAAATGGAAATTAATTCGAGAACTCGTCCCTAGTAAAAAATCCAAGCCCTCTGACCACTCTTTTGACGAGATTAAGAATAAAGTTAATGAATTTAATTCATACTTTGCAAGTGTGGGAAAAACCACTTATGAGAAAACTCAAAACACTCTCCATGGTGGGAACGAGTTAATACTTACACCTGACCCTCCTAACCTTCCAACTACTACCTATTTGGAAGGTGAACATTTTAGACCTCAACCAGTAGATGTTAACACCATAATACTAACCATTAAACAACTAAACAATACTTTTTCTATTGGCTCAGATAATATCCCACTAAAATATGTTAAGGATACACTGTACGCAATTGCATTCTATATAACAATTATAGTAAACACCTCAATAACAACTGGTGTCTTCCCCACTGCTTGGAAACACGCAATAATAGTACCGATATTTAAAAATGGTGATGCTGATAATGTGAGTAATTATAGACCTATATCACTCCTTTCAATTGTTTCTAAAATACTGGAAAAAGTAACAGCTAACCAACTAATGCACTACCTAGAGGCTAAGAGGCTCTTGTCTAACAGTCAGCATGGTTTCAGGCCTAAGTTGTCAACTGAAACAGCACTCACTATTGTTACTGATGAGATCTATAACAGCATGGACCACAAGGAAATATCTGTACTTACACTGTGTGATTTATCAAAGGCTTTTGATAGTGTCCATCATGATATACTAATCAACAAATGTCTCAAACTCAAGATTGATCCTTTCTGGTTCACTAGTTACCTCAGCAACAGAACCCAATCTGTCTGCATAAAAAACACGACTTCTGAGAAACTAAGTAATGAATATGGAGTTCCACAAGGATCAATCTTGGGTCCAATTTTATTCAATATTTTTGTTAATGACCTATCTGATAATATTAAGGACTGTTTGGTTGTACAATATGCCGATGACACACAGTTTTTACTCACTGATAAAGTAAAGAATCTTGACAATCTTATTAGGAAAACTGAGGATATCCTTAAACGTGTAAAAACATATTTCTTGTGTAATGGTCTGATGATAAACTCTAGCAAAACCCAATGTATCTTTATAGGAAACAGACAACTCCTGTCACGCATCCCTAACAATACTGTGATTGAAATAGATGGAGACACTATCACTCCAAGCAACCATGTAAAAAACCTCGGGCTATACATCGACCAATATATGACCTTTGATAAACACACTAATGAACTATTAAAAAAAGTCATCGGTATATTAATGTTTATAAGTCGAATAAGTTCCAATTTTGATAAACCCTCCCGTATTATAGTTGTACAATCCCTAGTATTAAGTGTAATTAATTATTGTATCCGGATATGGGGAACAACAAACAAAACTGTAAAAAACAAAGTACAAAAGCTACAAAACTTCGCAGCCAAGGTAGCAATAGGTGGGGCAAAAAAATATGATCATGTAACACCAATAATTAAGGAACTCGGGTGGCTCAAGGTAGATGAGAAACATACGTTTGGCACATGTACTACTGTCTATAAGATATTAAATGGACTGTATCCTGAGTGGTTGAAAAAATTACCAACAACACGTGAAATAACAAATAGTAAAACCAGGCAACAAAACTGCCTATATGTACCTAAAAAATGTACAGAGAGTGGTTCCCGGAGCCTGGAAGTGATGGGACCTAAACTGTGGAACAACCTGCCCAGTAATGTGATACATGCAATTTCCCTACCAGTCTTCAAAGGCAGGCTCATTGATCTTTTATTAAATAAGAGTAATGTTACTTGATTTTGCTACAATTTTAACTTTGTGACACAACCGTTTTTCGGTTAGAGACAAATTATATTTATAAAATCATAGATTTATTTATTGTAAGATTATTTTATTACTATGTATGTACAAGAATAACCACTGCCCAGTGGAAAATAAATTATTTGAATTTGAACTCTCTCTCTCTCTCTCTCTCTCTCTCTCTCTCAAGAAGGCTAATATTTGTGCAATGATTTTGTTTTATTGATAATTAAATATATGAATATTCGATTATAAAAATATGTTAGGTGGATTCATGTATGAATTTCATATTTATTTAATGTCACGAACATTATTATTCTATTTTATTCATTCCTTAATTTTTGTGAGTTTGGAGGAATTCGGGACCCGTAGTTTGAAGAACCCGCGTTTAGAGAAGTGCATACTGCATTAACGTAGGTGGATATAGGAGAGAAGAAATGTGATGATTTAAGGCGAGGGTGAAGGGGAAGAGGGTAAGACAAATGAAGGTGATTAGTTGAAAAGTAATAACAAACATCTGTTACATTATATATGTTACATTATTTCCTTTAAATAAAGGCACATTCCATTGTTCACCATCGTAGTGGGATTATCTGGGATAGACTACTGAATATATATTATCCTTTGGATATTAGACATATATCCCTGTATTCCTTTTATCCCTCGTTCAATATAAATTATCCCTCGTTCATGCCCCGTAGGGGGGTATTGCCTGTAATGCTGTGGGAAATACCTTAAGGGTTTTGGCGCCCTTTCGGCCCCAGCCACTAGCTTACATTTCTTCAACTGTCCCTCCGTTCTTCCTATTTCCTTCTTGCTTGCTGTCACACCTCTCTATCACCTTTTCCTGGTGCTATTTGACCTCGCTGTTGCGCCACTTAATATCAATCTAATCATTCGTGCTAGCTTGTAGTCCAGCCTATTTATCACCTACTCCCAAGCACAGCTGTTTGTTTATTGTTTTTAGCTCCGACCTCAGCCGAGAGCTCAAGGTCTTATCGTAATTCTTCTTCTTCTTGGGGCGACAACTTCTTAAAATGGTTCAACTCGCTCACTCCCATCCATTTTCTTTTACCGACATTGAATCATTTTTTCAAAAGAGAGGGGGTTCAACCGAGGGGTTCACCCTCAATAAAAAGGGTTCATTTTCAAAATTTCAATATAACCATATGAATACGAAAATCCAAATAAAACATAAATAATATTTTTGAGACCTTTACATATGGATATTTTATTATTTCACTTGAATCATTAAGAGCCGGAGCTTTTGAAGGGTTTTCCTTCATGTTCTTGCTTTTTTCGGTAGAAGACGGTTTAATTTTCTAACTTTTTTAATAATCATATTTGTCAACAAATTCATTAAGCTATTTACCAAGATGTTTTCTTCTAAATATGCATTTTCTTAAAAATAATGTATTTTAAACTTGAATGGCGTTTTCAATAAGCTTGGAATAATTTTATGCCTAGGCTATAATTATATATTACAGTATCTCTCAAGTAACTGGCAACCTTACATATCGTCCTTGATGTCTTATCCCTTTTTTACTTGCCCTTCCTTCCTTTCTTACCGTTTACCTTGTCTTTCTCATATTTTTTACCTCATTCGTTCTTAAAAAGTGTTAATGACATAGGCCTTTCTCCCTTATCACGTATAGTCCAATTACTGTATATGATTCGAAAAACTGCGCCAAAAAACGGTAATAGAGAGGTGAGACAGCAAGCAGGAAGGAAATAGAAAGAAAATAGGGATAGTTGGAGAACTAAAACCTAGTGGCTGGGGCCGAAGGGGCGCCAAAACCCTTAAAGTATTGCCCACATCACTAATGGAGGTAATACCCTCCTACGGGGTCAATATGTAGAGAAATTAGAAAACAATTAGAGATTTATGGGGAAAGATATATAAATTATTTAGAATAAAAGTGTTGTCAGCTACACATTATTGACGGGATTATCCCAGCCACAGCATTTCGCCTTCATAAAACTGAAGGACTATAGGTTTCATGCATTGCCATTTGCCAGTCTGTTGCTAGTCAGAATGTTAACTTGTTAAAGCCATTTGAAGAAAAGAGAAATATATTATATATATTTTTAAAGTTACTTATAAGTATTTTTCATTAAAATCTGTTTCGATATACATTACCTTACTTTTATCTAGTTCCAGCATTACTGCACAGATCACCATATGACACAATAATGACCACAAGGACAGTAATGGTGATCAATGTGATGCTCATATATCTCTCTGTTTTATGCTCCACTTAAGAATTATGTTCTCCCCCTGGCTCTACCTCCCTCAACTCTTTCCAACAAGCAATCCCTCTCCATTCCTCCAGCTCTCAGTATATACCCCAAGAACCGCAGTTGTCTCCTCCGGATAAAGCTCATCAACTCCCTCTCCACTCCTGCGCGTCTTAACATTTCCTCGTTGGTTATTCTTGCTGTCCATGGAATACTTTGCATCGTTCTCAGGAACCACATCTCCGTTGCTTCTAGTTTCTTTTCCATATTCTTCTTAACAGTCCAACATTCACATCCATATGTTAAAACTGACCAAACGTAACATTTCATTAATCTGATTCTTAAAGACATTCTTAAGCTCAGATTCGTTTCTGATTCTCATGAAAGCACTTTTTGCCAATATTATTCGCCTCTTTATTTCTTTTTCACAGTTTGCCTCTTCTGACACTGTACTTCCCAAGTAGTTAAATTCTCTTATTTGTTTAATTAGTCTTCCTCCAGTATATACTCGTACCCTCAGCCTCTCTCTTCGTTTTATTACACCTAACAACTCAGTTTTCTTTGTATTTATCTTCAGACCCCTCTCTTTCTGCGGCTTCTCTCAATTCATTCACAAGTCCTTGCAACTTCTCTTCTGAATCTGCCAAAAGAACTGTATCATCCGCATAACGTATGTTAGTAACATTTCTTCCTCCAACTCTCAGTCCCTCCAGATCTTCGAGGTTCACCATGCATTTTTGTCCGTATACAGAGAAGAGGTCTGGTGAGAGGACACACCCCTGCCTCACTCCTCTCCTTATATCTATCCACTCCGACTTTTCCCCTCCAATTCGCACAGCCGCTCTCTGGTTCCAATACAAATTTGCAATCAACCTAATATCTTTACCATCCACCCCTATTTCCTTATGTATCTTTACCATCTCTCCATTTCTAACTGTATCAAAAGCCTTTTCGAAGTCTACAAAACACATATATATGTCCTTCTGCATCTCCACCGCTCTCTCAATTATGGTTCGTAGACAAAAGATGGCATTGCTTGTGCCCTTTCCTGCTCTAAATCCAATTTACTCTTGTGCTACATTTTCCTCTACCTTCTTCTGCAACCTATTTCTCAATATTCCAAGAATTATCTTTCCCATTTGACTCATTATGCTTATTGATCCGTGTTTTTCACATTCTGCAGTTCCTGTTTTTTTATTCTCTCATGGCATCTGTAAACTATTTAAATTACTGCCAGGAATCTGCACTGAGGAAGACGAAACTGAGGTTCGCACCTGTTATTTTCCAAGAGTGTAGGGAAATGGTCTCCACCATATAAATCGGGCAACACACTCCAAGTATAATCCAACAGAGCACTGAGTGAACAGAGGGAAATGTCAATAAAGGTAAATGTCCCACAGAGGATGACGGACATTAAAATCATAAAATAAAATAAAGGGAGAGGAAAATTCCCGTACAAGACGGCTGAGATCACCCCTCTAAAGTGTAACACCGGGAGGAAGGTATAGAATGCACACATTGTAGAGACGGATCAAAACACCTTAACTGCAACAGCCTGGAGCGGAGTGTCAAGCTCCAGGCTTGTGCATGGAACATGCTGAGTATACATGAAAATAAACTGTATCTTTCGTAGTCACAATATCCGAGGTATCCACATTCACTTCACGCGCTTTCGATTTTCACAAAGGAAGCTTGCGATGGAGAATATCTGTTGAATTATGAGATTCATTGGAGCCACTAGAACGCCTCTGGTGAAACTGAGAAGAAACTAAGGATGAGTCTACAGAGACGGTTGCTTTGCATGGAGGAACGTCCATGGAATCAAGTGTCTCAGAGGAACCACCAAGACGTCTCTGTTGCAATTTAATTGACTTATGTTTCCTTTTTTGGGAGCGTGTGGCAGCGTGAAGCTCTACCACATGGACACATTTAGTTGAAGCCTGAAAATTTTCATCAGTTGAAAGGGCACCAGAATGAGTGTTTAATACAATTTCCAAGACAAAGAAACTATTTTGTAGTGAAACTGTAGAAGCGTTCTCACCAGAGTAAGAAGCAGCTGCTTCTTGAGAGAGTGGAGAGGGTACTGCTACCGATTTAGATGTTGAAGATTTGGAATGATGTCGGCGAAGGAAGGCGTATGTCCTAACACCAGTATCCTTTTATCGCCTAAATTTGTATCCGCCGCTACTACCATCGAGTAGCCGTGGGGATCCACATCTCTGCTTCTCTCTGTGTGTGAAATACCAACCGGGCTCTCAATTATATTTCAGTGTGGCTGTCTCTTACTAGCCAACTGTACCAACCATCTGTAGACGCTTACCTCCGTCTGTGTTCTTGTATCAGTCAACTCTCTCGGGCTGGTTATCACTTACCACCCTTCTTGTGTAGTCTTTGGCTTCAACCAACCTTTACTTACACCGTTGTACCCTTATTAGTCTTACTGCTGGGGAATATATTTAAGTACTCAAAGGTTTACAGTAAACTCATGGACTTGTCTCTATTTACTGATGTAGCTTATATATCAGTCACAGGTTACAGGTTATACTGGACACGACTCGTGTCTCTAACGCATGTACTATCGCCCACAAGTATTCTTATCCACCCCAGTTTTGCCTCACGCAGATTTCATCTGGTAACACTGAACCCCGTCCCCCATGTCCAGATGTATGATATCCTCTATTTCCTACCTCACTTTCCTTTCACATTCTCGTAGTTATTTACTGTATAAATTATACCTTGAAGTAATATTCTGTGAATATTGTGGTTTATCCACCTATTCAGTCAAACTGTATTTACTGGGAAATTAGAATGATTTTATTGATGAATACCGGTATAAAGGTTTCCATTTCCTATCCCCCTCTTCTTCTCCCTCTCTGTCTCCTGTTCTTTCCCTCCCCCCTCCGTTTCCAGTGCTACCTCCCTCCCTCTCTGTCTCCCCTGCTACTTTCCTCGCTCCCCCTGACTGTCTCTCCTGGCCCCCTACCTCCTTCCCTCCCTCCCTCGATTACTCTCTCTCTCTCTCTCTAATTCCATAATTTCCCTCTCCTCCCTTTCCTTTTTTGCTCTCTAATTACTTCTCCATCCTTTTCTGCCTCTCCTTCCTTTCCTTTTTCTCTTTTTAAAATTACTTCTCCATCCTTCTTTTCTGCATCTCCTTCCTTTCCTTTCTCTCTCTAATTACTTCTTCATCCATCTTCTCTGCCTCTCCTTCCTTTCCTTTCTCTATTAACGGCAGCCAAGGACAGAAAACAGTATTACAATGAGTATGAATCCTTTAGCTTCAACCCTAGAGATTCGAAAGATTCATGCAACCGAACGAAGTCGAAAACAAATGGAATTCAACCACCTCTGGTCAGTTCGTGCCTGTCCACCAGTTCTCCTCAAGATAAAAGTTGCATTAAAATTAGGAATAACATAGTAATAAGAAAATAACAAGAAGACTATCATGGCAGTGCCTAATACTTTATTCATAATGCATTTCACTTCAACTGTAATAAACTAATACCATGTGTCCTACTGTATACGAATAAAATAAATTCATAAGTCTTAACACCAGTACACACAATCTAATATAAATAACTATATTTGTGAAGGAGCTTTTTTTTCTCCATTATCACTTTCTTGCTGAATCGGGAATTAAATTAAATGAATGTTAGCATTACTTACGTGGCGCCGCTCTATTAACTAAAACAGTGAGAAAAAACATGAGTTTTCATATATTTTACATTGTTATTTGAAAATATTAATGAACAAGGGTAAAAAGATTCCAACCTGTCGTTAGACTGGAATGATGGAAAGTATAAGGTCTAGGAGAAATGTGGAGTCCATCCATGTGATAAACAAACTCTTTGATTTCATGACCCATCAGACTCAAATATCACTAAGAAAATTTATATAAGTCAGATAAAAAATAGATATCTTAAATAAACCACTAGATATAAGGAAGAGGTTAGGAAACGCTACTCATAGATAAAAGCAATAAATACGAAAGAAATTCGAACTCAATGCGAGGTAAAACATTATGAGTATAAGAATGATTAGGATAAAGATATGATGACTGGATTAGGCTTAATATCACTCAGTAAACTCCTAACATAACACATATAGTAATATGGTATGTCAGCCATAAATTAGACCCAAGTGTTAAAGATAGTGTGCTGTAATATTATTTAGATACAACGATTCGTTTAGGAGATATTTGCAAAAAACAATGTCTGACCGGCGCTGAAACGTATAGTAGGCTGCCTTGATCTAGAAGAGGACAGGACAGGACATTAACTTTAATGTATTTTTCCTCGTTATATTATACAGAATATTATATACATTTATTTTATTGTATGTGCATTTACTCTATTATTCGATACACCAAATTATGAATATAGGTACAATTTTCAATAACTGCCTCATTGTCAGCCATTGAAGTAATCGTGTAAGGAATGTAATGGTTTTCAATAAGCTCAAGGGCATGCATTGACACACAGCTGCTGGTAGGGTTGTGGCTGGTTGGGAGTCTAGTGATAGCGTTATCGTACCGCACATCCCTCATCTCGCATCTTGTGGTTCAGGGTAAGTCTCCAGAGATCAATTCTGTGGAGGACCTTATGGAGCGGGATGGCTGGAGTTGGGGGACTCCAGATATGACGGGTGCATTCAAAATATTCCTCAGCACCAATCCCGACCCAGCTATGCAGAAGTTACACAGCCAAATGCAGGTACTGTTGTTTTCACTTGCAAAGACAGCTATAGCATGTAGTGATAGAACTTGAATAAAGGCAATATAATCTTCTATTTTATCCACACAAGATACTGTACTTTATTTTACCAGCATCTCATCTTGTGGAGGAACAATACCATTAAAACAGTCAATGCGTCTTTAATAGTTATGATTTATATATTGAAAGAGGTGAGGACTAATGGACAGGTCGCACAATGTCTATATTTTATACAAAATTTAACTCGCTCACTAGAGTAAGCCCCGTTCTCTCCCAGTCTCACATACATGCCCGTCGTTATAACATATTTTCTTTCACATTTTTTCAGTCGATTGAGGACTATTAACCATTTCAGGCCCCATGTTGTATCGTTTTTCGCAAACATCTTGAAGGCTCTTAGTCAGATCATTGTAACATTCTAACACTATGTTTACGACACCCCGCTGTAATTTATGGCAGTATAGTAGTTAGGCAAATATGTATACTTAAAGAATTTACTCCTATGATCTTAAGTTGTAGTCAGTGTGAACACAAAATCCTGAGCAAATGTTCGCACAAGCTGACGTACTCCCCTTCCCAAATCCCCAAACCAGACAAGCTCCTCACCATCCTCCTGTTTAGCCGCTATGCACGGCCGCATCTTTTTTACCTAGAGTAAAAATGTATACATCATTCTGATGGGTGAAGCCTGGGAAGTGTCCTAGGTCTACAAAAAAATAAATAAATGACCGATGGGGGGTTTGCAGCCCAAGACGAAGGCTGTTATTTGGCCTTAACCGAAAGATCCCAGGTTTAAATCCCCGGTACATTTTTTTTTTTTTTTTTTTTGACAAATGATACACCATTCTGACTAGTGTTGTCCCGGGAATGTCCTCGGTCTAATTTTATTATTGGTGGATATGTGTTTCTTGAATTATCAGCTTAAGACAACAAAAGATTTATGGCATTCTCAACATAGACTCTATGGTCTCAAGCATCAAGGATGCAGGCAGGTCTGGCTCGCATGCCTAGTTTAGGAATGAATTAAAACCACAAAATGTTGAACACCTACATTTAATACTAAATCTAAGGTCAACGAAAAAAAAAAAAAAATCCCTGCCGCTCAATTCGCCACTCGGGCCTTGCTATTTAATCGTGGCTGTTACAATGCCACCTTCTGCTGTAGTTGTGTCATGGATAACTTTTGTGGTTGTAAAGCTGACATGGTTTCTCTAGGGGACCAGCAACCACACCGGATAATGGACTCCTCCTACCCTCCTAATAAGTTCCTATGAAAATAATTAGAGGACAATTATTGACAAAACCACATGAAGAATCTCCACCCAGACAACGCCGGGTATCGCTGCAATTATATATATATATATATATATATATATATATATATATATATATATATATATATATATATATGATTTAAACCTGTGTATTCCCTCGCTTATTTATGTGTATGTATTTTTTCACAAATGTTTTTTGTGTCTTTGTTTTCATCTGTGTTCATTCCCATTTTTATCATTATTGTTTTAGTGTAATATGTACATTTTCAGCTTCTCAGTTGCTATTATTTAATAAACCGAATATTAGTAGTAGTAGTAGTAATAGTAGTAGTAGTATCAGTATCCTTGTTGTAAAGCTTTCACTCCTCCAATTGTCCCTTTTTTCATCTGTTACCTTTTGTGCTTACTTTTCCACCTTTCATTCACTTCCTACCTACGACGCTGTATGACCTCGCTGTTTCGGCGTCTATTATCTATCAATCAATTTTTTCTTCCAATGCCTGCTGTGTTGCAGTCGGTTCTTTAAGGTTTGGGCGCCCGTTTGGACACGATCCAATTTTCAATTTTTCAATGTCCATAATTCCCCTCTCTACTCGTATTTCCTTAGTTTTAATTAAATTAATCTCTCTTTCTAGTGTATATCTGTGTATGTGTGTCTTTCACCTTCTACCCTCTACCCCGACTCCGTGTAAAACATTGGCAATACCTTTTTTAGCTCCGGCCTAAGCCGAGAGCTCTAGGTCTTATCGTAATTATTGTTCTTGTTCTTGTTCTTTGGGCGACCACTTCTTAAAAGGGGTTCAACTGACTCACTCACTCACTCTCTTCCTCCCATCAATTTTCTTTTACCAACATTGAATCATTTTTTCAACCGAGAGGGGGTTCAACCGAGGGGTTCACCCTCAATAATAAGTGTTCATTTTCAAAATTTCAATATAACCATATGAATACGAAAATCCAGATAAAACATAATTAATATTTTTGAGACCTTTACATATGGATATTTTATTATTTCACTTGAATCATTAAGAGCCGGAGCTTTTGAAGGGATTTCCTTCATGTTTTTTTCTCTCTTTGTTTGAAAGCAGTAGGATAACTGTCATTCATTTGATATTATAAAAAATGCCCGATTATACTTAAAATGAATACTGAACAGAAGTTGAATTATTAGATAGCATAGCCTAATTGGTTTTCATGTCGTTCACACTAATATGATATACCTTTATCGCAGACCAGTAATTCAGTAATAAAAAGTATTTAATTAGGCTGTTGTATATACAATATTTATTCGAGGTATGCTTATAAGTGAACGTGCAAATACTGATGTAATAAATTTACGAACTGTAGTAACTCGCTGTCTTTCCTATTCATCACCCAGATCAAAAGTGTTGAAGAGGGTATGAGACTTATTCTTGGTGGAAATTTCGCCTTCGTACACAGTAACTACTTAAACATGGAAATCTTGGTGTCTACTCGCTATACTGACAGGTCCGGTTACACACCCTACCACGCCAGCACCACCAAATACCGCCTCTTCTCCGGCAACTCATTCGCAATCAGGTGATGTGTAGAATATTATATATATATATATATATATATATATATATATATATATATATATATATATATATATATATATATATATATATATATATATATATATATATATTTGTACAGTTACCCACAAATGAAGCTGGTAGGCCTATGGTTCGTTACTTATGAGGTGGCTACAACGAAAGG
Source organism: Petrolisthes manimaculis (assembly GCA_034508575.1). NCBI lineage: Eukaryota > Metazoa > Arthropoda > Malacostraca > Decapoda > Porcellanidae > Petrolisthes > Petrolisthes manimaculis. Next base: position 1,827,275 of record JAWZYT010002861.1, on the reverse strand, counting down.
AAATTTAAGTGAAAAAAGATGTAGTTTGTTGACAGGCAGACAGTAAAATCTTATTACTATCTGCTTGTCAACAAACCATAACTTTGGCTCAATTTCCTTCCTGTTGTAGGTATCTCGCAAGTAGCGAGGCATACCAGATTCACGTGTGGTCATCTGTACTTGTTGTTATTTCTCTGAAACGTTTTAATACTGTCAGAGGGTTGGTGTGTAAGCTATCATTTTCACTTTTACTATACTTTTTGTATAAATTAAACTATTCATTCATTAATCAATTCATTCTTTCATTCATACTCCTAGGAAAAGTTTGCGAGAAGAGGTAATGCTCTAGCTGGATACAGCGATATTTAATGGGTTTAAGTACTTTTGATAATATACAGAATTGGATAATTTTATGCAGTTATCATATATGGAACAAATTCAAGTCTCTTTCTGGCTATGATTATAGGATATATGAGAAAATAAGACCATAATTATAATGGGAGTAAAGCGGGCGAGGCAATGTTTTGAGTCAATGGGGGGTAGGGTAATAGGCTCCGCCCCTTGCTTCACTTTGGGTGTACAGGACGAGCGGCTCATGCCGCCTCCTCTTAGATTATACCTCCATTGTCTCCACCTTGTGGGGAAGGGTATAGAGGAGGTCAGGGGGGAGCACCAATAAACTTTGTATGATTCACTCTCTCATACACAATTTCAGATACGTTAGTCGACAGATTGGAAATCTGAACCCAATACACATTGGCGTTGGCAGTGCTGACTGTATCACGGAAATCTGTCCGGTGCTGTATAACTGTCCTGAAATGCATTTAGCATGAAATTAAGGAATGGCGATGCCTGTTATGGCAGAAATAATTATTTGAATGGTTAATGTGAAAATATTGTTAGAAGTGATTGGCATACATTTGCGATATGTCAAATCGGCGTTACAAATAAATGAGGAAACTGAAATAAATGAATCGCATAAAGCAAATTACACCGTTCCATCTTAGATGGAACATAACATCTTAATTTAATCAAAATATTTGGCGACTCCTTCCCCTAGAGTCAATATTTTGTATTAATATTTTGAATTTGTATTAATAGTATAGACTCTAGTGTTAGCATGTTAACAGAATACCCACATGCATAAATCTCAACAGTTTGCTGTTTGCAGACCAGGCGCACCCTTCTTTCAGCGCTTCCGATTAACCCGTCAAAGGATGCTTGAGGCGGGCCTGCTTTCTTTTTGGACAGATGCCGTTATGAACACCCACAAGACTCGGGTCAGGCTGGAGCAGCGCTCGAAAGAGCAGTCAGAAGAATTTTCAACTATTGTGAGTGGTGAATAGTTGTTGTTGTTGTTTTAAACAATGGGTAGACAAAAACATATTGAATAAGTGAAGAAACTGTGGAATAATAATATGGAATATAAAACTCTTGTCTGTGAAGAACAAGTTACCCAACCCGGAAATCGAATAGTAAGTCAGCGAGTGTAACGACTATCAATTGCTTTGATTCCCTTCGACTTCAATGTGTGGTAACATGTAGAGTGTTCATTGTTATTTACATGGCACTGTGTGATTATTTGGAATCGATTATCTAAGCTTTTATTTTTTATTTTTACCTAACAGCTCACATATTACTGCTTTCTTTGTCAGGTCCAAAGTAAAAGACAAGTGGTGCTGGGTGTCGAACAACTCTTGGGGGCCTTCGTGATACTGGTTCTTGGAAGTATTGTGGCTTGCCTCTCATTGATCGTTGAAGTATTTGGCATCTTCAACGGATAATTCAACTTTTCTATATCGTACACAATCCAGCGAATATAAGCCATGTAGTGAACTAATAGAGGTTATGAATTAAACTGTGGACTACATTTCTGGTTATTTACCTCTTTACTGAAGGAAAAGTAGAAAGACATTAAACAATAGGCATCATCTCTATTTCAGGTGTTGCCAAATTACTCAAATGTTTACTCATGACTACTTATGATTTGTGAAATACGTTAGATTCCTTGTTTAGCAAGGAATATATATTTATTGAACACCAAAGTGAACAATTATTATGCTATAGTCAATCACAAGGAAAGCCCAAGCAGTCCATCTCTCGTATTCAAACTCATCCCTGAGTAATAATAATAATGCATAAATAATTACAATTCACCTTAAACTAAACAGGTAATTATAAAATAAGTTGACACACAATTCGGTAATTCTACATAAAAGTTCCACGTGTTTTTGTTATTCTTTTTTAGTTGTTCCTGCCTATTTTTACTTGTTCTATTCATTAGTGACCATAATATTGATTGGAAGCCACATGGTTTATACATATTCCCTAACCCCTTCAATCTCGGGGGAGAGCACTGGGAATCGGGGGTTTAGGGTGGGGAAAAACACGTAAATTAGCTTATTTTAGTTTTATAGTATTTTCTTGACCTGCATAAATGTCGAAAAATTGAAAATCCGAGCCAACTTTCGGCAAAAATTGGCTCCAGTTTTTCAATTTTCATGAGAGCTAAATGTCGAAAATTTGAAAATATGAGCCAAGTTTTGGCACTACAAAAATACCCCATAATCTAGGGAATTCTACTTGATATTTTTAAGGCCAGTCGAACCAACCAAACCTAACCCTGGCATCGTCCTGTAATGTGTTTTTTTCTTTGCTGCCACCAGGTGAACTCTTTTTGGGGGGTTTAATCACCAAAGACCCTAAAATGACTGAACAAAATAACTCATATGGGGTGAAATCCTTAGCTGATAGTATCCAGGGAAGAGAAGACGACACCAAGTTGACCTCTGGACGTTTATTAATTTTTTTTTACACAGTTAGCTCAGGTACAGCCGGCTCCACTGCCGCGAGGGCCCCTGCAGTGTTGTCAGCGTTCCCTCTCCCAGTCGTGAACCACAAACTTCGGTCCGAGATACATATCTGAAGCACTCACTAGTGAGAGAGGGATGGATATGGTGGTTGGCAGGCTTGTATGATGAGCGAAACGAATGACAATTAAACAATAATGTGTATGTAAGGAATTTTGTGTTCATGCGGATGTAACATAGGCACCAAGTGATTCCTGATGTATTAATTTCCTATAATTCATGGTGTAGAATGTTACATTGTACACTAATGCTCGATAAATCAGTTGCTGATTTACTATTAAGATGATAAATGGAGGATATCATGATATGGGAACATATTTCATGCACGTTTAGTCAGTTTATAGATGTCATGATAATATTGATATAATAGGTATCAGAGCCCTTTTCCTTACGCCGGTATTAAACTCAGCAATCTGATATCTGTGAACAACAATCTCTAACTTAATGACTTCGTTAACACTTGAGGAATAATTACATAAGAACTGAGGATATTAAATAATTGAAGCGACGGCACCATGAACTATCAATCATCTGGCCTCTTTAATGATTACATCAAATAAAACTGGGATCAGTAAATCCAATGTATTGCCCGTAATATATTCGGTATGCAAGGATGGAAACTGAAGTTTGGTGGTAATACCCATCATTACCAGTTTAACAAACCTAATTCATGTTATTTCTTTTCCCACGAGCTGGGAATAGCCTTGTAGCCATAAATTAGGCTCGGGTGTTAAACATAGTGTGCAGAAATATTATATTGATACAACGATTTCTTTATTAGAAGATATTTGCGAAAAACAGTGTCCGGCGATGAAACGTATAGTATTGAAACAGTATATGTTCAATGAAAAGATTGATATGAAAAATAAATTGATTTGAATTTCAAGTCATCATTACCTTACAATTGTTAGTTTACCCAATTTTTGTCTGATTCCCTAATATAGAAGTCCTGGCTAAAGGCGTATAATATTTAATGGAACCCCCAAAACGATTATGACAGCCATGATGGTAGTGTTAAACAAAATATAAGAACCTACTTCACTGATTTATGTAAATATCCCTTTTTAGCACTCATAATTTAAATGCACTACAATTTAAACGTCAGTTAATTCTTACTTATCTTCACAAAGTTAAATATATCTTCATATCATCAAATATTTTCACCACCTTTAGTGTAAAGTGAAGCCTTTTTTTTTTATATATAATTATCTGCACCTTTAGATGCATGTAGCGGTCTCAATAAATACCAAGTTCCTGTGCCTGCGTAACTCAGTGGCCTCCTAACACTGTTGGGTTGAACATCTGATCTACCCCTCTCCGACCCTAATTTTTCCCTTGTTACTGTACATCTCCATCTTATGGAGCCGTCCTGGTGTCGTAAGTGTAGAGCTGATGTGACTGGCTGTATGTTGTATTATGCGATATTGTTGTTGCAAAGTGTAGTGTGTGTGGCTGTATGAAAGTTCTTTTATAACAATTGGTGTAGTGCTGATGCGACTGACAGTGTTAGAGCGGCGCTGATGTAACTGACGGTTTGAGCGTGGTAGTGACGTGATGGGCAGCAGTATAGTGTACTATTCATATGGGTGACAATGATTTTTTTGTTTACATTTATGTAAGCTAATCACATCCAGTAAATATCTTCCGTTTGCAGCCGTTGTGTATATTTTGTGTATATTTCTTCCTGTTCAGTGTGTTATTTTCCCTTTGAATAGCAATGTTGTACAGTCGGCGGCAAAAGGTTCCTGTTCATAGGGCCGATTCCACAGTCGTCAATATTTGTTTGTTAGCCAACAAACGAATACTTTTGGTAACGTGACCGATTCCACAGTCGTTTTTCGGGACCCAGTTTGTTAGGGCGCCAACCAAAATCATAAGCATTATTGGAACTTTGGTGATGGATCTTTAGTGAAGGGTATATATACCTCCCTAACCGAGCTTACTAATTATATATTATTGAAAATATTTATATTATTTGCATACCAAATGATTATGTTTCATTGTATAATGCATGTCCATTGTTTTCTATAGAAGGCATACCAAAACAAGGGAAAACAGCGAGATTGTATTATTTTTACGATAATTCTGATGATCGCAGTAAATTCACGTCTGTCGTCTGCTGCGCTACAACCAGTGTGCCAAATATGGGCAAGTTTCCCTAGACATGAAGATTAGAGGTAGCAATGTAGAAATTATATTAAGATTATTGAAGAGTAATTGGGGAAATTTCTACAAGACGAAATATACAACTATATTCAAGTGTAAACAGGAAATGTTTGAGGTAAAAAGGGAAAATCTGATGTTGAAGGTGTTGAAATTTCGTCAAGCAGACCTGGCAACACTGGCTTCAACTCTGCTAATAAGCATCACAGCACTTCATTATTTTACATGTATTGTTCTTCCAACACGTTACTCCAAATTCATTATATATAAGCCTGTGAAACATTTGTTATGGTATACCTTTATGCATGTACTTGGAACTGAGTAGAGGCAATCAATTATAACTCAAATTAACACTAGTGTAGACACGTCAGAGGACAATCTCCTGTAAGCTATTATTTGTGCATTTTGTATGGTCTCTTTAATCAAATTACCCGCTATGACAGCAGACAAATGTATTATTAAAACATTATTTATGTACTTGAAATATATTTAACATCAGTATTTTTCAAGTTTTATGTTATTTAGTGAAAATTAACTGCTGATAAATTAGAGCAGCAGGAGCCTTGTCACGAGGAGAAATTGTGGTCGTCAACTCGTCATGTGTTCTCTCTTCCAAGTTCCTTCTGTTCCCAGGTGACAGTTCATATTTAGGTGTGAGTTTGTTATAGTTCCATGGCCAATATCCACCATTCAGGTGTACCAACCCTTCCGGTTAGCGCCCGGGGATTTGTTTGCGCGGCCACCAAGTTTGTTGGCTCCCAAACCAAAGATCAGACGACTGTGGAATCGGAAAGGCTTATTTGTTAGGGGTCTCACCATGTTGGGGATGGTTTTCGTTCGGGAAGTAACAAATCGACTGTGGAATCGGCCCATAAACTCGAGATTATTAGTGTAGAAAATTTGCGCATTTCTTGAGTCTATGGGCCGACTCCACAGTCGATTTGTTACTTCCCGAACGAAAACCATTTTGGTCGACGAAAAGTTCTGACTAACTGAGAGTAATGGGGTGAAAGATGTGGGAAATGGAGGCACTTAACAGTTAATCAACTAACATTAAAATAAATTCTCTCCCCTAATGGGGGAAGACGCAACTCACGCTGCATGTTCACTATCCTGGTCAACAATGGATAACCGAGTATTATTATCATTGCTCTATTCTGAAAATTTTCTAAAGTTTCAGGAGTAGCCCTGGGAAGTTGAATTAGAGCAGGGGAGAGGTAATCAACAACTGAACAGATAAAAGCAATATAGATTGTCCTGGCTACTTGGATGGAGATGCCCGAGAAGTTGTTAGAGAGCCATTAAAGTGGTGTAACCGTGTAAGTCTGCGCTGGAGACGACCCAATAAGTCCTAGACAATGGGATGGTCTTGAGGTCTGGCACGGACACTCGGCCAAATATTGACTGGCGCGCCCATGTAGTGGTACTGGGAACACATGGGAATGACAGTCATTCAAATGCTGAACACTGGCCGAGCTTTAGGAAGGTGGCAGGAGAATATTCTACTCTTATCTGGTGAGACAATAATACTACAGTGAGAGGAAGCCACAGAGAGGGAGTCAAGAAACCGCTGGTGATCCCTTAGCGAGGTAGAATGAAAACAGATATCATCAGCATAGCACGTAATTGTAGTACCAGGAATATCAGGGAGAGAAGTGAGCAGCCGATGCATCAAAATATTAAATAACACTGGGCTGAAAAAAAACCTTGAGGCATACCAAGATAAAAACTGCGCAAAGGGCTAAACGCACCACTGTAAAACACACGGTAGATCCTGTTACTGAGGTAGACCCGAATCCACCGTAGTAGATTACCCTTTATCCCAAAGTCAACCATTTAATCCAAAATGACGTCTCTAATAGCAACATCGAAGACACTTCGAAAGTCATTGAAAGCTGGGGAAGGAAACCAAACAGCCATGGAGAAAGGCGATCCTGCAGTCTGTACATGAGACGATTAGGTAAGATTTTCTCCATATCCTTGCAAAGACAGGAAGTAAGGGAAATTGGCCTGAACTTCGCAGTGCCGGGCTTAGGGATGGGTATTATTATGCTGCTGGTTCTGGTTCATGGTACAAAACCATCACGAAGACAAAGATTGTACAGTTGAAGTAGGGGTTTCCCAGGAACTTGTTGAAGTAGGCGCAGCACAGCATAAGTAATACCATCATCACCAGAGGAAGAAGCTTTACGCCGGGAGAGAGCACTGTGTAACTCCTCCTCGGTTATCTCCTCTGCATCATCATCATCATCTTGCAACAGAGCAGACATTAGATGTAGCCGATGGATAGCAGCACGGGAAGCGAGTACATCTTGTATGTGGATGGGTAGACTGGCTGGGTTAGGTTGTTCTGACCAGGCATCGACAAGTTGTTTGGCATAGTCGGAGGGAGTGTGATGACGAGCAGTGGCTGGCGTTTTTTTAACAACTCGACGAATTAAGTGCCACATAGAAGCCACACTTGTTTGCTGGTTGATACTGTCCATGAACCGCTGCCAAGACTCAGTATGTCTGTTCATTCATCTATAATTTTCTATATGAATCCATATAATATAATCTCTTCCATCGCCATTTTGTAATGTACATTTTCAGCCCTCGGCTGCCTTACTAAATAAACCTTTTATTATTATTATTATTACATACACACGCAGAAACACAACAAAACAAACAAACCACAAACAACAATATCACAAACAGTAAAACCACAAAAAAGACGATATAGAATAGACAAACAACACCTAGATAACACACAAACACGAACACAGAAACAACACAAAAAACAAGACAAGGAGAATGCCAGAAACACGTCTTCACTCTATGAAACTTGTGGCGAGACCCTGTATGTGTGTGCTTCATTTCACCACCCCGAAGGGGAAGGTGTATTGTTTTCGGTGCTGCATATTTATTTATTTATTTATTTATCCATATGTTTGTTTATGATCTAGCGTCCACAGGTTTAGCCGTATGATGTTAACTTTTTTACTATTGATAGATATTCATCATAAAACAAAATGATTAACTTTTGGGCAAAATCGGTCGATTGTCAAGGTCACGAAAAAATAAATATAGCAAAGGGCGAGTGGTTGCTGTTGTTGCGGAAATTATCTTTATTAAGGGGCGGTGTTGGCATCGAATGGAATGATGTCTTGTTCTGTTATGTTTTCGTGATGTATGTGTGTGTATACTCATAGGATTCTCAAGAGTCCCGTCTACCTATATGTATTGTTGCCTGTCGGTTGGCTGACGCTACGGCACAATTAATAAAGAACAAGAACATGAAGGATAACACCTTCAAAAACTCCGGCTCTTAATGATTCAAGTGAAATAATAAAATATCCATATGTAAAGGTCTCAAAATTATTAATTATGTTTTATCTGAATTTTCGTATTCATATGGTTATATTGAAATTTTGAAAATGAACCCTTTTTATTGAGGGTGAACCCTCTCTCGGTTGAACTCCTTTTATGAAGTGGTCACCCCAAGAAGAAAAACAAATGATAATAATAATAATAAATGATTCAATGTCGGTAAGAGAAAATGGATGGGAGGAAGAGAGTGAGTGAGTGAGTGAGTGAGTCAGTTGAACCCCTTTTAAGAAGTGGTCGCCCCAAGAAGAAGATCAAAAACAAGAACAAGAACAATAATTACGATAAAACCTAGAGCTCTCGGCTTAGGCCGGAGCTAAAAAAAATCTTAGTCCTGAGTATACAAGTCGAAACTCACGGGGTTCAAACCTGTTAGGGTAGAAACAATGGCAATACTGACTGATGATATTCCGAAGGTAGCTGGGGGCGAGTGTGGTAGCAAGAAAGGAATACCAGTATGTTAATAATTTGTCTGAGAACTTATTGGAATACTGGCTCCTCTATAAACATGACTGGTCTAAGTTCATCCGTTATGTTTTGCCTCTCACAATATCACGCACTGTACGATATCAGATGCATGACAACGAAATTTATATAAGAAAAACAAACCTAAATACTTATTATAATCTCAAACTTTGGTTCTGGTATGGTGATTGTAGCATCATATTTACAAATTTATCGGCTCGTAGAATCTTTTTTATTAAATACACTATAGTACAGTTTGGGAATAATGTATCTGAACACTGCTGGCGGCTTCTGGCAACATCCCCAAAAGTAAACACATCAATGAGAGAAAGTCTTTATGAATTGAAGGATAACATTTATTTCAGTGTCTGTGGTTGGTCGACGTCACCCAATATCAGTTATCCTTATGTAGTAATGAATAAATGTTATCTATTCCTAACGTGTTTATCACTGACATTGTTACCAGAAGTCGTCAACGGTGTCCAGATACTTTGTTCCCCAACTGTACATGTAGTCATTTTTAAACCCATACATACATATATATATATATATATATATATATATATATATATATATATATATATATATATATATATATATATATATATATATATATATATATATATATGTATATATATATATATATATATATATATATATATATATATATATATATATATATATATATATATATATATATATATATATATATATATATTTTAGAATAAAAAATAACAAAGTGTTGGATTTGGCTCATATTCTATCAGAGAAAGTTATAAACCCGCTAATTTTCATAATATATATATATATTTGTTTTTTTCATGTGAATAATAAAGGCACTTGTCTTCATTTTGGTATTTTTACTAATTTCTATTCATAGTAGTGCACTATATCATGTAAGGATGGATTGGAAATTTATTCAGCTATGCTATACATGTACCCAGGGTAAAGCAGTGCAGGGAGGAACATACATGGCACTTCATGCACCCCTGCTTTCTGGCCATTGTATACGGAGAGAAATAGTGACACAAAGTATTTCCTACAGCCATACGGACAATGACTAATCAAGCAAGCCCTGGTAGTGACTTGGGATAGTAGCAAGCGGGAACACTTTCTGTGCATCGATTGTTTAACGACCAATGAATTAACCCAATCACATTTCTAGGGAATGACGTCATAGCAACGTCACGAATCGGTTGCCAGGTGTCAACAAATAATTAACCTAACCTACCCTCTCGAGTCAAGACACAAATGCCTTACTTATACACATATTGTTAACAAAATACATTGTGAAAATTATCGGAAGGTCTAAAACTATCTATACCAGAAAACGAGCCAAATCCAACACTTTGTAGGTTTTTCTTTATTAAAAAAAATATAGAACACGGCTTGTGAAACGATAGTTGTTTATGCTTCTAACATTCAAGTAGTTGATTACCTTGTAATTATCTTTTATTGTGCAAACTCCTACAGATAGAAAGAATGGAACATCACCGAGCATTTAGAAAAACTCCATTGGTCGAGCGTGCAATGTTCGTGTATTTGTGGGATGCCGGCTTATCTCTTCGAAAAATTGCCGAGAAGACAGGCTCCAGCGCCACCACCGTTGGTAGATGGGTAAAACGCTGGAAAAAGGAAAGAAATTTGTACTCCTTGATACCGACACAGAAATTGACTCGATTCAGCAGTAAAGTACCTGTTGCTGTGCAACTGTGGTCACCCCCGCCTCTGACACCAAGTTGCATAAACTGTTTAGAAAATAGTTTTTTCAGAATTTATGTTCATTATAAATTTGAGCAAGTTTATCTCAGGCATCCATATGCACAGGAAAATAAATAAATGTTCACCTCCTATAGCTACATTGCCACTCTCTTACATAATGGCAATAATTGTAGTTATTCTAGCCCTTATGTCATTTGACAGAATATATCTAAACTTTTGCAAGAAAAAAATATGCATTACCAGGGCGGTTGTTCAGGTCATCTAATTTTAAGCACTACTGGTGGGCAGGTTACGAGTAAGGGATTGGTATTGTAACGACCGGTACTGTCCTGATCAAAAATATAATTACTAATTAAATAAAAATGAATGTAAAAAATTATATATATGAAAAAAAATAATAATAAGGGCAGCACAACAAAATTAATACTGTTCCAGTGGTCTATTGCCAATGCCAGCAGAGGAAGCCGAATACCATGTAGAGTGTAAAATTTAATGGAACAAGGAAGAGTCTATTATTTTTAACATTTATTTATTTATGACTAATTAAAAAAATAATAATATTAATAAATAAAATCAATATTAATTAAATAAGAATTATTCCTACCTTTACTTTTAAACCCCAAATTATTAATCATTAATAAAGCAAAGAAACCTTAATTAATTATTTCAATTAATTCATAAGTGTTTAAAACTCCTTATATTATACTAGACCTAAATTACTACTGCATAAAGGACTATATATGCTATCACAATAATAAAGATAAAATAGATTAAATGAAAAGAATACTGGTCATTCACCACTATACACACACACAAAAAAAAAAAAAAAAAAATCCTTCCCCCCTTAACTCCCAACTTTGCCCACAACAAACACCCATAATAGGTATTACAGAACCTACTATACCTCCAACAAAGCATATATCAGAGAAGAACTATGACACTATTAGAGATATAGCTGGATTCCTAGAGATACCTATTTGTCAGCCATACGTGACAACATTCCTTTTATATACAATAACCATCAAATTCCCTTACAACCTCTTAAATTTAATGACAGAAATACTCCATACTTATTCTATGACCACTACTAATAATATTATAAGCCACAATATACATCGGCACAATTCATCTGGACTAATAACCACAATGGGAGGTATGCCGACTCAGATGGCGACCGATGGAGAGAAATTACACAATCATCTTTAAATAAATATGTACATTGGATTCTTACCTCCTACTGCCTTCTAATAACAACACACATTGTTTAATATCACACACAAAGAAATTTAAGTTTAAACTATAAAGTTCAATTATTTATACTTAACAATGTAGAGCGGTAACGAACGAACCTAGGGAGAGGAAGCTGCTGGATTACACAATGGCGGTCCTACTTCCTCAACCTGTGAACCCCGTAGGCAGTTACTCTCTCTCTCTCTGAACTGTGTATAATAACCTCTATGTCTCTATTTTCCCAAACCATTCTCTAGCTACTCTCTCCTGTCAATACACTTAACAAAATTAATCCTTAATAAGCTTCTTTCATAAAAAATAAATTAAGGCACGTGCACAGGTCACTGTGGAGGTATCTGAGAGTGGGACTGCTTCTGGCCATCTTGTGAACCTGTCTACGATGGAGAACAGATGTGTGGCCCCTCTGGATGTGGGAAGTGGACCTACTATGTCGACGTGGATGTGGTCGAAACGTCGTCCGGGAACGGCAAAGTTTTGAGGTGGTGTCTTGATATGCCGGTGAATCTTGGATGTTTGACAGGGGATGCACGCTTTAGCCCAGTTTCCGACTTGTTTGCACATTCCATGCCACACAAACTTGGCTGCCATCAGTGCCTTTGTTGCCCGGATGGAAGGATGAGATAGGCCGTGAACCATGTCGACAATCCTGCAATGCCAAGCAGCTGGGACGATGGGTCTTGGTTGTCCAGTAGACACATCGCAGAGAATTTTGGTGTCGGTAGGGCCAAACCGCACATCTTCCAACACCAGGCCTGAGATGGCAGTGCGATAGGCATGTATATCGTTGTCGTCTTTCTGTGCGGCCGCCAAGGCAACATAGTCGACTCCTGGGGTGATAACGTTGATGGTGGCGCGTGATAGTGCATCTGCAACCAGATTGTTTTTGCCCGTCAGGTGCTTGATATTAGTCGTATATTCTGATATGTAGGTCAGGTGTCGCTGCTGTCTGGCTGACCAAGGATCGGACACTTTGGCAAAACCAAACGTTAGTGGCCTGTGGTCTGTGAAAGCTGTGAAATCCCTGCCCTCGAGGAAGTAGCGGAAATGTCTGATGGCCAGGTAGAGAGCTAGGAGTTCACGGTCGAAAGCACTATATTTCTGCTCAGGAAGTCGAAGAGGACGACTGAAGAAAGCGAGGGGCTGCCAACACCCATTAATCTGTTGTTCTAGCACTCCACCTACAGCTGTTGCGGATGCATCGACTGTGAGAGCTGTTGGTGCAGTGTGACGTGGGTGTACTAACATTGTTGTATTTGCCAGGGCCTCTTTAGCGTTGCTGAATGCGATGGAGGCCTCATCATCCCAAATGAGCTCCTTTGCCTTGTTGGCTAAATCTGTGAACAGTGGAAATTGGAAATTAATTTATTGATGCAACTAGGCATCTGGCGGCGCAACAGCTATATACCGCCCAACACAAAATTGTTGTCCACAACTAACAAAATCACAAACTCTCGAAAGGGACAGGCATCATGACTAAATTACATACAAACTAAAAACACACACCATTACTAAAAGAACGCGTCAACTTAACTAAAATATAAAAAATAATCAAGACTAAATAATATCAAACTATCTAAAAACCATAAGTATAATAAAATCAAAATTTATGGAGGAGGCCAGCCTCCTCCACATAGGAGAGAGTGTTCCCTCCCACACTACAAGCCTCCTCCCCGAGCACCCGGGAGAGACTGTAAGAACCGTCACCCACCCGGTACTCGGAGAGGTGCCTACGACGCAGGTCCCCAAAACTGGGACACTCAACAATAATATGCCTCACTGTCAAAGGGACCAGACAATCTTCACAGTAGGGAGGGTTAATCCTGTCCATTAAAAAGCCATGAGTCAATAATGTGTGGCCAATGCGGAGACGGACATGAGCCGTCTCCCACCGGCGGGACAGGCCGCTGTAGCTCCACAAACCAAGGCGTTGGCGGATGTCACGGAGCTTGTTAGCCCCGACTGTGTCCCATCTGTCCAGTCAGCAGGAACGAACGGTAGCATCTATATAGGGTCGAAGGTCCACTGCAGGGACAGGATGACGCCCGGCAGGATAACTGGTCTTCGGCACACAACTCTTATTCGAAAAATAATATTACCCATGATCGGGGGAAAAGGAAACCAGAACCACATATTTCACCCATACAATCTTCTACTAGAGATGACCCTGTTAAGTTTAGAGGTAAATGTTTTGGATGTGGGGAGATAGGTCACAGGCAAACAAATTGTCCAAAAAATCCACTAACAATCAAGTCTGGAACAGATCAAGGTTTTAAAGTAGGATTCTGTTTTGATAACCCTTTTCCTCAAGAATTTGTTGCTTCAGGAACCGTGAATGGTGTACGGGTTTCTACCATCCTGAGAGACACTGGTTGTACATGTATTATCGTCTCAGAGAATGTGTTGCCTGACTTGGATTCATCACTCTGCAAGAAAACTAAGGTTGCTGACTACCTGGGACGTGTCGATATCTTCCCTCAGGTACGCTGTTATATTAATTGTTCTTATTACGAAGGGTGGGCCAATGTCTTGTGTGCCCCTATAAAAATGTGCAGTGTCCTAATAGGCAATGTTCCTGGTGCTCGGGACCCTGATATTTTGCTCCCAGTTCAGACTTCTGAAAAAGTCCATGCTGTTCAAACTAGATCGTCTCGGTCTAGGGTAGTTCATCCTCTAATCCTTCCTAAGGAACAGCCATTAAACATCAACACCTCTGACTTTGCTAAGCTTCAGAATACATGTCCTACTTTGTCAGCAGTAAGAGATAAAGTACAGAGTGGAGAAGAACAAACTACACGTGATGGAACTGTATACAAGTTCGTTGAGAGTCAGGGCTTGTTGTACCGTTCCTGTATGGAATCTAAATTCCCTGAGAAAGTTGGTAAACGTTCACTAGTATTACCATCAGACTGTAGACCTATTGTACTCTCTATTGCCCATGACAGTCCTATGGCTGGACATTTCTCCCATCGCAAAACTTTAGCGAGGGTAATACACCAGTTCTTTTGGCCTTTGATGATGAGGGATATAAGAAGTTATTGCCAATCCAGTGATAAGTGCCAACGTATGTCCCCAAGAGGTAGAGTGAAACCTGTTCCCCTTAAACAGATTCCTATTGCAACTGAACCCTTCTCAAGAGTTGCCATCGACATTGTAGGTCCCTTATCCCCACCGACAGCCGAAGGACACCAATACATCCTCACCTTAATCGACTTTGCTACTGGGTTTTCCGAAGCCATCCCTCTCAAGAAGATTGATGCTGTAGCTGTGGCAGAAGCCCTACTTGAAATCTTTTCCAGAGTAGGTATTCCCAGGGAAATACTATCAGATCGTGGAGCTCAGTTCAAGTCTGCCCTCATGAAAGAGTTACACCAACTACTGGGTGTGAAACCTTCCTTCACGACCCCATACCATCCGAGCTGTAATGGACGGATCGAACGATTTCATTCAACCCTTAAAGTTTCACTTAGAAAACTGTGTACCGAGAAACCGAGCGAGTGGCATCGATATCTCATTCCTACAATGTTTGCTTTAAGAGAGATACCCAGTGATAGAACAGGGTTCTCAGCTTTTGAACTCTTGTACGGTCGTGCTATACGAGGACCCTTGGCCGTTCTTCGAGACTTGTGGGAAGACAAAAGTATAAGTGAAGATGACAGAACATCCTTTCAGTATGTGATCGAACTTAAGGACAAGCTAGCCGAATGGTCGAAGATAGCTGCCGAAAAGGCCAAGGTCAGTGAACAGCGTTATCGCTCCTATTTCGACCTGAAGTCTCAAGATCAACAATTCAAGCTGGGAGACGAGGTCCTAATATTGCTGCCCGACACCGCTAACAAGCTGTTGATGTCTTGGAGTGGGCCTTTTCCTGTCTTGGAGAGAAGAAACAGAGTCAACTACTTTATAGATCAAATTGGAGTCCAGAAGTTGTATCATGCGAACCTGCTGAAAAGATACAATCGTCGGGCGTCAGTCTCCCAAGGACAAGTTATAGATGAAGAAACCTACTTGGACGAAGGTGTAAATGAACCACTTAGGATTGTTCAGATGTGCATTGTTGAAGGTGAGGAGGAGGATCAAGATTGCTCAGTTACTATCTTTGGCAGTGATGAAAACGAAGGTGAATCGAAACTTCCCGAGATTTCTCAAAGCCTTACAGAATGTGAAAAGACTGATGTATGTTGTCTTCTGTCATCGTTCCCAGATGTGTTGTCAGAGACTCCAGGATGTACTTCGTTAGTAACTCATGATATAATGCTGACGACTTCTGAACGGTTCAAAACAAAATTGTACCCCATTCCAGTACACCTACGGTCCCATTTCGAACAAGAAGTAGACAAGCTTCAAGAACAAGGAATAATTCGACCGACAGATTCTCCCTATTGTTCACCTGTGGTAATGATTAAGAAACGGGATGGTAGTTATCGAATGACTATCGACTACAGGACCCTGAATTCTGTCACAGTATTTGATGCTGAACCATCTGGTACAATTGAAGAGGACTTGCACAAATTCAGTGGATCAAGGTATTTCTCAGAATTAGACTTGACAAAGGCTTACTACCAGATTCCACTCTCTGTACAAGCCAGGAAGTATACCGCTTTTCCAACTCATCGTGGTCTTATGGAATTTTGTAGGTCACCTTTCGGTCTAGTCACTGCTTGTGCCACCTATATTCGGTTGATGCGATTAGTCTTGGCTGGTTTAATAATGTAGCATTCTATTTTGATAATATTTTCATTTACTCAAAAACTTAGGAAGAACATCTGAAGGCACTGACATCTGTGTTGAAACTACTACATAAATACAGCCTTACTATTAGGCCAAATAAGTGTGGGTTTGGGGTCCAGGAAATAAGGTATTTAGGATTTTCAGTTGATGGCAAGAGCTTAACCCCTCAGCTTGACAAGATTGAAGCTATAATGAATGTCACTCCACCATCAAGCAAGAAAGCTCTTAGGTCCTTTTTGGGGACTATTTCTTTCTATAGAAAATTTATACCTAATATGTCTGATCTTTCTAGTCCATTATCAGATTTGCTCAAGAAAGCAGTCAGAGAACCACTGAACTGGACCAGTGACTTGATCGATAAATTTAATCAACTTAGGATGGCCTTGGCTCACAAACCCATCCTTAAATTACCAGACAATAATATCCCTTTTGTTCTCAGGACAGATGCCTCAAAATATGGCTTGGGCGCAGTCCTCTTGTAGTATGTTGATGGGTACCCATACCCAGTAGCCTACGCCAGCAGAAAACTACTTGATAGAGAGAGGAAATATGCCACTATAGAACGTGAGTGTCTTGCTATTGTCTTCAGAGTTCAGAAATTCGAATACTACCTTATGGGTAAAGAATTCATTCTTGAAGTAGACCATAAACCTTTAATTTATATGAACAAGTCGAAACATTCAAACAGTAGACTCACTAGGTTGGCTTTGGCACTCCCGGCATTTAAATTCAGGTTAGTTCATGTTGCTGAAGAGGACAATGTTGGAGCAGATTTTCTGAGTAGGGTGGATAAAGACTAAATTGGAATTATCTAGGTGAACTAGATACTTTTGGGGGGAGCCATGTGAGGGAATAGTCTTTCTCCCAGTTACTGGCTAATTAATGTAGTTTAGTTGTAATGGTTGTTCAGCACTTCACTGGTTCACACTTTGTTAGTTCGGCGTTTCAGTACGGTTTGGGAAGACTTTTGACTCTCCTGAGTGCCTCGTTTATAAGATTCGAAGTCCAGTCAGAATTTACGTGGTGGAGGTAGCAGGCTAGGGGAGTCAGTCTTATTATCATCGCCGAGGAGGTTAGTGTAACTAAGTGGAGTGCTCTCTGAAGTGTTATATATATATTTTCTTGATTTAGTTATGTGAATTATTCAAATATTGTTTCGAGGTCGTCGTGAAGAATTTATATTTCCTCGTGGTTGATCCATGATGGCCTGGTTTATGGGTACGACTTCAACCTCACTCACTTGGAATTGTATACGTTTTGTCAGCTTGTGGGTGATAATTCTTATTTTATCAGCACTCTGGCGAAGACTCAGGACCTACCTTCGTCAAGGGCCGGACAAGGAGGCTCCTTAAGGACACCGGGACGAGTCGACTCATCAACGTCGCCCAGTACACCGCCATACCAAGAAACGACGAGTGTGGCGATTGGTGAGGTCTACAAGGGCTCCTCGGCTGTTCGAGTGTGGGAGTGGCTTCCGTGTTAGACGGGCACTTTCAAGTCATCATCTTTGTATATACATCATATTATTGTGCAGTCAATTTCCCTTAAGTAAGTCCCTATTGAATTCAGAAACCCATGTTAGTTAACTTCATTAATCCTATGTAAATAAACCCGTAATTTATCTTATGTGTTTGCTATCACCTCCTGGGTGTGTTTGGGGATACCAGTGGTCCTTTACACCCTCTTGTTGCTTGGTCTGCCACAGTTCATCTGCCCTAGCTGCCAGGCCTCGAGGATCAGTGAAGGTATCCTGTGCGAGGAGCAGACTTATGTCCTCAGGCATCTGCTCAAGGAATATTATTGCTCGAAGAGGAGGCAGGACTTATGTCCCTCCATCAGGGCCAATATCTCGTTCATAAGCTCAGATGGTTTCCGGTCACCTAGGCCTTCCATGTGTAGAAGTTTCGCCGCCCTGTCTCGGCGAGTGTGACCGAAGGTGGTGTTTAGGAGTGTCTTGATTCCCTCGTATTTGTTTCCAACTGGTGGCTCGCGAAGGTAATCAATGATGCGTCCAGCGGTGTTCTGGTCCAAAGCACTGACCACATAATAATACATGGTGTCGTCGGCAGTTATTTGGTGGATATGGAATTTGGCCTCAGCTTGTTCGAACCATACTTGGGGTTGTGTTGTCCAGAAGGTGGGCAGTTTGAGCGAAACCGCATTCTGCTGTTCTTCCCCAGGCATGATAAAATCCAAAAAAACGTTTTTAGATCGTCGGGGTCACCACTGTAGTAGGTCAGGCGTCGTACAAACACTCCATTTGAAGATGACCAGTTTGATGTACAAGATCACATGTCAACAAAGTATTAATATCAGAGTTAATAAAACAGAGTAAAGTATTGGTGTTGAGTCGGAGTCTGTTGACTGGTTGACTGTGAGGGGAGAACCGCTTCCTATGCCAGCTGCCCCAAGCCAGCTAGACTCCTGATCGGTGTTGATTGGTCTTCCCCCCTTCACTCCATATCACACCGCATCACACCAGGTTCAGTCTAGTGCTCGAGCTTCACAAACTATGGTTCGAGGATGAAGTGCCTCAGGCCGCCACATAACTGCCTTCTCTACAGCGGCAGTTGGCTCTGGAACTCATAGAAACAGTGACGTCCTCCTTCACAGATCCATACTGCCTGTACACTGATGGCTCACTGCAAATGGATGGTGCAGCGGGTTGTGCTGTTTTCTCACCTGATATGGAGTCACCTCCAGGGGGCTGGGTTGGCCGTCGTCTCTGTAACCACTCCAGCTCAACATTGTGTGAACTGTATGCTATTCTGGATACTGTTAGTCTTGTTCGTCAACGTGGAGTGAATGCTGCCATTTGTTGTGACTCTAAACCTGCCCTTCATTCCCTCTCTAGTGTTCAGCCCTTGTCCTTGTTACGTCATCGTAACTTGACTATCAGATTCTTATGGGTACCATCCCATGTAGGTTTATGTCACAATGTTACAGTTGACAGACTCGCAAAGGAAGCCTGCCATCTGTCTCCTCGTGGTGTTGGATGTCCTCTCTCCCTGACATGTTATCTCTAGAATCCGCTCCACCGCTCTCCTTCCTGTCTCCTTCAGCATCTCCATCACTCATTACGAGTCTGTCTGCTGCCACAAATATTCCTACCGTCGTCGAGGCCTCATGGTTCGAAGGCACAATGTAGTCTCTGCTAGGTTAAGGCTTGGCTACCGGCCACCATGGCAGGTTGCTGGGATGCAGGGTGAGCCTCCCTTCACTGACACCCGTAGTTTTAAAAACATTGAGGGCCCTTACTGGAGCTCTATGAATTCTCCAAACTACTCCAGGCAACAGATTCCCTATCCGAAACACTGAAGCGTTTTGTGGCCTGGAATATTTGGAGGGTTCATAGAGCTCCAATAAGGGCCCTCAATTTTTTTTAAACTACGGGTGTGACTGTCGCTTCTGTCGAGCGCCTCGTGCTAATACCGAAGAGCACTATTGCCTGGCCTGCCCCACTGTCTGCCCCAGGGCCTGCCACTTGATGTGGTTTATCGACACCTGCTGAACCATCAGGTTTGGGAGGAGCTTCTGGTTCGCCATCCTCGTTTTGGTGGATTTAAGTAGGTCATAATGTAAATATTTATCGGTATGCTTGTGCTTCATTCTGTTATGTTTTCATGATGCATGTGTGTGTGTGTGTAGTAATTTGATTATAATTGGTTCTGCCTACCTGTAAGTATGGTTGTATGCCTGTTGACTAACGCTACGGTGCAATTAATTAAAAAAACAAGATAATGAAGGAAAACCCTTCAAAAGCTCCGGCTCTTAATGATTCAAGTAAAATAATAAAATATCCATATGTAAAGGTCTCAAAAATAGTAATTATTTTTTATCTGGATTTTCGTATTCATATGAAAATATTGAAATTTTGAAAATGAACCCCTTTTTATTGAGGGTGAACCCCTCGGTTGAACCTCTTAAATATTGGTTGAACCCCTTTTAAGAAATAGTCACCCCAAGAAGAAAAAAAAAATGATAATAATAATAATAAATGATTCAATGTCGGTAAAAGAAAATGGATGGGAGGAAGAGAGTGAGTGAGTGAGTGAGTCAGTTGAACCCCTTTTAAGAAGTGGTCGCCCCAAGAACAATAATTACGATAAAACCTAGAGCTCTCGGCTTAGGCCGGACCTAAAAAGTAGCTCTTATGAGTCATGCCAGGATTTTCCAGCCACTGGCAGGTGGCGCCACGTGCCTACGGCGGCAGCCAATGTAGGAATAGCTCTCAGTGTTTCAGCGTTCCGCCTTCGAGATACTTGCCACATAATTTCATAAAAACGAAAGGAAGTTTATATTTCATATTGTTGTGTTTACAAATGTGATTCTGACAAGTTTTATGACTAAACCAGAGCATGAAAACATACTTAGAATTATCAGGAGAGTGTAAAAGTGTGCTTTGTGTTGTGGTTTTTCTGAGCTGGCTAGCCATCCTACAGACGTCCATGTAGTCTTCACAAATACATCGAGAGGAAGTTAATGGTTTTTACTTCAATATCATGTATCATTTATTCACGTAGGTTTAAGGGGGTATCACACTAGCACCGCGTACGAGGTACACGCGGGACTGGCGGAATAAGGAACCAGGAATGGATGGCCAGAAGCAATCACACTGGTGCTGGCTACGTGGGGATAAAAACACTGAGTCACGGGAGTATTGATGTAAACACAGCAAAATATTGACATCGTATTTTTTATTTTAATTGTGTTTTTTGTTGTTTCTCGATAATATTTGTATTGCACAAATGTTTTCTGATATTAATCCACCTTTTTTGCTTATAATAATGTATATAAATACATTATTTATTGACTTGATTCTGTATACGTGGAATGGTCTTGGCTAGGGATCCATTCCATCTTTGTCCCGCGAATGCCGCCGCGATTCCTCGTTCACAGAATGGTATTCCGCCAGTCCCGCGTGTACCTCGTACGCGGTGTTAGTGTGATACCCCCTTAAGTGATTTACACGCTATTAGTTGTCAAAAGTGTTGTTTACGTTTTGAGCTCATGGCAGGCTAGAGAGATGAAGCAAGCCAGATGGCCCGCGCTTAGAGGATTAATGGCACAGTTATTGTATGTTATTTGGTAATTAACTGCCAGGTTAAGTAATGAATCAGGGACAGAGCTTCGATTAGCTAAAACTTGAATTGATTTGGGCATACCTATGCGTATTTTGTGAGCGAGAATGAATCAGAGTGTGGTTCTCAATTAGTGTCATTGATAGTTGAAGTGATACGGACGCTCCACTTCACGAGCACTGATGCCAACGAGTAGCATATTTTAGCTTTCTCCAGCTTGCCTTACTAGCTTGCTTCGTCCCCTCAGGAGAGCTTGCAACACTCGACAAGATACTACTATACGTTTCAGCGCCGGACAGACGCTGTTTTTCATAAATATCTCCTAAATTCCTATATGTGTTATGCGAGGAGTTTACTCGTGAAAAATAACACAAAACTGGCCAGTCATATTGACGCATTGGAAGGAAAGTGTGCCCCCCCCCCCCAACACCCTCCCAAACCATTCCTAACCACAACTACTTCTCCCCCTTCTAGCCCTCGTTATCCCTCCTCTTCTCACCCCCCCCCCCCCCTCACCCTCTAGCTCCTCGCCTCCCTCATCACTCGTGTCCCTACCTATTTCTCCCATCACTGTTTAATATATTAGAATGTTATATATATGTATAGATATAATTATTAACTAAGTGTATGGTACAGTAAAATTCCATAGAGGCAAGACGTATTTCACATTGATAATTACTGTACAACAGCATGTTTTCATACGGTACATGTAGTATGTAGAAGGTCCATGTGTGCAGTCCTGATGGTTAACCAAGTGAACACGATGTACTGGCATTACCTATATACATACTCTCATATGTAACTATTATTTATGTACGTAATTAGAATAAGAAAAAAAAATCAAAGATGGAAGGGGGATGGTGTATATATGGGGTTGAATTTTGAAACAAGGAGGGGGATAATGCCATATTGGAGTAGGGAAGGAAGGAATGGTCTGGGGGGTGTTCGGGGTGTTGTTGGAGGGGTTACACGAGTACCCCACACTCGTCAGATTCTCTATAAAGCCTTAGATATGATGACTGGATTAGGCTTAATATCATTCAGTAAACTCCTCGCATAACACATATAGTAATATGGTATGTCAGCAATAAATTAGGCCCGGATGTTAGAGGTAGTGTGCTGAAATAATTATTATAGTTAAACAAAGATACATTTAGGAGATATTTACGAAAAACAGCGTCTGTCCAGCGCCGAAACGTATAGTAGATCTCACCCCATTTCAGTCTATATCCCAAATGAAAGAGTTAACTGCTCTAAATCATTCATAACAATACTGATAAAAACTGAATAACTGTTCTCCCATACATTATTGTCTCGCATTATGACCTATATGCTTATTCAAACGCAATGTGCCTAGGTATCTCGAACGAAATTGGACATGTTTTTTTATTTATTTCACCGTTTTATCTCATAGGTAAGGACAATAATGAAAGAACCTATTTTGGGGAAACAGGAAGGCTACTGATTCCTCCAAATTACCCCAGGAAACAAATCACCACAATGTTAAGAATGGGGCATCAATTTCGTGATATAAAATGGAGGTTTCAATAAACCTTAAATTCACCGAAACAAGGTCTTCCCTTTAATCCTCATCTTCAACAATAAAACAAAAAGCTAGTTTCATCAATAAAGACAATTGCAATGTTTTTTTAACTTAACAAAGAATGTTTCATGGTACCTTGGATGTTCAGGGCAACCAACATAATTATGTTAATTAATTGGTCTCGGTCGTGTTTCAGACCATATTATATGCTACAAATTATATACTACAAATAGGTTGGATATTTTTTGGAGGCACTGTACACCAGTGACCAGAGAAGATGATAAACTATGGTGGCTTCAGGTTATAATTGTAGCTTTCATTTTATCTCTGTTTTCTGTCTTTCCACATGATACTGCAGTGTCCGGAATGTATTTTTACGAACTGTATTGGTGATTGGCACCGCCTGCGCCAAAAGGTAAAAAAAGGAAAAATAACGCTTGGGTTTTAGAGATAAAAATAACCATACGACATTCTTTCAAATTGTCTCATTATCTATCCCAGCTCGTTTCACGAACATGGGGATAATAATAGGATCTCACCTAACCTAACTTCACTGAGCTCTTGACAAGGGCAGTGCGAGCCAGAATACAGTTCGTAATGATACGTCCGGAAACCCGTGGCCAATAGATATCATTGGGATACCATATTAGTTTGTGGCATTTAGTTTGAAACAAATCAAGGGATAAGGAAATATTTCACAGTTGAAATCTCATTACATTACACTGAAATCTTAATCAGGCAAGCTTGTATTTAATTGTATTAGCTTGGAATTTAAACTGTTATTTTTTAATTGTTCTCCTAAAATATTATGTTCTTTCCTGCAGCCATGAAGAGCATATTTGTACTAGTTGTATGGTCTCTGATGATGGTCCCAAGACAAGCATGTGTCGGTGCTATGTTTATGAAAAATATAAAAGATAGAGGAATGGTGACGACGGTGCTGCAGATAGTGCATCATCATTTTTCTGGTTGTCATTTAGCACTTGCTACAACTGAACGTCATTCTGAAAACTACTACTTATTGATTCAGTAAGTGTAATATAGTAATCTCTATGACATGTAATTAGTGAATCTATGGATATGCTTTTCAACCTTGGTTTCACTTCAGATTTATACTGTACATATCCCAAAATGTTTCCAACCATGTATTCATACATCGAAGCTTGGGAATGAGCCGTGTGCCCAAGGGCAGTCTAAGATCTGCGTGAAGTGTTTTTTTTAGTTTACGTTTAAAAAGCCATCACCCCTGATGAGGGTATTAGGCTTGCAACTCCAGCATTTATGACCTTGCGACCCAGGGATGACATAAATGTAATCAAATATGCCAACCCAGTAGTTCGCTCCAGTCATAGATGCAGGCTCATGTGAACAATGAAGGACATATCAGTATGTGAGAATTGCCTCAGGAAAAGCACCTCCCCTCATACATCATTTGTAATCCTTCATCATTATGCTAATTCAAAGGCAAAAAAAGATAAAAGTTTACAGTATAATAGTAATCTAATCGCATATATAAAAATAAATGTATATAAAAGATAAATCTAATATATCTATATACATAAAGAGAGAAAAAAATTAACTGTGTAGTGAATAACATGATATGGTGAGATATATTGAAATGGTAAGCTATATGGTGAAATATGTTGATGTGAGCACTATGGTGTGTAAGTGGATACAATGGTGAGTCTAAGGCTATTTGAGTTTAGTCAGTGCTTATTTACTTGCCTGTTCTTTTTCTTTTGAGATGGATCTGTCTATTGATGCCCTGGAGGCTCAGGCAGAGTCCCTAGGTCTTGCTGGCGGGGATATTGCAAAATTTGTGTTTCAACAACAGGTAATAGTTAGAAGGGAAAGAGCGTTAGAAAGAGAGAAAGAAAAAGTGATAGCTTGGCGAGAAGTACTGGTGTAGTGTACTCACCTCAACTATACAGAGTAGTAAGACTCTGACTACTTTTGATGATAGCCAACTATCATGATTCCTAGTAACCTACTAAGTGACAGCCCTCTCTTCCCAAGACGGAAGACAGTTCAAGAAATTATCTACAGGAGACTAGGCTTAATCAATTATATATAAAAATATAAATATACATGGAATATACAAACATATTAAACGTATACACTGAGTATACAAGATTTACCTCCGGGCCCCAAGACCGACAAACTACCCATGGTGGGCAAACAAACCATAGCGTAATACATACGCAAAAATGGCTTTCACAGAAAACAAATTTATAACTCACTTAATCTCCTCCGCAAGAGAAAGCCAAGCACTCATTCCTGGCGAGGTCGCCACTTGTAAAGGAATACCCAGGATCTTGTATCTTATTAATGCTTGCCCATTCTAAAGGCCTAGTAATTGACAGAGTGGTTTATAGATGCCACTAGGCACCTGGCAGCGCTACAGCTAGGGTCATATACCACCCAACCTAAAATGGTCATCTACATCAACAATGAAATATGTACAGTTGCCCAAGAAAAGACTGCAACCAAATTTGGTGGTGTGTGGCAATATCTGCCAGCTGCTCCAAAGTAAACGCTCGTATTTTATCAATGGATCACTCGGAACTGAATAAAAGCATTTTTCTTTAATAGTAATAATAATAATAATAATATATAGATATATAAACTATTGCTGCGTGACACTCACTTTGAAATGGTATTCACTTCAGAACTCGTGGAGCAACAGTGTTTTGAATCGGAGTTTGCATGTGTGGGGTAAGGGTGGGTGGAATATGAGAGATGGAGTGAGGTCGCTAGTTTAATCCCTCCACCCTAGTTTACTCCCTAGAGTAGAGAGGAAACATTTACTTGTGGGTGTACCTGAATTATTTTACGTTGTTTGAACTCCACTCTTAATTTTATACCAAATAAAACTGACAATTTATGTTAATCCTATTTATTTCAATTACCACAGTGAGATGGCAAATAGAAGTGATGAAACCATGGTCATATTGGATGGAGGATCAGTACCATCTACCTCGAGGGCTGTTACTATACAAACATACAGGCAGAGGAGGCAGCAATCAAGATTGTGGAGAGAGGCACAAGCCACTTGCCGTGTGCTTATTCTCGACTTTTCTGATGGCAATATTCTAGTTGGAAGCAGGTAAACAGTGACGAATTTGATATATGAATTGTAAAATTAGCCATGAAAGAAATGGCACTCCGCCTTCTTTCTGTCCATTCACTCATACAAATAAAGACCCCCTCCAGGTAAGACACTCGTGTGATATTGGTTCTGGTAACATTATACCTGATGTTAGAGGAGGTGGTGCTGTAACACCCCTATTTTTATATACATTGTTATTTAGAGTATTTACAGGAAATAGGGTAGACTTTTAGTATAAGATTTTACGGAGTAGCTAGGCCGAGATTATCAATGACGATGATCATCTCGATGGTGGGCTTTTTCTGAAAATGTTACATATTGATGAGAAGTGAGATTTGTTTAATTTTGTTCCAGTAATTTCTAGATTAGTTTATGCGACGTGTCAGAATTGCCAGTTCGCCTATTATATTTAAATGTTTGTTCGATTGTTTAATGTGTTCTATAGTTATCTTATTTTCTCTTTAAGAATGTGATTTTTATCTTAGTTTCTGCATTCAAATAAAGTTAGTGTTAATAGTGAAATAAAAACTGTGTTAGTGTTTCTGTTAATTGTGAATACGACACCTATGTTACATCTCGTAGCTGCTACTGGAGACCGTGGGTATTCTAGAATTAGGTAGGCAGATATATATATATATATATATATATATATATATATATATATATATATATATATATATATATATATATATATATATATATATATATATATATAGGGTGGAGCAGAGGTTAAGTAAGTTAGTCAAGAGAGCCAAGTGATAAGTCAGTCAAGAGAGCTAAGTAATAAGAAGAGTTAAAAAGCTAAGTGAAAGAAAGGTGTTATTATCGCGTGCTGTAAAGTTAGCAAAAGTGATATTGAAAAACAAAAGTGTAATTGTGAAACTGAGTGTGGTTATTGGAAAATAAAGAAAGTTAACCTAGTACTAGAGTAGATATCCTTCGCCTGCCTACATTGATCTAGTCTAGTGCACCTTATTGAAACTGCTCCTAAGATGAAAGACTCACTTCAGTGACGTTACGTTTCACACTGTGCAACTGCTGTTGGAGCTGTGCGGTGCCAGTGTGTGGAGAGTTGGACGCAACAATATGATAAACTGTACAAATGATAATTATGTTACATGTTACTAGACCATAAGACCGTGCTACACACGGTACGATATTTTTTCCTTCCCAGCGGTAACAGCGTGCCTGAGCGTGGAATGTAAACAAACCGAGTGGGTTGCCAGGCATACGATAAAAGCAAAGTATGTGTAATTAAGTAATTAGTGGGGTGTTTTTTGTGACGAAAATATCCTCTGTACCCCCTAGTGCACGTGCACTTTCCGTGTGTGAATTCCTGGCACTGTAGGTGGTCACATGACAATTTGTATAGCATGACAGACAAACAGAGGCTCTTCATTTAGATATATAGATGTGAGAACCATATAAATCATTATTATAGTTAGGTAAATAGGTGAAATAGGGGAATAATTGAAACCTAGGTAGATTGATAGGGATGGGAAAATATGTGCTGATTAAGAAGTGAATGAAAAATATTAATTGGATACAGGGAATAACCTACATTTATAATTATAATGTATAATTACAAACCTAACGTTCCAATGATGTTACCCTCATTTTATCTGTAATTTACTTAGAAAATTAATTAGATTGGTTAGGGTTTAGTTAGGACAGAACATTTTCTTGCTGGCGAAACAATACATGTCTTGTTTATGTGTACTACCGTAATATAATACCGGGTACCTTAACCAAGGAAGAAGGCAATGTATTTGAGCACAAGAATATGTGAAAATCATGAAATGTAACTGAATATACATCAGTAAAGGTGGAACTGATAGAAATGATAGAAAATGAAATACGTTGGTCACTACTTTGCTTAAAGGGGAGGAGAGGAGGCGGTACGTCGACTTATCTCTCCCTCATTCTTTTCTCGTCTGCTGGTGTGACAGGTAGGAACGAAATAAGACTCTGGTGTCTCTGATATATATCGGATATACCCTCTAAACTACATCAAAGGGACCCTTGCACTCAGCCCACAACTTATTGTGAGCTGTTGGTAACAGAACGTGTCACTTTCCACCTACCTGCAGAGTTCGGAGCTTAGTTTTCCTATCGTAGTAAGACTTCTGAAGCTCTTTAGCTTTACCTAACTCCAGTTTTGCAATTTCGCAGGTTTGCTGCAGACGTTCTTCCAAATCAATTATACAGGAATATGTGGTTTTCACCGTGGGATCCGATTTCTAATCGTCCCAAAGATTACGTAGAACCTGAAGTGGTACTCGAGCAGGTTTAAAATACACTAACTCTAATGGACTACATTGTAACCATGCCTGAGGGGCTTTGCGATATTCGAACAGTAGAGGCGAAATGTACAGTTGCCTCAAGGTATTTCTTTACCCCCTACGGTGGCTGTGAAGTGCATGTGGCATCGCTAGAGATGTTTGGATCACATTCAGAAACAGTGAAGCATTGTGGTACCCGTAAATATGATTCAACAGGGAGATTGGTCTCATTCATCTACTCCAGACACAAAAGAGGGGGTAAAGGAATACCTTGAGGCAACTGTACCTGGGCCACTCCCTAGGCTGCTCCACTGCCATCCTCCTCAACATTTTCTTGAGAGAAACATTAAACCTGTCGCATAACCCATTGCACATTGGGTGATAGGGCGATGTTCTCAACCCCTTAACAGAGAGTAATCTCCACAATTCCTTCATCATGGCGGAGGTAAACTGGCTGCCTCGGTCAGACCAAGGTTTAAAGAATTATTTAAAAACCTTGGATCAGATAATACTTGCTTCGGTATGCCGAAACGGCAGAATATTTCTAGTAAAGCTTCAGCTACTATAATGGCTTCTATATGACGAAGAAGTACTGCTTCTGGCCACCTTGTTGCGAAGTCCACACAGGTAGGAATATATTTGGCACCGTCCGTAGCTCTCGAATTTATCGATCCAACTATATCAACTGTTATCCTCTCAAATGACTCTTGAGATAAGGGGCTTAATAGGTGCAGGTTCCACAGTACCACGATCGCCCGTTTTCTGACACACGTCACATGAGTGCAACATCCTACCTACCTCTCCCCATACCTGGCCAAAATATATAGGACTCTATTCTATCAAACTTTTTTATAATCCCCATACGACTTCCCTATGTAGAGTGATAACCCAGAGTGAACACAGCTGTACTTCTGTGGTACAGCTGCGGTCTGGAGTTCGTGGGCCACCCAGGGTTGAGAGTATGAACCCCGCATCACCCTTACTTGACTGCAAGTTACTATCCAGACGAGGAGTCTCACATATAGAGCTGAGGGTTGCTCAGACGGATATCCGAACTTTGAACCATACTTCTTTCTATTTTTTTCTTTTTAACACCTATCACGTCAGTTACAACTTTAACCTTTAGAATACTTGTAATGGGATTATTTTATGCAGTAATGAAACATAATTACAGTACTGAATCATACTTCACGATATAAAGACACTTGCAGTGTTTCTGAATAGCTTTGTTGCATATTAGGTTCACCATGTTCCTTATAATAAGAAAATGATGCGCTTGGATAATGTTACCGAAATCACGCTTCGAATCATTTTTGTTCCTTACCATGGAACCATGGAACCAACCCACAACCTCAATTGCCACGCAAACACACGAATATGGCTTGGCGTTTATATACAGTATTGAAATATAAGCAGTAATATAGTAAATTATCTTTTTAACTATGTGACATTCTTGTTGCTGATACACTATGACTTATTATCTCAAGAGATCTTACAATAATAACATCACTTAGAGATGTTTTCAGATAAGCTAACTGCTGTAGTTCGAAGTGAATTATCATCTCAGTCACGGACTCCGGCTATTTTATTATATATTGTTCCATTATCACTACTCTGAAAAATATAGATTCCAAACTATAAGTGAGATAGTAATACACTGTATATAAGTATAGATTCATATCTGAATATAATTGTCCTTAAATACTGACCTGTTTTCATTACAATTACTCCTCCACGAAATATTGATTACAAACTATACGTTAGAAATATTGTAAATATTTGCAGAAACTAATAAATTATAATGAATGACATAATAAAATTAAGTATTATTCATTAATGCAATTATATATCACTAAAACATAAAATAGTCACATTAGTATAAGAAAACTTAAGGTTAAAGTTGTAACTGACTTGATAGGAGTAAAAAAAAAAAAACATGAAGTATGCTTCAAAGTTGGGATATCCGTCTGAACAACCCTCAGCGAGATACTCTACATGTGAGACTCCTCATCTGGATAGTAACTCGCAGTCAAGTAAGGGTGATGCGGAGTTCATACTCTCAAACTGGGTGGCCCACGAACTCCAGACCGCAGCTGTACACACAACAACAAAACTGTGGTTACACCCTCTACACGATACAAAATGACACCACGAAGGAAGGTTTTTGATAACTGCCTTCTCACATTTGTATCCCTGCATATGTATGTGCCAATGTAGGGTTACTTGCTTTCTCTGCAACTACATTATCACAATTGACACTTGGAGTGGAACAGCATTTTTCTTCACAGGGGCTATTCCCCTGGTTACATCAGCTGCACCAGACTGCCTGAGAGCTCCATTGAACATATATTTTTAACCCCTGGTATATTTCTTATTACCAGATTTGACACAGGATTTTGCATGACAGCTGTAATTACCTGGCCTGTATAGAATGGACTTTCCACTGCAACTTTAGCAAGTGGATAAAGCCTCTTGGTACCATCAATCATGGTGATGCACAGTCTTGCCCCAACCATCCTGGAGTGAAGATGTGTTATTGGTGTTCTCCCTGTTTTTGTATTGTTTTTTGTATTGTTTCTGTTGTAGCGGGGTGCTACATTAGTCTCCTGGTGAGGTTTGAAAGGAGACTAAGAGATCGTGGGTTTTAATCTGTTTATTCATACAGGCTACAAGTGGTATATAAGATTTTAGAGTGAACCTGAAATACATGAATAAAAGGATTCCTGCCTGCTACACTATTAGAACCCATCAGGCAAGAGGGCTGATGCTTGTGGCGGGTAGCTGATTCTAGCCGCCACAATACTCCCCCCTCAGCGAGAAATTCTTGGTCCGTGTTAGAGGGGGCGACCTACAGGCGGCGGGTCGTCGTCTTGTAGATAGGTCGAGCCGTGATGTAGGGCCGTGTGTGGCAGTAGTGGTACGGGCGTTAGCTACACTCGGCGTACACACTAGAGTGATGCAGGAATATATGCTGGTAGTGCATAGATTATGATGGACGAAGGGCTCCCAGATGCACCAGTTTCTGACTACGGAAACACCTTCCCTCGATTGGTAGTCGATAGGGGAAGCAATGGGTAATATGCTGGTGACAGAAGCAGGTGAAGCTTGCCAGACATATGGAGTTGCATTGCTTGGCAGCAGGTGTCCGAAGGTCAGGTGAACTCTGCGAACAGCGATGCAGAGAGGAGTTGGTGCTGGCTTGTTTACATCAACACATCTCCCGCACCAGTGTGTGGTGGGTACCGTGGGTAGTTGAGATGTGTTAAGATGTGTGCTGGGTAGTTTGCACCAACACATCTTCCTCACCAGTGTGTGGTGGGTAGTGAAGATGTATGGTGAGTAGTGCAGATGTGCTGATTACTTGGCAGCATCGTAGTTGTGATGTGTGCTGATTACTTGGCAGCATCGTAGTTGAGATGTGTGCTGATTACTTGGCAGCATTGTAGTTGAGATGTGTTGTTCGGCTCCGGGGTCACCTGATGTAGCGGCTAAGAAGAGGTCTGGGTTTACACTCTGGGGTCACCAGACGCAGCGGCTAACGAAGAGGTTTGGGGTTTACACTCCCGGGTCGCTAGATGTGATGGCTAAGAAGAGGTTTGCCAGCCATGTGGAGTAGGTTGGATGTTCGTGTCACTCCGGGGTCACCACTGTAGCGGGGTGCTACATTAGTCTCCTGGTGAGGTTTGAAAGGAGACTAAGAGATCGTGGGTTTTAATCTGTTTATTCATACAGGCTACAAGTGGTATATAAGATTTTAGAGTGAACCTGAAATACATGAATAAAAGGATTCCTGCCTGCTACACTATTAGAACCCATCAGGCAAGAGGGCTGATGCTTGTGGCGGGTAGCTGATTCTAGCCGCCACAATACTCCCCCCTCAGCGAGAAATTCTTGGTCCGTGTTAGAGGGGGCGACCTACAGGCGGCGGGTCGTCGTCTTGTAGATAGGTCGAGCCGTGATGTAGGGCCGTGTGTGGCAGTAGTGGTACGGGCGTTAGCTACACTCGGCGTACACACTAGAGTGATGCAGGAATATATGCTGGTAGTGCATAGATTATGATGGACGAAGGGCTCCCAGATGCACCAGTTTCTGACTACGGAAACACCTTCCCTCGATTGGTAGTCGATAGGGGAAGCAATGGGTAATATGCTGGAGACAGAAGCAGGTGAAGCTTGCCAGACATATGGAGTTGCATTGCTTGGCAGCAGGTGTCCGAAGGTCAGGTGAACTCTGCGAACAGCGATGCAGAGAGGAGTTGGTGCTGGCTTGTTTACATCAACACATCTCCCGCACCAGTGTGTGGTGGGTACCGTGGGTAGTTGAGATGTGTTAAGATGTGTGCTGGGTAGTTTGCACCAACACATCTTCCTCACCAGTGTGTGGTGGGTAGTGAAGATGTATGGTGAGTAGTGCAGATGTGCTGATTACTTGGCAGCATCGTAGTTGTGATGTGTGCTGATTACTTGGCAGCATCGTAGTTGAGATGTGTGCTGATTACTTGGCAGCATTGTAGTTGAGATGTGTTGTTCGGCTCCGGGGTCACCTGATGTAGCGGCTAAGAAGAGGTCTGGGTTTACACTCTGGGGTCACCAGACGCAGCGGCTAACGAAGAGGTTTGGGGTTTACACTCCCGGGTCGCTAGATGTGATGGCTAAGAAGAGGTTTGCCAGCCATGTGGAGTAGGTTGGATGTTCGTGTCACTCCGGGGTCACCACTGTAGCGGGGTGCTACATTAGTCTCCTGGTGAGGTTTGAAAGGAGACTAAGAGATCGTGGGTTTTAATCTGTTTATTCATACAGGCTACAAGTGGTATATAAGATTTTAGAGTGAACCTGAAATACATGAATAAAAGGATTCCTGCCTGCTACACTATTAGAACCCATCAGGCAAGAGGGCTGATGCTTGTGGCGGGTAGCTGATTCTAGCCGCCACACTGTGTTGTTGTTTCTGTTGTGTTCAAGGTGATATTGGTCTATTCTATCTCGTCTTTTTTGTAGTTTTACTGGTTGTGATATTGTTGTGGTTCTGTGTGTGTATGTTCAGTTGTTCACTTCCCATCTAGGCCTTGCCTGGCTCGATGGAGAGTGCAGATTCGGATGAGGCCTCCTGTCTGGAGGCTGACATGACCATGTAGGAAGAGGATGAGTCTATTATTGAGGATCACTGGCCTGAGCTGCATTCTCGAAACCCTCTCCCCCCCCCCTTTCCTCGGTCACTCCGCAGCTCAGTTTGCAGCCTCCCATCTCCTCAACCTCTACCAAGCGACCTGTTGATGCCTCGTCCGACTCTGATGGTGTGGATTGTTTGCCTCCGGCTGCCAAGACTGCGAAGAGTGCTTCAACTGTGCATAACGTACCTCCTCTGCCTCAACCTGATATTTTATCTTTGTATACTAACTCCTTGACCTCATCCAATCTTCCTGCTTTTGCCCCGAGAAATGCCTATGTCAAGCTATCCAAATTGGGTTTAAAATACGTTAGATGTAGCCAAATTACCATAGATCCTGAAGTAGGTGACCATATCGACATTTATGATATGATATTTTTATGAAATTATAATATTTTTACAGCAATGCATTTTTCTCTTACGATAACCCATGAAATAACGGAAGCATCGATAAAAATTACCTTAGATGGTCAAAACTTTACTTTAAATGGCCCCAAATTACGCTAATCTAGAGTAATTACCTTAAAAATGAGAGCATTGGCTGCGAGGCCACGTCACGTAGCCCCGCCCCAAATCTGTCTCTTGGCCAACCCTATCTATATAAACCCTTGGTGCTACAGGTACTGGGAAGTTGGGCATATCTCCCGGTACTGTTCTGCCAGGCCGAAGTGTGCATGGTGTGCCGCCGAACATGATTCCAAGACGTGTCCTGTCAGGGGTGAACGATCACGTCCTGCTGCCTCCACCTCTGAGTCTTCACCTCCTGGGGATACGTCTGGATGGAAGTGTCCACGATGCCTTCAGCCAGGGGTTAGCGTGTGGCATGGATGTACTCGATGTCAGATCCAGGCTCATGCATCTACTATTGTTCCTCCTCCACCACCACCACCACCTCCGGACCTGGCCCTCCGCAAGTCTGTTGCTACCCTCATGGCACGATGTACGGCCCTCGAGAACCACTTCTCTGCCCTTGAAACACGGATTGATGGGCTGGTTGCCGCTCAGGCTGCCAATGACTCCAAACTCTCCACCTTGGTCGAGGCTCAGCAGGCCATCATCTCAACTGTCACTACCCTTACCGAAGAGATGGATACTGTTGCCTCTCGGGTCCAGTGCTCCTCAGTGCCAGACTTATTCTTTGATCACATTGCTCTTCGGTTTCATTATTCTCTCCCTCCTGTGTCAGGTGCTTTAGCTACTCATTCGCGTATTGCTGTACCCCCTAAATATTGACCAACTTACATCTTATTTATGCCCCATGTATTACCTACATTTGATATATCATCAGCTGAACAGTTGTACTCTGATCTTGTATCTGCTACTCATGACTTTTATAGGCTATATGTCTCTCCCGACCACACCTCCAGCATCACCATACTGCCCACTCCTGGACGCTTGATGCACGTATACAGGAGGCAAAGGAGGAGGCTGAACGTGATGGCCTATTATTTCAAGCCAACCCAACTCCTGACCTGCTCCATCGTTACCAGATTTCTAGAGAAGCTTTAGTTGCCCTGCAAGAGTGTGCTCACATTGAGTCTTGGCAGCGGTTCATGGACAGTATCAACCAGCAAACAAGTGTGGCTTCTATGTGGCACTTAATTCGTCGGGTTGTTAAAAAGACGCCGGTCACTGCTCGTCATCACACTCCCGCTGACTATGCCAAACAACTTGTTGATGCCTGGTCAGAACAACCTACCCCAGCCAGTCTACCCATCCACATACAAGATGTATTTGCTTCCCGTGCTGTTATCCATCGGCTACGACTAATGTCTGCTCTGTTGCAAGATGATGACGATGATGCAGAGCAGATATCTGAGGAGAAGTTGCGCCGTGCTTTCTCCTGGGGTAAAGCTTCTTCCCCTGGTGAGGTAGGTGACATTAAATCTATTGATACGGACGCACTTAGTAACTATTTCTCGGATAATCTGTTCCCCTCAGTCGGTGGAATGAGTTCAGATGAAGCAGCTGTGTCGTACAATTAGCACCTAGAGACAATGCTGGATACGCTAGCTCATGCTCGAACCAAAACTTTCATTGACAAATCCAGGGCTCCATGGTACACTGACGAGCTGAGAACGGAGCGCCGAGAATTGCGTCACGCGAAGCGTCATTGGTCAAACTCAAAACTCACTGATCACTGGCAGATTTTTGAGAAGAAGCGCCGGGACTATGGAATATCTCTCGATGACGCACGCACGGATTATCAGCGACAACGGATAACGGATGCTGACACTAGCCAGAAGCTGTTCTCCCTGGTGGATGAAATGACTGGCGACAAGAAGGAATTAGCTTCCACCCTCCCTCGCCACGATGACGCTTCCAAATTAGCAGATCAATTCTCGGACTTCTTCGAGGAGAAAGTTTTGAGAATTCGCGAACGTTTCTCGGAATCAGATGCATCTGTTGTAGAATCTGAAACGAATAGTCACTCTTTATCAGACTTTGAACCGATGACAGAAGAGTCAGTCAGGGAACTTGTTCATTCAATGAAGACGAAATCATGTGACTTGGATCCGATACCAACCTCGCTCTTGAAACTCTGCCTCGATGATGTAATACCGTCTCTGACTTGTTTGATCAATCAATCTCTGAGTTCTGGAGAATTTCCAACTGTTTTCAAACAAGCTATTCTCCGACCACTTTTGAAGAAAGCTGGTCTTGATATCAACTACTTGTCTAATTATCGGCCAGTGTCAAACATTTCGTTCGCCAGTAAACTTTGTGAAAAGTCCGTTCTTACTCAATTGATTCACTTCGATTTGTACTCAAAGTTTCAGTCAGCCTATAGGTAATTTCACAGTGTTGAGACCGCACTATTAAGAGTTTACAATGACATTTTACTTTCTATTGGTAGAGGAGACGAAGTTGTTTTAGTGCTTTTAGACCTTTCAGCAGCTTTTGACACTATTGATCATGACATTTTATTATTGCGTCTTTGTATTCGTTTTGGTATTTCTGGCAGAGTATTGAATTGGTTAGAGTCATATTTGAAGGGTCGCTTTCAAAAAGTTTGTATTGACGGTGTATATTCAAAGTCGGTTTAATTGAAGTGCGGAGTGCCTCAAGGTAGTGTTCTGGGGCCGATCCTTTTCACGCTCTATTGTTCGCCGATCCAAGACATCATTCAGAGACACGGTTTGGACTTGATGTTATACGCAGATGACTCTCAGTTATACCTTACATGCAATAAAGCTGTGGACTCTTTAGAGCCAATTGACGTTTGTATTCAGGAAATTAGGAGGTGGATGTATGACAATAGACTTGATTTGAACGATAAAAAGACAGAAGTATTGCATTTTCATTCGAAGTTTCCAAGGAAAGAAAAGTTCGTTCGTATTGAAGGTTTGACTATTGGTGATTCAGTTGTTGGTGTTCGAGATTGTGTCCGGAATCTAGGTATTCAGTTCGATGAAGTTTTATCTCTGGTCAATCACGTGTCAAATGTTTGTAAATCCTGTTTCTTACTCTTTATTTCGTATTGGTAGAATTAGAAAGTTTTTAGATACTAGTAGCACAGAAACATTTGTACACGCTTTGATCACTTCTCGCCTTGATTTCTGTAACATTTCTTGAGTAATTTCTGTAATTTCTTGAGTCCTGCCAGCAGGAACGAACGGTAGCATCTATATAGGGTCGAAGGTCCACTGCAGGAACAGGATGTCGCCCTGCAGGAGGCCAAGACATGGAGACCGCAGCCTTAGCCAGGGCGTTATCCCGTTCATTGCCATCGACACCCACATGAGCAGGGACCCAACAAAAAGTGACTTTGCATCCACGACGAACCAGAAGGACAAGCCACTCAAGGATGGCCAACACCAGGGAATGGGAAGAGTTAAAATTGCACAATTCCTGCAAGGTACTACAGGAATCGCTAAAATTCGTCAAAAAAGGAAGAGGTAGAGTAACAATCACTTGGAGGGCATGATGAACAGGGTCTAAAGCTCTGAGACGGGCATTGGTGGCAGAGGAGTACACCTCATACCCATAGTCGAACTTTGACCTAATAAGAACATGGTATAGGCGAAGGATACCGGGAAGCTAGGATATGGTTACCACGTCTACACAATCATTAAAGATGTTAGGACAATAGTCATTGTCACTATCAATTACCTTGGTGGACTGCTTCATTTGAACTTTACAGTGAGTATCCCCCAAAGACAGAGAATCCTTGCCTCAAATGCTACTTTGCCAGCAGCAATTGTGTTAAAAGTAATATAGCAGCGATTAGACTTACAGCCACTGTCATAAGTGATTCAGATATGTTGAATCACTCCAAAACACTTAAAAATTGAGTGGATAGTGCCATAAAAAAGGGATGTATGTACATTTGTTAACATTAATGTGTCATTACTGCTAACAGGATTCGTTGACACAATACCCGAACTGCTAGGTCTACTTTTTTTTTGCAGATTTCTGCATATCACCACGACCAGATTGTGACATCTCAAGGGCCTGGTCGACTATCGCTCGAGGATAAAAATGAGCATTTTCGTTATCCATATGACATTGTTATTATTGTATTGGCCCCAGGAGCCAAGAGTTACTACATATACCGGGCAGATAAGGAGACCGAGTGCTGCTCGCCGTGGGCAGGGTACCTCTTCCCCCACGGGGCCATTCGTTTTAAAAAGCAGCCCGAATGGTTCGAAAGTTTGCTCACGACGTTGCTGAGACCTCCTTCCCCAACATCTCCCAGCCCAGACACCAAACCATCCAACATAGGACGGCCCCTGGAGGGCAGCACTGTTGGCCCTTACTGGCAGCCTATTGCATGGGGACCATTTAGTCTGGTCTCTCACTGGCGACCTTACTAGCATGGGAAACCAACTTCCCCTGAAATTGTGGCAGAGCAGGGGCCAGAGCCCCCTCTAGTCTTGCTCGCCAGGTCTCAGAGACACGCAAGCCACCCACCACGTCAAGGCGGTTCCCGTTAGGGGGGAGCTGCAGCGGGAGAAAGGCCCATGGCTGAATGATGAAGGCAGTCTATCTTGTTACATCAACCCATCTTCCACCAGTCTACAGCTGGATACCTACTTACTGCTAGGTGAACAGGGACATAGGGGGCTGGAGAAATTGTCCAACAACTCCACTGACTTGGGTAGCGAAACCGGGATATCTAGCTTGCTTGACGAGCATAACTATTATACAATCAGCACCCTAGGTCATAATAGCATAGCCTCAGGCCACTACATTCCTGAGTGAGGTAATATGGAACATGAATGTTGCTGTATTACTAATTAAGATTAATATGATATATTATTGTTGTTATTATTGTTGTTTACAGAATACTAGAGTGGGCTGCCTTATGGACACAGCCCGATACGCGATTAGTGGGTATGGGTGAGGCTATTGGGATTTCCAACTTACTACTCCACAAAGAACTTCGCAACACACGCTATGCACTCTACGTTGCCAAGAGACCACCAGGGATATATGATTATAAAAGAGGTAACACAGTCATGTCAGGCAGAACTATTCCACTTTACACTTCCTTGTAGGGTGTAATTGTACTGCAATATCACATTCTTCTCTTGTTTATACTTGTGCCAAATAACTGTTGCCACAATGTGTAATATTTTTGTAATAAACCTAAATTGAAACCGAAGGATGGTGTTGGCTACCAGTCTGAGTATATTTTATTTACAAATAAAGTGCTCTACCTGCACGGTAATTATTGTTGAGAGCATAGCCGGCGTACAAAGGATAGCAAAAGGCCAAGTGAGTAGAATTATCATCAAATAATTATTATGCACGCTTCCGAACTGAATATCAATGCAGGTCGTACCAGAGTTGCATATACATATAAATTTCCCGTAACTCCATTTATCACAACTGTCTGTAACCCATGATTATTTTCTACATCCAGTTCTAGGTCAGAAATTATATTAGGGTTCAAGTATTTAATTGTTCCGATTATTTTCAACCTCCACATAGAGGTAGAGACCACTGTATAGAGACAGTAGCTAGGCACCACACTCAACCTCACTGATGCAGTTTTAATTACAGACGCAGTATGATCTTTCCTGATAATTTTGTGGGAATAATAAACACCAAGAATGTTCATTAATGAGACAGATTAAGTTCTTTGTCACTAAAGTTAGTATTAACGTTTGAAGTTAGAGCAGCTGGACAAAGATACTGTGTTCTGAAAAAATTTAGTCTAAAAGAAGTTTTCTAAAAGCGATAGGCCAAAAGTCAGGTGTGTTACAGCTTCATGATGTGATGTGGTGAGGAGCTTTGAAAATGGACAGTTGGAAAGTCTGATAGGGCAGTACAAAGTGCATTTATTGACAAATGACTCGAGATTGAAGAGAAGTAAATAATTGATGACAAGAAGAAACAGTTGGTTATAGGAAACACTTCTGATGATTACCTCTCTTGATAGTCTTAATACCCGTAGAAGAAGAGCTGTGACTGTCTACAACGGCAGCTATAGAATGGCCACAATAGATATTGGAGATGAAGGTGCCGAGGAAAAGGGGCATCAAATGAATTTTACCTATTGAAATTGTTCTGATTGATTGATTGACTGATTAATAGATGCCACTAGGCATCTGGCGGCGCAACAGCTGACGAGATCGCCCGATTGGGTGGCACAACAAGGAAGACTACACAGACAGTGGGAATGGGACCTGTGAACCAGCAGTCCCCTTGTCTGTTGCCTTCGAAGAAACAGATCTCGCTATCACCCTGACTCCAATTTGGGGGTCCGAGTGTCTGCGCGGCTTAGGTCAACCAGACTCGGGACTGCTCGGCCAGACAGTCCGGGGAACTACAACAACAACAACAACCCCGAAAGGGATAGGCAGCATGATGAAAAGGATATATCAAATAAAAAGATTTTGTTTACTAAGATAACCTGATTAACTTCAGTAAAATATGTAAAAGAATCCAAAAAGCCATAAATATAATAAAATTCAGAATTTGTGGAGGAGGCAAGCCTACTCTACCTAGGAGAGGGTGTTCCCTTCCACACTATAAGCCTCTTCCCCAGGAACCTGAGAAATACTGTAAAAACGTCAAACGTGAGGGACCAATTCTGGGATGGGCAAGAGTGTCTCCCACCGGCATGACAGGCTGTTGTAGCTCCACGAACCCTGGTGCTGGCTGATTGATTGATTGATTTTAATTTTGTATGCAACTAGGCATCTGGCGGCGCAACAGCTAGGGTCATATACCGCCCAATACAATGGTGCTGGCGGATGCCGCGGAGCTTGTTAGCCCCGATGGCGTCCCATTTGTTCTGCCAGCAGGAACGAACGGCAGCATCTATGTAGTCAGCTCGCACATTCCCTTCGACATTTACAGTTGGCTCCACTTCCGCGTTAACCATTTGCCAATGTTGAGCCACATAGAAATTTGAATCCCGAACCATGTGTGATCATGATGCGAATCACTCACTACAGAGTGAGATAGAAAGAGGAGTAGCTCTGATATACGGTTGTGAACTCAACTCGGTTTTTCGAACACTAACCCTGGCGTCTGAATGTTTGGCCTAGACATTAATCTCGATGAATCTTTTAGTGTAAAATAAGGTCCTGCCAAATTGCATGGATTGTATTTGTATACAAAAGTAAAGTTATTTCTTTTCTGTTCCTGTTTGCATAATTGTATAGTACTGATCATTATTGGTAACAGGTGGTATGATGATGGTGGCGTAGAGACGGAGAGCGAGGTGGGAAAGTGAGAGGGCGGAGTGAATGAATATTGGGAAGGGGTAGAGGAGAAGGCAAATGGAGTGAGTGAGTGAGAGCAGGGTGGTAGGGAAGCGAGAAAGTGATCCTTGGCTAGTTCACTACAACACAGTATCTTTTGGTAACCAGTAACACAAAGGAATCAGAGAATGTCTTGACTAATGCTAAGTAACAA
This sequence comes from Petrolisthes manimaculis, assembly GCA_034508575.1. NCBI lineage: Eukaryota > Metazoa > Arthropoda > Malacostraca > Decapoda > Porcellanidae > Petrolisthes > Petrolisthes manimaculis. The sequence goes on along the minus strand of JAWZYT010002861.1, from coordinate 1,785,678 downwards.
ATTGGCTTTTAATATTTTTTTTCGACACTGAGAAGAGGGTAGAAGGTTATACTTTATAACATGGTAATATATTAAATATGGTATGACTCTTGAAAGGTTTAGCGCCCCTGTGGACTTTATTTAGATTCTTCATCTATCATTTATTTTATTCTGTTTCCTTCATGGTTACTGTTCCTCCTCGAATCTCTATCCTTCTCGTGTTAGTGTCATCCAGTGTGGTCCTCTTCATTTAGTTTAAGATGCTCAAACTCATCCATTACAATTAGATTACAAACAGCACATGCATATCATAATTAAAGATGAACGTTACTCCTTTATCTTCCATAATTAAGATACGCTTACTACCAGACTATGCGAGGGAAGAAAACTAGATAATTATGTGATTAGTTGGTAAAGCCGTGTGTGAACGCTGACGTTGCAAAAGTGCACGATATATATCGGTAAAAATGTATTGTATACCGTTTATCATCCCCAGATAATTCTCACGTCCAATATTACAATTGTCAATAATAAACAAAAATGGCAAAAACAAAATAGCAACAACAAAATTGTAATCGTGCAGCTGGTAGTGCACGAGATCAACTTTTACGGATTCTTATTCTTCATTTCATTCCTACTATAGTAGTATATCGGCAGGGTAATAATTTCTACATGAATCTCAAATATAACATCTATTTATCAATAATAATAATAATACTGGCGTTTGAATCATATTGCTACATAAATTCTGTATTCATTGTGCTATTTATAGGAAATCCTTTGGAATGTAACAGGACAGGTTAATTTACTATAGATATATCAGACGAATATACAGCTAACGCTAAAGAAATCGTCGCACTCGAACAAATTACGACAGTTTCTAACGCCTGTCTTTATTCTGGATTTTCAACCTTACAAGCTAATTAATGCAACAAAAAACACCTATTAGGTAACTTTTGGTTTCATTTTCTATGGTTGAGTTTTAATTTGTGTACTTAGTAAGAGTCAGTGAGGCCTACAGTGAGAGTGCTTTGGGATACACTACTCCCCATTCCCTCTCCCGATATTAGTTGGCCAATTTTACTCCGTAGGCATTTTTTTTATTACGCTGCAAAATGTGTCCTACTAAGCTGACCATGGAGGAAAAGAACCAGGTGATGGCATTAGCCAGGCAAAATCCCCAATATCCAATGTTGACTGTTGGGTAGTGAAGATAAGGAAGCTGTGGGCTGAGGTTGATGATTATTGTAAAAAATTGGCTGACGGTATGCCAAAACGTATCAAAGCTGTGGTAAAAGTTTATGGGAAAATAACTAAATACTAATAATCCTTCATGCCATAAAAAAGATTTGTTTCATTCATCCTAAAAAACTTTATAAAGTTAGTAAATCATCCGTGGTTACAGATTTCGGCTGGTGCGACGATTTCTTTTGCGTTAGCTTTATACTTCAGGTGCTTATTGTAATAATTATCTCTCTTTCCAACAATAATACACGATCACTGTTGAAGCTTTTCCTCTCCAACTCAACCCAATTTTTCATCTCACTCGGTGAGGGGTTCACTTCATGATCACGCAGGTTTCAGATCCTGGGTGGCTCGACATTGGAAACGCAAAGTGGTAAACGCGGAAGTGGAGCCAACTGTACATGGGCTGGGACCCATCAAAATGTGACTCTACGGCCACGACTTCCCAGGAGGACAAGCCACTCGGAGATGGGAAGAATTAATTTTGCCCAAGGCACTATAGGAATCGCTAAAAATTGTAATACAAGGCTGAGGGAAAGTGAAAATTACTTGGAAGGCAATTAGATGGACATGACAGAAGTGAGGCTGTCGCCACGACAACTACTCCAGCATCAGAATTTGACCCATCAATGTACACAGGGAGGGACTCCCTGTGAAAAGAGACATGTTCTAAAAAGAGGGAGCGAGCCACTGTCGGAGGAAGAGATTCCTTATTATTGAAAAGCAATTGCAGGTGTAAACTTCTTGAAGAAATCATGGAGCCACTCTGGGAACCCACACAGGATACATCTGGAAATCATCAAAATGCCCATCTCCTCCACAGCCTTCCTGATCCAGAAGCCTAAGGGCCATGGTGTGTGAGCATATAAAAGGTAGACAGGAAGTCGATGTAATCGATGCCAACAACGGTCCATCAAAGACTGGTGACAGACCTAAGGGTTCCCGTCATCATATGAACCCCAGCAAGATGAACAGAGTCTGAGACTCTGAGACGGGCATCCGTGGCAATGGAGGACAACTTAGACCCATAGTCGAGTTTTCACTGACCTTATAAGACCATGGTATGTGCGGAGGAGGGTGAATCAATCAGCCTCCCAGGAAGTATGGTCCAGGACTCTCAACAGCCTTGAGGCAAGAGAATTTAAGTGAACGTAAATGGGAAACCCATGTCAAACGTCTGTCAAAAAGAAGATCCAAAATGCAAGTCTCCTCGACACAACGTATCCGATGACCATGCATGAATAAGTCCGGATCGGGTTGGACGCCTCTGATGTGACAGAAGTGTTCTGCTCTTGATTCACATCCTATTTCTGAGTGTCAGTCAGAGTTACAGCTTTTACTGTAGGGATGCTCACCCCTTATGTTCTCGTCAATGTAAGATGTACCTCCTTGAGCAGGATATCATCCACTTGGTATAACACCCAATTAATCAGTGTCAGACGGCAACTCAAGTTTAGGATGGTGGCGTTAGGGCATACGCCTCCTATCTTCGCCCTCATCATCCCAAGTCAACAACATCTAAATCGGTTGCAGCGCCCTCTTAACGCTCTGAAGAAGCAGCTGCTTCTTACTCTAGTGAGAACGTTTATATGGTTTCACTACATAATAGTTTCTCTGACATGGAAACTGTATCAGACACTCATTCTGGTAACCCTTTAACTGATGACAATTGTTGGGCTTTAACTAAAGGTGTCCATGTGGTAGAGGTTCACGCTACCAAACGCTCACCAAAAAGGAAACCCAAGTAAACTAATTTGCAACAGATACGTCTTTGTGGTTCCTCTGAGACACTTGACTCAATGGACGATCTTCCTTGCAAAGCAACCGTCTCTGCAGACCAGGGGTTCTAAAACTCTTTGGCTCGTCTACCCCCTAACGAAGTTTCATATTATTTGTCAATCCCCTAACAGTCCTAACTTATAAGATTATAAGCAAATGAAAAAAAATATATGTATGAGTAGTAGTAGTAGTAGTAGTAGTAGTAGTACTTTTATTTCATATAAATCAAACAAAAGTAGTAGTAGTAATACAGTATGGTGATAATGGAACAGAGAGAAAAGAAATGCTATGCAACTTGATTTTCTTTATATGGTTCTCCTCTCTGCGACTTGTCACACTGCGAGAGGAAGTGGATGGGGGAGGGAGATATGCTCGCTCACTCGATCAGTTCGGGAAGCTTACAGAAATAGTTCTCGTACGGAGTCTACTCTACATATTGGAGGCTGTCCCTTTTACCCCCAATAAACATCTACTGACCTATTTTCAGCCCCCATTTCGACACCCTAGCTATTTGTCGACGACATGGGTGGTCCGACGACCCCTGGGGGTCGATATCGACCTCTTTGAGAACGCCTGCTGTAGATTTATCCATATTTTCCTTTCAATTTTACCAGGAGCATTCTCGTAACTCTGATAAATCTCTTGATTCAACAGATGTTCCCCTTCGCAAGCTTCCTCAGGGAACAATGGACCGGCGTGAAGTGAGTGTGGATGCCTTAGATATTGTGACTTCAAAAGAGTTAGTTTCTCTTCAGCTAGAGCAGCGGAATATTTCTTCCACCTGTATTATAAATGTTAATGTTCAGTCGCGAACCAAAGTTTTGTACCCCCCTTGACTGACAGTAAGGCGAAGACAAGTGTTAAGGATATTCTGAACGATCGGACAAATTGGTGTATTGGGTTGGTAATGAGACAGTGTGAGGTTCAAAATAAACCTCACACTGTTTCGTTAACAACTCGACACACCAGTTTGTCCGATAGTTCAGCATATATTTAACACTGTATTCGCCTTCCTGTCAGCCAAGGGGGGTACGAAACTTTGGATCGCGACTGTGCCTAAGAATAATCCTGCTCATCTACCTTCACCTTCTTCTAACATATCCTATGTTTCTAGTAGCCCAGCATTAGACAAAACTTATCGTTTGAGTAAACCCTTAGGTCAAGGTGGTAGTGGGAAGTCCCTTCGTGAGGTTTCTAAAAAATATGTTTTAAACTAACACTGTTCAAGGTCCTTCTGTGGATTTGCCATGCCTGTTCTTCTCTCTAGCTTCTCTCCTGCATTTGTTTCTCTCTAAGAGACAATGCTTGAGGACTACATTCCTGCCAGTCCTCCAGCATACTCTGCATTATTAGCTCCGGCCTAAGCCGAGAGCTCTAGGTCTTATCGTAATTATTGTTCTTGTTCTTGTTCTTCTTGGGGCGACAACTTCTTAAAAGAGGTTCAACTGACTCATTCACTCACTCACTCACTCACTCATTCTTCTTGGGGCGACCATTTCTTATAAGGGGTTCAACTCACTCACTCACTCACTCATTTCACTTGAATCATTAAGAGCCGGAGCTTTTGAAGGGTTTTCCTTCATGTTCTTTTATTCTAATTCATTTGAAGGGCAGGGTCACCATGGTGGCTCTGCCATCCTAGTTCGGCAAGATGTTCCATGCACGAGCCTGGAGCTTGACACACCGCTCCAGGATGTTGCGGTTAAGGATTTTATGGACCGCCCCTACACTGTGTGCAATCTATACCTTCCTCCCAGTGTTACAGTTGAGAAGGGTGATCTTAACCATCTTGTATAAGACCTTCCCTCTCACTGTATATTATTTTGTTATTTTAATTGTCGTCATCCTCTCTGAGGTGACAGTTCGGTCAACTCCAGGGGTGCTTTATTGGCTTTTTTTCAGGTTGAGAGATTAGGGGTTTTAATTACGGAAGATGTGACACATTTTAATAACCCTAATGGGGCTATTACTGCCATTAACATTTCCCTCTGCTCACCCAGTGCTCTGTTGCCGGGCGTTATCCCGTACCTGCAATGGACCTTCGACCCTACATAGATGCAGCCGTTTGTTCCTACTTGCAGGACAGATGGGACGCCGTCGGGGCTAACAAACTCCACGGCATATGCCAGTGCCTGGGTTTATGGAACTATAGCAGCCTTTCCGCCGGTATGAAACTGCTTTTGCCCTTTTCCGCATTGGCCACACTCTGTTGACTTATGGTTTATTAATGGAGAGGGCACCTCCTCCCTACTGTGATGATTGTCTGATCCATTTGACAGTGCACCATCATCTTTTGGAGTGTCCCAGCCTTGGGGATCTTCGTCGTTGGTACCTGCTAGGGGACGGTTCTTACAGTCTCTCCCAAGTGCTTGGGTAGGAGGCTTGTAGTGTGGGAGGGAGCACCCTCTTCTTTGTGGAGGAGATTTGCCTCCACAACAAGTTGTGAAGTTTGTTAATGTTAATGCTTCCTTTTGTAGATACTTCAATGTTTTTTTCTGCTAAATATTTTGTTTAAGTTAATCAGAGCATTTTAGTATATTGTGAGTTTTAGTTGATATGTCATTTGAATCATGCTGATTTTCCTTTTTCGGTTAGTGAAGCCTGTATAGAATGTGTATATATTTTATCAATGATATTAATGACCATATTTTGAAAAATCAGAATTAAATATTATGTTGGGCGGTATATGACCCTTGCTGTTGTGCCGCATGATGCCTAGTGGTATCTACCAATCAATCAATCAATCAACCCTAGAGACAACAAATGTGATTCATTGGTCAACCACCTATAGTCTGTTAGTGCCTGCCCGCCGTTTCTGCTTAGCATCATAACAAAAATCACCAAATTGTTGTTAAAAAATATAATGTTTGGGACCAAAAAAAAAAAAAAAGTGTACACCCTCATGAAAAGAGTTGGATTGAAATTAGGGATGACATGCTAACATGATATTTATTCATTAAAAAAAAAAAAAAAAAAAAATACCGGTACTATAAAACTGTAATAAACTAATGCTAGGTCCCCTACAGTATGTTCCGGTTAAACCTACATCTAGGTGGCTACTTATAATAACTTACATACTTACTTACATGAGTCACTCAGACATCACGTGATGCCTTAAAACTGCTTACCTATGTTTTACCTATGCTTCTACAATAGAAGCGTCCTCCTTGCACTCCTATACAGTCAGTTAGCTACTGATAACCAAACCGTTAACAGGTTACCTTAGCATATAATCTCTCTCTTAAAGTTAGCTCACTAGTCAAACTTAACCCGTACATACATATTGTGACTCTGTACTCTAACTCGTGTTATCAATAAAAAGTGAGTAAACTACTTTAACCTTGCTGTATCTTCTAAAATCATATAGTTATAGAAAACCATATAATTAAAATCAAACTCCGAAGAGACAACACAGACAACAAAGACAACAACAACAAACCAGTCGCCAGCCACACTACCTACATCGACTCATCAGTTTGGGAGTAAGTAAATTCTTTCTTACACCGGAACAAGTAAATGGATAAAATACATTCATAGTTTTGACATCAGTACACGCAATCCAACAGGAATAACTATAATTGTGAAGGAGCTTCGTTTCTGTATTAATTAACACTTTCATGATGAATCACGTGTTAAAATAAATTATTTTTTGCACTATTGCAAAGGCAGGCGCACTGACCACAGATTGATTTAGAAGTGGCCCTGCTCTATAAACGAAAAAGGCGAGCGAAAGAATATGTTTTACATTGTTATTAACACCACACACCTACACCATCGCGTGAAAGTTTCTGTGAAGAATATTCAAATTCCATGTACTGTGCGAGTATTCAGTATTGCAATTATAATTTCCTTAACTTTTTACAAGAAGTATTCTCTTTTTGAACGATATATGAACTATATATTCATATTTGTGATGCTACTAATAATATCTAACAAATGAGATATTTCCAATGCCTGAAAGAGCGTGCAGGTGTGGAAGTGTGGCGACGGTGTGCGTACTGTGAAGGAGCGGGTGCTGGAGTCGAGAGGCTAGGCATATGGAACGAAACCCGACCAGGCATACCTGGACATCCGTCACTTTTTAGAGGTAAAATAGACCATGATACACTTACTCTTATTTGTGAGTTTTTCAGAACTTTCCTTTCTCATTCTCCTATTATATACTGAGCATCTAATCAATAATATGTATATCTTTCCCCTTCTATTGCCCCACTGAGGTAGGGGACTATAAATGCTCCCCCAGTATCCCTGCTTGTCGTAAATGGCTACGAAAAAGGGTTTTAACCTCTTCAACTCTCCCATTATTATATGTTATAATTTGTGCTTACTGGCCTTCCTCTCAATCATCTTCTTACTCTGGCGTTATATGACCTCGTTGTTGCGACGTCTAATATCAATCAATCCTTCTATTGTATTTATACACATTTCCTTGAATTATTTCAATGGTTCGAATTAGATATTAGAGGTAGAACGTTGCTTTTTGAGGTGTATGTAATGTACAGTTGCGAAAGCATATTCTGCCCCACATTTGTTTGGCACGTGGAAATATCTGGCAACTCTCTCTGAACAGACAGCAGCTCATACGAACCCCAATGACTGAACCACCAATAAACTCCAGTCACGAAGAGGGTGTGTGAAAGAGTGTCCTGGAATTTCACACACTCTCTTCGTGACTGGAGTTCATTGATGGTTCAGTCATTGGGGTTCGTATAAGCTGCTGTATATTCAGGGAGAGTTACCAGATATTTCCATATTCCAAACAAATGTTAACAAATAACTATACGTTAATTTACACTTATCTCGAGCAAAAGATATACATGGCAATTTTGCCTTAGTCGTCAACATTGTTCAGTACGAGTAGCCTAGCTTGTGTCGAGTTTCACGCTTCAGAAATTATATGAGAGTACATTTTCCATTCCAGGGGCTCCAGCCCCTGCTCTGCCCCGATTTCTTGGAGAGAGGGTTTCCCATGCTAGGAAGGTCGCTAGTGAGAGACCAGACTAACTGGTTCCCATCTTTCAGTTCTTCAACTGTCCCTCTTTTCTTTTTATTTCCTTCCTGCTTGCTGTCACACCTCTCTATCACCTTTTTTTTTGGCGCTATAGGACCTCGATGTTGCGGCGCCTAATATCCATCAATCAATCAATTAAATTATGCTTCTTCACTTACTACTCTACTCACTACTTCTATACTACTCACTATATTCTACTATTAGTCATGTGGCCACAAAATATTGAGAATATATTTTTGGTATATAGAAACTTTTCATGACGTCATTGTCAAGCCGTTCTTGCGTCGTGATTGGCTCGGGCTGGCTGATACATCTAGCCGTTGATTGGCTGGCGGGGGGGTATGGTGCCGATCTAATATGCATTTCGTAATAATGCCCCCGGGGCAGCCCCGAATTCCACGTAGTAGATTACCATTTATCCCAAAGTCAACCAGTAAATCCAAAATGATGTCTCTATTACCAACATCGAAGGCACTTCGAAGACAATGATTGTACAGTCAAAGTAGAAAGTTCCCAGGAACTTGATGAAGTAGGCGCAACACAGCATAAGTAATACCATCATCACCAGGGAAAGAAGCTCTACTCCGAGAGAGAGAGCACAGCGCAACTGCTCCTCAGTTATATGCTCTGCATCATCGTCATAATCTTGCGACAGAGTAGACATTAGACATAGCCGATAGACAGCAGCACTGGAAGCGAGTGCATTTTGCATGTGTATGGGTAGAATGGTTGATTATTCTGACCAGGCACTGACAAGATGTTGGGCATTGGCGGCAGAAGTGTGTTGGCGAGCAGTGGCCGGCGTCCTTTTTATAACCCGATGGATGAGGTGCCATATAGGCGCCCCATTCGTTTGCTGGTTGATGCTGTCTGTGAACTGCCGTCAAGACTCAGTGTGAGCACACTTCTGCAGGGCGACTAAAGCGTCTCTAGACATCTAATGATGGAGCAGGTTAGGGGTTGGGTTGGCTTGAAACAAAAGGCCATCACGTTCAGCCTCCTCGGATCCTTCTTCGCCTCTTGTATACGTGCATCAAGCGTTCAGAAGTGGGCAGTGTGGGATATAATTAAGATGTAAGTCGGACAATGTTTAGAGGGCACATCAATACATAAATGAGTGGCTGAAGCACTTGACCCAGCAAGTAGAAAAGAATGAAACCGAAGAGCTACGTGATCAGAGAATAAATCTGGCATGGAGTAGCACCTGACCTGAGATGCTATTAGGCCATATGAGATTCCCGCTTGGAAGGCGAGGAAGTGGCGGAACCGAGGATGGATCGGCACATGCCAGTGAGCGTCCCTTTAGGTCTATGGAGGTCAGCCAGTCTCCCTTTGCAAGAACTGTACGGACATGAGCGACCATGCCCATATTTTAGCTTAGGGGCCGGATGTGCTTGTTGAGGACGCTTAGGTCCATGACTAACCTCATCTTGCCCGAGTCCTACATGGGGACAGTGAAGAGCCTCAACAGGTAGAGCTTCCCTGATGCTTATTCTCTGATACCCATCTTCAGCATATCTCCCATGTGAGGCCAAACCGAGGGAGAGACATCTGAACACAGTCTAGTCTTTGTGTCATCAGGTTTCGTTATAATAATCGTTAATTTAAGTAGAAACAGATAATTATGGCTCTTTTGCGAGGCTCAACACATCATACGAGGCATTGGTCATAAACCCTGTAGAATTTGTTACCTCATTCAGCATATCAGAATCTATTATGTATATATGTAGGATGCATCTTTAGTATTAGTTTCGAATTCTTCCCCAGGTCACCCAGAAAACTACAACAAGCACAAGTTTCGCCTTGTGGAGATGGAGTCCTTTCCTTATATGAGCTGGGAGAGGCTGAGTGACAAACCTGGGGCCTTAGTTCGCCACAAAGACGCTATTGGTTCAAGGTTGATTCAATCTATGTCCAGTAGCTTGAATTTTACGTAAGTTTACCAGTGAATTTTCAGTTACATAAAATCAACTTGCTTGGTAATGAGGTTAGACTAAGAAGACACTTTTTATTTAGTAAAGGATTGATTAAGAAATATTCAATTGTTGTTATTCTCTCGGATCAGGTATATCTCGCGTATACTCCAAAAGCAAATTATTAAAATGATTCCCATTACTTTTTGTTTACAGTTAAACTACGATGGTAACAGTTCTTATAGACGTTTGACTGTTTTCACATAGTGACAGAATCGAAGTGACATGAGTATTCTGTGTCGTTCAGTAAATAAAGTTGATCGGGAATATATGCATCCTCACACTTCATCAACCAACATTTAGGAAATCACTTGTGCAACAAATACAATGATATATCATGAAGACAATTCTTGCTTGCAATTCGGTTATTAATTTATTGTTAATTACAGCTTCATCTTTACCGCCTCGATTACACAAGCAATAATAATGTTCTAATATTTCCATGACAACATCGGCAAAAGACAAGAACATATAAATCTCTCATAATAACAGTATATCAGTTTACTAAACTGTCATCTAAGATCCCCCAAATTCAATTATGTGGATTTTTGCCACATCTTTTTCACAGCCATTCATTACATTCTTAAAGTATCCCTGTCATCTTGCACTCATGTCTCTGGCATCTATGAGCAGTCTACTATTCCTATCTTTCCCATTTTCAGCTTTTTTTCTTGTTTCATTCCTATAATTTTCTGACCTCTTTCCAAAAAGGTTTTCAGTTTTCAGTGAAATCATCAATAATTTGCTTCTTCCTAGCTTTTACTACCAAGGAAGTTTATGATCCCTCAATCGATTGTGTTGATAAAATATATTCATTGTAAATTAATGTTTCAGATATGAGGTACGTGGGCCTAAGGACGGCCATTGGGGCCTGCAAGGAGATAGAGGAAACTGGACAGGTATGGTTGGGGAACTACAACGAGAGGAAGCTGATCTTTGCACTGATCTAACTGTAGTTCCTCAACGAGGCCCAATAGTCCAATTCGCAGGAGCGTACACTTCCACGTCAATGGTTATTTTATCGTCTAAGCCTCGTCCCCTTCCTAAATATCTGTCCCTCATCAGCCCATTCGAATGTTAGTATAATTTAAGGTACTGTATACTATATATATTGTAACGGTCTGATTTTTGCCCCCTTACTTTAATTGGGAGGAGAACAAAACCCACAGCCTTTTACAACAACAAAATAACATACCAGTGATACTATAATACTCTATCCTATCGCTGGATCAACCCTGTCTGGAAAAATAAAAACCTGAACTTGCCTTGCGAATACCAAAAAAAAAAAAAAAAAAATCATACAAAGGACAAGTCCAGTCCCTCTTCAGTATAGAGTATATAAGGTCGATCAGAGGAACCAAACTATCACACACTGGAGGTATAAGTGAGTGTAAAGCAACCTTAGCTACTAGGCACGTGTGCAAGCAACCCAGAATTACTTTAGCGGGGTTACGATCAATGTATTAAACTGGGAAGTGATATCTAGATAGGATCACAGTCTATTTTGTTACATCGGTGACGGAATACTCAACCAATTATAAACTGGTTTATTATTGTACACTTGATAAAATAGCAATAATACAATACAAGTTCATTAGAAAAAAATATATATAAGTACAGTCGGCAGCAGAAATTCGTCCCTCTTTGCCGTAGTCATGAGAGTCTGGAGATCTGGTAATACTGTATCAGAGAGAGACTGAGGAAGGGAGGGAGAGAGAGAGAGAGGGTGGAAGAGAGGGAGAGGAGGGCATGCTCCGAGTTAGCATGAAAACTGAGTTAATATTCACATCTCGGTTAGTGTTATCAAAGCTTCGAATCACTCCCGGAACATTATCTCGACGCTGAATTGGTTTCAAAGTTCCTCTTAAGTTTTGAAAAACATAAGAGTCCCAACCAATAATAATCATAGGATACACCAAATAATGCATAATTATATTATTTTCAATATCAGTATTATTATAAATACACAATTTTATTACATCAAGTTCAGTATAGGCCTATATTAGAAATGAATTATTTAGGTATCCCTGTTCAAACGATCTCTAGTAATTGTCATTTAAACCAAAACTGACAACTCTCTCCCTCCCTCACCCCATATCTCTCTCCTTCCCTCCCTCCCTCTCTCTCTCCCTCCCTCCCTCCCTCATACAGTATTACCAGATCTCCAGGATCCTATCACTACAGCAAAGTGGGACGAATTTCTGCTGCCGACTGTACATTCCCACTCCCTAATTCCCCAATCCCCAATCCTAATCCCTGCTGTCACTAGAACTGGGACACCCCCGAGTTACGCTAGTAACAGAACTAGACAAACACACAAAAAAAGTAATACATTCAGTGAAGATAAATGTTGTACCAATTGGCCGAAACAAATAAATATACTCCAAGTATTGCCAGCAATTTTTTAACTATATTCTGTCGAGTACACGTGGGACTACTCTGCCAAGGGAGCGTGCATTAATGGATGTCACTAGGATGAACGAAGAAAGAATTAGCATTAATAACATATATTAACCAATAAAATTTCCCACTTGAACAATTCAACATTCTCTATTTATCAAATTCCATTCACGGTCTAAGCAATCCAACACTTGTTATCACTATTACACTTACAATACACACAGTCTATGGCAAGAGCCACTTTAAATTATTACCTGCCACCATGATGAATGAGGAAAGACTGAGGAAGAGACTTAAGGAGAGGGTATAATATTGACATTTTTGGAGATAATGATTCCTCCAAACTATTCCAAGCAACAGAACACCATTATTTTTGTCCATCTGGTCCTGTTTCCTGGCATACTTTGGAGGAATTGAGGTACTCCAATATAACAAAAGTATACTCTCCCCTTAAGTTGATGTCTACCTTCCTCCTTCCCTCGTCCTTGCCGTATACTCCTGACAAATTAGTCCCTTAGCTCCTACATTTCGACATTTCCATTAATTCCTTCCTTCTAGGTGTATCATGCAGTTACATTTTACGATCAACTTCTATCCTTCTTATTCTAATTACATCTCCTTCTTCCTCAATTAAATATAATACAGTTTTATAAATATTCAGTACAAAATATTGTTCCGCCAATAGAAGATGGTTTGTTCTGTCTTTGGGACCCTACCCTATCTTAATTAATTTTCTAAGTAAGCTACAATTTAAAATGCTGGTATCACAGGAGAGTTAAGTTCGTAATTATGCATTATAATTATAAATGCAGGTTATTCTCTGTATTCAATTAATTCTTTACATTCACCTCTTAATCATCACGTATTTTCATTATCCCTAACACTTCACCTAAATTACAATTATGTCTCTATTTTTCTCATATATCTACTATAATAATTATTTCTATTGTTTTTCTATTATTTCTAACTAACACATTATTTACACCTTTCATCATATTAAATTCTTTCAGAGAAGCCCACCATCGAGCTTATCACACTTGATAATCTCGACTTGAGTAAGTGGTACCATCTTACACTTCAATTTTATCCTATTACCTGTAAATATCCTAAATAACATTATACATAAAAATTGGGGTGTTACAATATATATATATACTGTACTGTACTGTTTATATGGTGTTACAGGGGAAGTGTGGATGGCTATGTTAGTGGTCGGAGCGGTATGGGGAGCAACAGTATGGTTGTTCCAGAAGGTGTGGCGTCTTGCACTTAAGGGCAGAGTATATAATCTTACTTCTGCACTTTTCTATAGTTGGAGTGTCATGCTTGAAAATCCTCCTGCCAAACCATCAAACAATTCAACGGGGCAGGTAAGGTAAAGTCAGCGTTAGGTGTAACATAAATAAATTATAAAGAGGAACAAACGAAGTAGTAAATAACAATACACTTGATAAAGGAAAAAAGACAAATGATTTTTATTTCATGCTGCTTATGATTCTCTTTCTGGTTGTGGCATTGTAGCAAAATGAATTCTTAATAAAAATGAATGCATTTTATATATTTTAAAATATTGCGAGACGACCAATTTATTCTTCTTTTTACGATATATACGCAACATTACACAACAGATTTCCTTAAGATTAATTACTATACTGCAGGCTAATATTCGTACTATACAATAACTATGTCATACAAAAGGTAACTCGCTGACTAATTTAAAAGAGCATGGGGCACTTATGGGAGGGTTGGAGGGGTATTCGAAAAATTCTGGTACTTGAACCCATTTCGGGTAAATATTCTAAAGATATCTCTATGATGGTGACAACACTCCTACCAAGTTATACAACTATATTTTGTTTCTATTTTATTATACGGAATAAAATAAATAAAATATTGGTAATATCTGGCAATCCCGTTGCATAAGAAAAAAAATCTTTATATTGAAAAAAACTCAAAATATCTATAGCTATTTCCATTTTGGGTTATAAATTACGTATATTGATGCTTCTGGCATCTCATCATAGCCACCCGACACCACTACAAAGCAACTGGCACTTGTAAGTGGAGGGGAGAAGTATTCGCTTCCTGGCCTCCCGCACCCTTACGCGATTCCTTGCTTTTTATTTTTGCTGACAACATGGGAGAGGTAAAAATTGTGTACGAAAGAGGCAGAGAAGTGCCGAGAAAACCCGTGAATGCAGGAAAAGAACAAAAAAAGAAGAAAGAAAAGAGGAATGTCATACCCATCCACCAGCTACCACAACACCACTTGTGCCCCAAGACAACTGAGAGCTTTTGTTTTTATCAAAGAGCAATAGCCAATAACAAGCCAATACCATCCCACAAGAATATGAAAGTAAGTTTTCAGCTGTCGAGTGATCTTCGTCAGAGAGTTTGGGGAGAATATAAGCAGCTAACTTCAGACAAGATCTTATCTGCTTGTCTTCTAGGAAAAAGGCAAAATCCTAATGAGCACTTGCATTCACGAATCTGGCGTTATTGCTCAAAATACAAGAATGGATACATGAACATTCTGGAGTTTGCTGTGGCCCAAGCTGTCCTTGATTATAATGTTGGCTACCAAGAAGGATTTATTGTTCCTCTTCTTGGGGAATCATACACTCTATATTTCACCAATCCACCCTCCAAAGAAGTGACAGAAATTGTGAGAGAGAGCAGACAAAGATAAAATGTGTGCATAGAGAAAATGTGATGGATGACTATGATGCTGGGGCCTTTTAAAAAAGGCCGCCATACGCGCGTATGGTTTAAATGGCCTCTCCTGAAAAATGTATGTTTTTGTTGTTTCTGTGATCATATCTCCGATTATTTTCGATGGATTTTAGTCATTCTTTTGGGGTTTGAATGACGAAATTGTATTCTTTATATTGCTCAATTTTGAAATAAAGAATTCTGTACTTTTATTTTTTTTTACTACCTGATTTTTTTCATATTTTTCAATACTCAAAGTAAAAAAATAATAAAAAAATAGAATTGAGAGTGAGATGAAATATAAATTGAGCAAGTTGTTACTAAGACTCTATTCTTTTTTCATTTCCTACCTAGCAGAATGATGTGGATAAAAAATCTTCAAACATATGCTCTCTTAAATGATCTTCACTATATATCTTCACTACACCTGAATATTACATGGGATTTTTACAATATTTTGAGGAATTATATTCTTTTTAAAAGGCTAAGTATACATAAGTTGATCAGTGAGATTGAACACACCTGATGACACTTTCACTTATAAGACCAGACATCACTCCCTTAACCCCTAAAGTCCTATTGTCCGTTTAAACGGACGATACAAATTTAGGCCTTGAAGCCGATGGTCCATTTAAATGAACGCACTATAGAAAACTGGGTGTGCTATATCTAGCCATTTCCTTGGTAGCACTGGATAGGTATGGCCTTCAGTGAGTGGTGGGAGTGGCGAGTGGATGAAATTTTCCCACAGGGTGGTGGGTGGGCGGAGCCTAAATCTCCCCCACCACCACCACCCTCATATGCAGCCAGGCGTCCCCTTCTCTCCCGGCCCTGACTGCCTTCCCCTGCCCCTCATATCCTTCCTACCCTCTCCCTGGGGCTTGTTTACACTTCCACGAGTTATCTGAGTCACTTGGGATAAGCGTAAACGCCAAAACAAGTGAACATATGCTTCAGTACACACTGAGAGGGCTGTATGTACAGCCACGCACCAAAGTTTCTGTACCCCCTCAATGGAAGTCAGAGTCAGAGAGAGTGTACAGTGGTACACAGGTGATTTAGCAGATAAAAGGGTAGGTAAACGGACGGTAGCCACAACAGTGTTGTCAACTCTAGCCAAGATAGTATTCCCGAACCATGAGTTGTGAGCTTCATTTGAAGCATTCACTGTTTTGAGGGAGAGTCAGAAAGGGGGATATGTGAAAGGTATAGTTCTCAATCTCCACATCCTGTCTGCTTATATGTGTTTTATTATTTTGACAAACTTAAAAATAGTGTAGTTCTACTTTGTTATTGCAGTTATTATAATCATCATTATCATATGTTGTCGCACCAAAACCGTATCCAATTCAGGGCAGTGTCATTTGCTTCCTTTTTATGACTGGTATAAGAACGTCTTTGTGCGTTGTGTAATAATTGATCTCCAAAGATTAACAGGTGCAGCACAGAAATTTTTGCTACTTGCCCCCAGTAATTTGATAAAAAATAATAATATAATTGAAGACCTATACACATAATATGGTGTGAGACTGCTGCGATCTCCTTTATGTCATATAGACAATAAAAAATAACTCTTGTTTATTCCAGCACATAGAGTATAATATCGTATCTACAGTATGATATTCCGCTTATAATACAATTATAATATATGGGGGAGGGTTCGAACCCACGCAAGGGCTCTGTGGGCTGGCCAGGAGGCAGGAACCGTTGTTGTTGTTGAAGTTCCTTAAGCAGCCCCGTTTTCTTTGATAGCCTACTTACTGTTTCGACTCAGTGTTGGTAATATTTATATACTGTACACACACACACTTTCAGAAACCCCACTCACCCTTCCTCAAACACACACCTACCCTTCTGCCCCCCTCTCTCTCTCCCCCACACGCTCTCTCTCTCTCTCTCTTTCTCTTTGGAGGAACGATATAACGGGGTGGGTTTGGGGGGTGCGGGAATAGGGGAAAGGCTGGGGGGGAGATATAGATAGATAGATAAATAGATAGATATAGATAGATAAATAGATAGATATAGATAGGTAGATATAGATAGATATATAGAGATAGGTATAGATAGATAGATAAATAGAGATAGATAGATAGATATAGATAAATATAGATAGATATAGATAGATAGATATAGATAGATAGATAGATATAGATAGATAGATAAATATAGATAGATAGATAGATATAGATAGATAGAGATAGATAGATAGATATAGATAGATAGATATAGATAGATAGATAGATAGATGATAGATAGATAGATAGATAGATAGATATAGTTATAGATAGATCACCCTCCTAATAAGTTCACATACAAATAATTAGAGGAAATATATTGACAAAACCACATGTAGGATCTTCACCCGGACACATCCGGTATCGCTGCTATTAGCCTATACACTGTATATATAAAACACTCCGTCTGTCTGTCTGTTTAGCCGCTATGCACGGCCGCATCGTTTAGCCTAGAGTAAAAAGTAATACGCCAATTTGATCGGTGAAGCCTGGGAAGCGTCCTTGACCTACAAAAAAAAAATGTTTTAAAATTACCAATGGGGGGTTGGGGGAGGTTCGACCCCAGTATCCCTGCAGCCCAAGCCGAAGGCTGTTATTTGGCCTTAACCAAAAGATCCCAGGTTCGAATCACTGGTACAATTAAAAAAAAAAAAATATTGACAAATTATACACCATTCTGACCAGTGTACTCCTGGGAATGTCCTCGGTCTAATTTTATTTTTAGTGGATATGTATTTCTAGAATTATCAGCTTAAAACAACCAAAGATTTATGGCCTTTTCAACATAGACTCTATAGTCTCAAGCATCAAGGATGCAGGCAGGCCTGGCTTACATGCCCAGTTTAGGAATAAACTCAAACCACAAAATGTTGAACAACTAAATATAATACTAAACCTAAGGATAGTGAAAACAAGTTTTTAAATGACCAATGGAGGGGAGGTCGATCCCAGTACCCCTGCAGCCCAAGCCGAAGGCTGTTACCAATTCACCACTCGGGCCTTGCTATTTAATCGTGGCTGTTACAATGCCACCTTCTGCTGTAGTTGCATCATGGATAACTTTTGTGGTTGTAAATCTGACATGGTTTCTCTGGCGGACCAGAAACCACACCGGATAATGGACTCCTCCAACCCTCCTAATAAGTTCACATAATAATTATTAGAGGAAATGTATTGACAAAACCACAAGTACATGCTTCACCCGGACAACGCCGGGTATCGATGCTAGTGATATATAAACATTTTATTTAGGTTTCACTATCCATAAGGGGAAAATCGGCATGATTAACCACTAAATGACTAGGGGTTGTATAAAAGTGTGTACCGATAGGCCCGGAGGTTTGTTGAAAAACACACAAAATAGCTTGTTTTCACATGCTTAATACTTTTAACATAAAAATGAAAAAGTAAATGAATTTAGTATAATCGGAACGAGCAACTCTTCCCCTTTCGATTGGTACCAACGGGAAGTCTGTAGGTGGAATGGTTACATAATTATAATGAGTTGAATGAAGTATGGTCGCCGTATGGTGAGCGCTAGTGTTTAGGTGCGTGTGCTGACCGTGGCGAGGTAGTAGAAAATGGGGGAAGGCTCAGGTCTGCTAAGCCACTCACCAGCACACTCGGGCATAAAATCAATAATCCCTCAATTTTACGCCAGAAAAAGCAGTGTGTAGTCAGTCTGAGCATCCCATCTTACTATAAACCAGTGTAGCTAACGTCTGGAGTAAAAAAAAATGGGGAAAATTCCATAACCTTGGAAAATTTTAGCAACCCGACATATGCCGGGCCTGATCCTTTAGGGGTTAAAAGGACATATTTCAAAAACCATTTTCTTTCTAAATTAATCTGATAACTAAAGTAAAATAAAGAACACATGAGTAATACGTCCTTTTATATATGATTCTGTGTTCTTGACATAAAACAAGACATGGGGATGTATTAGGGAAGCAAGATAAATTTAACTCAACATAATTCTAATCTAAGGCTTCCTAAGCTGTGTATTCTGTATGATAACCTGGTCTTGAATCTTACGTATCAGCAAGGATGTTCATATTATTCAGTTAACAGGTTATGGTTGGGGGGGGGGCATGGACAAGGATCATGTATGAAAACTTTGAAAAGTGGGTAACAACCAGAAAAAGTTTGGGAACCACTGCCCTAGACCAAGTGTATACAGTGCTGATGCTGCAGCTGACACCACGTACACTCGATCAAAAAAGTATCGCACGTTACTAGCGTGAAACAATCTGACACTTAAGGCGATAGCTACTGAAAACGAACCTTTCCGAGGCATCATGAGCGATCTTTTACAGAACCATCGGACCCTACCTGAGGTGACGAACATGCCCTTTAGGTTGGGAGCTGCGAGAGTCGTGAGGCTTCACTAAGAAACATTAGAACCCTTCTTTTGTGGAGGTGCGAGACTTCCGGGGCTGTGGAGTGAAGCATCGGAACTCTCATATCTCCATGCCAAAAGGGCACAGTACTCACACGCAAGGGAGGGTGGAAGACAAGATAGGTAAGGGAGGAGGGATGGAATGGGATGGGGTCTAAACGTCGTTCGAATGTGTACGTTAGTGATGCCGACTCATCTGGCACGACTTAAAACGCTAGGAGTAAGCGCCGTAATAAACAACATTAATCATTGTAATATCCAACTCAATATTAGGCTGGGGTGTGTTGTACACTGTACCAAAATAACAATCCTATTAAACAATTACCTTGGCTGAAAATCGCGAAAAACCGTGTTTCGCGGGGCCTGAAATGCATAGTAGTTGTTTGTTTAATGTTCCTTGGCATGTGTGGGTGTTGTGCCATGTAGTGTAGTGAATGTTGTGGGTTTCTGGAGGCTGCAACAAGTGTTTGTGTGCCTCTCATGTCAAGATTATACTTTATTTTGAGGACTGGTTTCATAGTGTAGGTGGTCTTTAGGTGTGGTAGCTGTGCAGCCTGTGATTGTCTTGAGAGCTCTGTTCTGTATGGTTTGTAGTGTGTTGTGATGAGTCTCAGTAATGCTCATAAACTCGTCTGTGGTAGTCTAACGGAACGAAGGTTTTATCCAATTAAAAAAAATGTATATGTTCTAATTGGATGAGAATCAAATATCCTCACATTCAATTTTGGAACATTTTCGTAGTCCATGACAAACATACATACACATTTGTAAAAGTCCAATGCAGAATTATGTCCCAAGAGTCAAATGATTAGGATAAGTCAACAGCTAGGGAAAGATGGGGCGCTTGAGGCCTCACACCCATAGTTTTAAAACATTTGAGGGCCCTTACTGGAGCTCTATGAACCTTCCAAATAATCCAGGCCACAAAACGCTTCAGTGTTTCGAATAGGGATTCTGTTGCCTGGAGTAGTTTGAAGGGTTCATATAGCTCCAGTAAGGGCCCTCAATTTTTTTTAAACTACGGGCGTTAGTCATTTATTATATTTATCATATTTAACTAGATTGCAATATTATACAGGTCTTGGTCGGGTGGTGGCTAGCAGGGTGTCTGGTGATGACGACATCATATCGTTCCTCCCTCATATCACATCTGGTGGTTCAGGGAAAGTCCCCAGTGATCAACTCTGTGAAGGAACTGGTGGGACGGGATGACTGGAAATGGGGTGCTCCAAGCATGACGGGTGCAATCAAACCATTCCTCAAAAGCAGCCCTGACCCTGCCATGCAAAAATTATACAACCAAATGCAGGTAAAACTTTACTGTACCTGATCAACAACAGCAATAGAATTGTAACAATTATTAACATGTCACACTTTTATAAGAGAAGACGATGCTCCATGGTTAAGGTAGTAGTATCTTTGCAGAGGATATGCGGGTTTTATAGTGCAGGCCAAAATGTTATACAGTGTACAGATTGCACTCACAACGCAGCAAGAAACAACGATGAAACAAAATCCTATATCAACCCTCTTATAATTAAATCTTCCTATATCCTCCATGACGTAGTTATTCAAGTCATTTTAGTAAAAACTGAGTATTAGTTGATTGTCAAGGTCAGAATATTTTTTTCCAACTAGAGGCTTCCAATGGGGTCAGAGAAACTATATTATTGATAAAGAACAATATTCCTGAAAATTTCAAACCACAACTTGTAACAGACGACAGCACTTCAATACCATTACAATGTTATACATTTACATTGTTGCTTCATACACCTATATATTACCCAAGGTGACTTCTTTTCCAAGACTAGGAGACACTCGATCAATAATCTTATGGAGTGTTGCTTGATAGGTCGTCCATAAAAGAGGTGATAAGTGAAGTTCCTATGATTCAGTAGCAACAGCTGTGGTAACTGGTGTGTTGGGAGTAGAGTCTGCTGTAGGCAGGTTGCTGGGATGCGTCTATGCCCGGCCCTCGGCAAAAGTCCCCTAAACACATGAACAGTGAAAGTAAGTATCTAAACACTGGTACACTAACTAGATAACAATAAACACCTTTAAACTTAAATTATAACACTTATAATATTAATTTATATAACTTGTACAACTCCGGACAGATCAAGGGTCCACACCCCATCCATCAGTTATTTGGTTTGGGCCTCGTCGGATCTGGCAACAATTGCAAGTGGGATGTTAGTGGGAGAGGAGGAAAGAAGAAGAAGAATTTTAGGGCTTTATGCCTATCGACTCGTAATGGTCATTAAGGCAGTCAGTCTTATTACATCAACATATCTTCCCCCAGCCTTTTACAGCCAGGTACCTACTTACTGCTAGGTGAACAGGGCCATAGGGGCTTAGGAAAATTGTCCAACAATTCCACTGACCCGGGATCTCTCGCTTGCCAGGCGAGTGTGCTAACCATTTCACCATCAGCACCCCAGGAGGAAAGAAATCTGGGCGGGGCTATATAGGAGGTAATGTGAGAGGGTAAGGAATGATTAGGTAGAGAAGATGGTGTGTCAGGAGGAATGAATGAAGCATACAATATGAATAGTATCGAATCACCAATAGTTTAAAGCAGGGTTCTTCAAACTTTATCAGTCGTGACCCACTTTTTACAATGACACCATTCTCGCGACCC
Organism: Petrolisthes manimaculis; assembly: GCA_034508575.1. Lineage (NCBI taxonomy): Eukaryota > Metazoa > Arthropoda > Malacostraca > Decapoda > Porcellanidae > Petrolisthes > Petrolisthes manimaculis. The sequence continues at coordinate 1,763,522 of JAWZYT010002861.1, read as the reverse complement.
ATACAGAAAAATCTTTCACAAATTACCAGAATTATCAACCTAAGAAAATACAAGGCCAGATATTGAAATACAATAATTATGATTACAACGCTTTCTAACTAGAATTATAAACAGAATTATAAACACTGCCTCACCTACGCCCCTCTCTCTCTCTCTCTCTCTCTCTCTCTCAAGAAGGCTAATAATTGTACAGTGATTTTGTTTTATTGATAATGAAATATACGAATATTCCATTATAAAATATGTTAGGTGGATTCATATATGAACTTCATATTTATTATATTGTCACGAACATTATTATTCTATTTTATTCATGTATTTATTTTTGTGAGCGAGCGACCCAGTTTGGAGGAATTCGGGACCCATACTTTGAAGAACCCGGGTTTAGAGAAGTGCATACTGCATTAACGTAGGTGGATATAGGAGAGAAGAAATGTGATGATTTAAGGCGAGGGTGAAGGGGAAGAGGGTAAGAAAAATTAAGGTGATTAGTTGAAAAGTAATAACAAAAAAAAATAATTAGATTATCTGTTACATTATATCCGTTAATTAAATACAGGCAGTGTCTTTTGTTCACCATCGTAGTGGGAGAGACTACTTAATATATATTATCCTTTGGATATTAGACAGCTATCCCTGTATTCCTTTTAACGCTCGTTCTTGCCCCGTACGGGGATTTTGCCTGTAATGATGTGGGCAATACCTTAAGGGCTTTGGCGCCCCTTCGGCCCCAGCCATTAGCTTACATTTCTTCAACTGTCCCTCCGTTCTTCCTATTTCCTTCTTGCTCTCTATCACCTTTTCCTGGTGCTATTTGACCTCGCTGTTGCACCACCTAATATCAATAAAATCCCTCGTGCTATCGCCATGGCCCCCTAGTTGCAGGTGCCTCATTAAAGTATTTCCGGGAGGATGACTCGGCTCCCCGGGTACCTGAACTTGGGACCTGGTCCCCATTGGCCTCACGCCAGTGCCCCCTAGTGCGCAGGGTTTCCCAGACAAATGACTTGGTCCCTCTGCCAGTGGCCTAGCGCCATGGTCCCCCGGGTGCAGTTGCCGAAGCAAGGCATTCCCGGGACGATGACTTGACATCCTCGATTTCTTAGCATAGTACACTAACAGTTGTTTATCTCTTCTTAGACGGAGGGGAGGCATTTGTGACTCCACCTCTAGACGCTCGATTCGAGTGCAACGTAGGGCTCCACAACACACATGCAAACAGGTATTCTGCACAACATCCAAGCCTTTCAACACAGACTCAGATGCCGGACCATACACTATTAACCCATTATCTACTCTCGATCTGATCAGGGCTTTATATCGCATTAGCAATGACTTCCTATCTGCTCCCCATTTTGTACCAGAAATGCACTGCATTAAATTTAGTGCTTTTAGACATTTAGTTTTTAACTGACTGACATGGACTCGCCACGGGTATATGAAAGGAAACGACACCATTACGATTAATAGAGCCAGAACCATCACCCAAATCAGAATGACGAGCATTAAAATTTCCCATATACACCATACCACGCACTGTTGGAGAAGGAAGAGCCTCAAGAGTGAGTCTATCTGGGGCAGAATAGACATTACATAATTGGAGTACTCCATTCCAAGGTAGACCCTCAAATAGCTGAAAGGTCATGTCAGGATCAGTGGAGGTACAAAGAAGGCGATGTGGGAAGGATCTACGTATGTAAGTCAGGAGACCATTCCTTACCAGATGAACATATGGTACATAACCTGAGAGAGGAGGAGCTTGCCCAGCAGCGAGTGGCCCTCCTGGAAATGTTTCCTGAAGAAAAATATCACTGGGATGATGACGAAAAACATATGTTTTGAGTTGAGTGTGCTTAGCATAACTGGTGATACCACAAACATTCCAGAAGATGACATCCAACTAGCACTCACTAGCGAACTTTGTATTAGTAGGTAGAAGTCCTGTGAGCGGGGGCAGATGGGCGACCTGGGGAGGGTGATGGAGCAGGAGATGGGACTGACTCGAAGAGCTTTTCTAGGCGAGATGCAATAGTATCCATCTTTTCGGTAAGGGTAGTGACAGTTGAGATGATGGCCTGCTGAGCCTCTGACCAAGGTGGAAAGTTTGGAGTCATTGGCAGCCTGAGTGGCAACCAGAACATCAATCCTGGCTTCAAGGGCAGAGAAGCGGTTCTCGAGGGCCATACATCGTGCCATGAGGGTAGCAACAGACTTGCGGAGGGCCAGGTCCGGAGACGAAGCAGGGCTGGTACAAGGAGCAGTCTGGGGAGGTGGTGGTGGTGGTGGAGGAGGAGCAATAGTAGACATACGAGCCTGGACCTGACGTCGAGTACATCCATGCCACACGCTAACCCCTGGCTGAAGGCATCGTGGACACTTCCATCTAGAGTCTAGACGTATCCCCAGGAGGTGAAGACTCAGAGGTGGAGGTAGCAGGACATGATCATTCACCTCTGACAGGACATGTCTTGGAATCATGTTCGGCGCCACACCATGCACACTTCGGCATGGCAGAACAGTACCAGGAGATATGCCCAACTCCCCAGCACCTGTAGCACCAAGGCTGGTCATTATGAAGTTTCTTCACCTCACACGGTGGAAGACAGGGGAGGAAATCAAAGGAAATCTCGTTTGGAGGTGGTTCAGGTTGACTCCAGACAACAACAATATGGCTAATGGGGGAACCATCTTGGAACAAGAACATGAAGGAAAACCCTTCAAAAGCTCCGGCTCTTAATGATTCAAGTGAAATAATAAAATATCCATATGTAAAGGTCTCAAAAATATTAATTATGTTTTATCTGGATGTTCGTATTCATATGGTTATATTGAAATTGTGAAAATTAACCATATTTATTGAGGGTGAACCCCTCGGTTGAACCCCCACTCGGTTGAAAAAATGATTCAATATCGGTAAAAGAAAATGGATGGAAGTGAGTGAGTGAGTGAGTTGAACTATTTTAGAAGTTGTCGCCCCAAGAAGAAGAACAATAACAAGATCAAGAACAAGAACAATAATTACGATAAGACTTTGAGCTCTCGGCTGAGGCCGGAGCTAAAAACTGACGGGCAGAGTACATACCAGTGTATTCCTTGGCAAGTTTCGGGTCAACATCAATAGGAAAACGGGTGAGGATATAGCTGGAGAACTTACGAGGCCTCTCGGGTGAGTCTTCAAGAATGAGAGCCAGAGACAAAAACTCATCAGCCTTGACTCTGTCAATAATGTCCTGACACTTCCTATAGATGAATACAAACCGGGAGGTGACAGCAGCCATCTTGACTTCAGCTAGTTCACGCTGCAGCTGGAAGGCCCTGTTGACATCAGACAACCAATGCAACTTTGTGTCTGTAGATGGGTTCCTAGGGAAGGATAGCTTGACATAGGTATTTCTCGGGGCAAAAGCAGGAAGGTTGGACGAGAGCAACGAGTTGGTCTACAAAGATGAAACATCAGGTGGAGGCAGAGGAGGTACGTCATGCACATTTGAAACACCCTTCGCAGTCTTAGCAGCCGAAGGCAAACAATCCAGACCATCGGAGTTGGACGAGGCATCAACAGGTCGTTTGGTAGAGGTTGAAGAGGTGGAAGGCTGCAACCTGAGGTGCGGAGTGACCGAGGAGAGGGGGGAGGGTTGCGAAAACGCAGCTCAGGCCAGTGATCCTCTATAATAGACTCATCGGCATACTACAAGGAGGGACGTGGTAATCATATCCATGCTTCCCGATACCTAGAGAAAGAAATTGGATTACTACCAATATGCCACATAAAGAACTACAGTAAGGGCGTTATACTTAGAGCCAAAGACCTTACTCAGGCTATAATGCTCCTCAATCTACCCTGTCTTTCTGATGGCTTGTTTGAATCTATCAAACCACATCGAACATTCTATTATATATAACAAGGGGCGTATATATAATGAGGACCTGTATGAAATCTCAGAAGAAGACATTCTCGCTATGTGCCCAGACAATATCCAACGAGAAACAAAGATGAGACGTAGTAAAAATATGACCATCCTCACTTTCTATGGTTCGCATATCCCAGATCACATTAACATTAACCCCACCTCTTTTGAGGTAAAACCTTTTGTTGAGCGTCCCTTACAGTGTTTCTGTTGTTATGAGTTTGGTCATGGGAGGAGGAACTGCAACAACCATTCCCGGTGTGGTAATTGTTCTGCTCCTGACTCGCATCTTACTTCTGAGTGTCGGTCAGAGAGTTACTGCTTTTACTGCAGAGATGCTCACCCCTTGCGGTCTCGCCAATGTAAGATGTACCTCCTTGAGCAGGATATTCTCCACTTGGCTAATACCCAATTCATTAGTATTGGTAGTGCCAGATGGCAACTCAACTTCAGGCGACAGAAGGATGGTGGTGCTAAGACATACGCCTCCACACTTCGCCCTAAATCAGTTGCAGGACCCTCTCAACCCTCTCAAGAGGCAGCAGCTTTATGCTCCAGTGAGAGCGTTTCTAAGGTTACACTACATAATAGCTTCTCTGTTTTAAAAACCTTATCAGACACTCATTCTGGTGACCCTTCAATTGATGACAATTCTCAGACTTTAGCTAAAGGTGTCCATGTGGTAGAGGTTCACGCTGCCACACGTTCTCCAAAAAGGAAACTTAAGTCACCTAAACGGCCACAGAGACGCCTTCATGGTTCCTCTGAGGCACTAGACTCAATAGATGTTCCTCCTTTCAATGTCACCAGAAGCGTTCTTGTGACTCTGATAAATTTCTTGATTCAACAGAAGTTCCTTCTCGCAAGTTTCCTTCAGGATCATCAGAGGTGCGTGAAGTTAATGTGGATGCCACTGATGTTGCGACTTCAAAACATTCAGTCTCTCCTCCGCTTGAACAGCGGAGTGATTCTACAACCTGTATAATGGATGTTAATGTGTCTGCCTGTGTCAGTGATACCACTGCTGCACAGGACAATACCAATGTAAATGTTTCTAAGAATATCCCTGCTCATATACCTTCATCTTCGTAAAACATATCAGATGCTTCAGGGACTCGTCTACGGGTCCCAATTACTGCCCCAAGTACTACTCCTCGGGTTCGATCTTGTAGTGGCCCAGGATTAGACAAAACGTATCGTTTGAGTAAACCCTCAGGTCGAGGTGGTAGTAGGAAGTACCTCCATGATGCTTCCCCAAAACCAAGACCAAAGTAACACTGTTCAAGGTCCTTCAGTGGAATTGCCGTGGCTTGCGTGCTTCTTGGGAAGAACCGCGCATTCTTCTCTCTAGCTTCTCTCCTGCATGTGTTTCTCTTCAAGAGACAATGCTTGGGGACTACATTAATGCCAGTTCTCCAGCATACTCTGCATTTATTTAGTTCGTCGAGATATTCCATGCACGAGCCTGGAGCTTGACACACCGCTCCAGGCTATTGCTGTTAAGGTTTTTATGGACCGACCTTACACTCTGTGCTGTTTATACCTTCTTCCCAGTGTTACAGTAGAGAGGGGTGATGTCAATCGTCTTGTACGGGACCTTCCCTCTCCCTTTATTTTATTGGGTGATTTTAATGGTCATCATCCTCTGTGGGGTGACAGTTCAGTCAACCCCAGGGGTGTTTTATTGGCTTCTCTTATTGAGGATGAGGGATTAGGGATTTTAAATACGGGAGATGTGACATATTTCAATAGCCCAACTGGGACTTTTACCGCTATTGACATTTCCCTTTGCTCACCCAGTGCTCTGTTAGATTTTACTTGGAGAGTGTTGCCTGATTTATATGGTAGTGACTATTTCCCTATACTTTTAGAAGGTAACAAGTACGAACCATAGTCTCGTCTTCCTAGGTGGAAATTAGAGAAGGTTGACTGGCAGTTTTTTAGAGAGCTAACTTCTTCGTTCTCTTCAGTAGCTGATTTTGGTAGCTCTGATGAGGCTGTAATATATTTCACTGATGTACTCTACTCTGCCGCTCTCAACTCTATCCCTAAAACTTCTGAATACTTTCCAAAACGTCCTGTCCCTTGGTGGTCACCAGTCTGCACCACTGCTGTGCGGGAGAAGCTCGCTGCTTTCCCTCTCCTTCGTCGCAATCGTGGGGACCCAACGCTTTTAGAGGACTTCCGACGGGCAAGGGCCCGGGCTAGACGAGTTTTAAAAGCGGCACGACGTGCTTCTTGGAAGGCCTATGTGTCTTCAATTAATAGTAAAACTCCACTCGCCCAAGTGTTCAGGAGAGTCCGTAAGATGGTGGGGAAGTTTTCTCCTAGTTCTCCACCTGTACTTAAAGTCAATGGAGTTAAAATTATGGATAGTTTGACAGTGGCCAATACCATGGCGGAGACTTTTGCTAGAGTCTGCAGCCATGACTCTCGACCTCTGGCTGTGAGACATGAGTTAAGAACCAATTAGCGTACTAGCCTCTGGCTAGCACAGTGGTAAAAGTCTGTGGCTGCAATTCCGTGGTCCAGCGTTCGATCCTTGCTCGGGACACTGTTAAATACCACTGATGCCAGAGGTTACCACCCCTGTGAGCAGGGGGTGGGGGGTTTGAGTCAGCTGTCTAAGGTCTTCCTGCTTAGTCAGCCATAGCCGAAGCTGACTCGGGTCTCAGGTGGGTGGAGTGGTCGCTGAGCCACATATCACAATGATCATCCTTGTGATGCGTGCTATAATTGTGTTTCATACACACAGTGTGTGCTACATACACTCTGTCCCAGTGACTGCCACTCGCTGGCACCTTTAATAACTACCCTGGATTTCTCATGGAACGAGAATGAAAATTATATCCATATATTTACCCTGAGAGACTTGCATTCTGCTCTCCCTCTGTGGGGACACTTCTCCTAGGCCAGACAACATACCATATGCAATGTTGCGACACTTAGGTGAGGAGGCAATCCCATTTCTTTTAGCTTTATATAACAGAATCTGGGTGGAGGGTGTCTTCCCTTCTGGGTGGAGGGTTGCTACCATCCTTCCTTTCCCCAAGCCTGGCAAGGACTCTAGTGTTGCCCTCAATTACCGACCAATTGCCTTGAACTCATGTCTATGTAAACTATTTGAGAAGATGGTGAATGTCAGACTGGTATACTTCTTGGAACGGGGTGATTTTCTGTCTTCGTCACAGTTTGGCTTTCGTAAACATCGTTCCACTACAGACTCTCTGGTCAGGATGGAAGCTGCTGCATGTGAGGCCTTTGCACGATATCAACACCTTGTCTGTGTATTCTTTGATTTAGAGAAAGCGTATGATACTACATGACAATATGGCATCCTGCAGCAGCTCCATGTATATGGCCTGCAAGGTCGCCTTCCACGCTTTCTTAAAGAGTTTCTTAATGGTCGCAGTTTTTCTGTAAAGGTTGGTACAGCTCTCTCAGCATCTGTTGCACAGGAGGAGGGCATCCCCCAGGGAAGCGTCCTCAGTGTCACATTGTTTGCAGTAGCAATTAATGCCATTGCCTCATCCCTTCCGGACGGTATAGCCAACTCGATGTACGTTGACGACCTAGCAGTCTGGTTTGCTGCCTCCTGTATGTCAGTGGCGGAGCGACGCATGCAGCTTGCCCTTGACAGAGTGTCACGTTGGACTGGTTCTCGTGGCTTTCGATTTTCTCCTGCCAAGACGGTTGCTATGCACTTCTGCTGCATCCGAGGTGTCCACCCTGATCTGGACTTATTCATGTATGGTCATCAGATACGCTGTATCGAGGAGACTAGCTTTTCAAAAAACGTTTGCCTTGGGTTCCCCATTTACGTACACTTAAGGTCTCTTGCCTCAAGGCTTTAAAAGAGACACGTCGTGCATCTTGTAAAGCCTATATGTCGTCAATTAATAATAAAACTCCACTCACCCAAGTGTTCAGGAGAGTCCGTAAGATGGCAGGGATGTTTTCTCCTAGTTCTCTACCTGTTCTTAAGGTCAATGAAATTAAGATAATGGATGGTTTAACAGTGGCCAACACCATGGCGCAGGCTTGTAATGTGCGAAGGAACACCCTCTCCTATGTGGAGGAGGCTGGCTGGCCTATTCTTTTTTAGGTAGGTGAAGTTTACTGTTTCTTTCGGTCATATTTTAATTATTTTATAAATTTACCGTAATTTAAATAAGTTATTTGAGTAATATGTGATTTTAGATGAAATGGCTTTTTATTCATGCTGCTTCTCACGTTTGGGATACCAGGTAATGAAAATTATATAATATTTGTACATATTTTATTAATTATGTTGGACGGTATATGATCCTAGGTGTTGCGCTGCAAGATGACTAGTGGCATCTATATATCAAGCAAGCAATTTCTGCAACGGTGTACAACTCAATCTTCTCTTAATAATCTTAGAGTGTCTTTCTCCTACATTCTCTCTTGCTAAAACTGCCTCAAAAAAGTTAGGTGTGCTGCGCAAATTCCTTGAATACATTAGCCATGCACAGTTTCTGTATTTGTACAGGGACTCGTCCGACCTACATGGAGTAAGATTTATAAGTGTAGGGTGGCTGAACCTTCACAGCACTCATGGAATAAGTGGAATCATAGGCCTTTCGTCTCACAACTCTCTCCTTTTAATGATTCACTACAAGTGTTTTCTCTCATCGTTGCAATGTTGCATCACTTTCTCTATTCTATCTCTGTTACACTAGACCAGTGGTTCTCAAACTTTTTCTGGTCATTACTCACTTTTCATAAATGATCCTTGTCCATGCCCCCCCCCCCCAACCATAACCCGTTAACTGAATAATATGAACATCCTTGCTGATACATAAGATTCAAGACCCGGTTATCATACAGAATACACAGCTTAGGAAGCCTTAGATTATAATTATGTTGAGTTAAATTTATCTTGCTTCCCTAATACATTCCCATGTCTTGTTTTATGTCAAGAACACAGAATCATATAAAAAAGGACGCATTACTCATGTGTCTGGCAGCAAGGCATTGCACAAACCTGTACTGAACCTGTAAGTTCCCTCTACTGGCTACCTACCCACTAAACTCCTTTGGTTTTATTTATGCATAGCCTCTGATTATGGTCCCCTACATTCTTCTGTATGGCCCCCCAGGAGGCCATGGCCCCCAGTTTGTGAACCACTGCACTAGACATTGCTCTTCTGGACTCTTTCAATGTATGTTTCCTCCCCTCAGGAGAGCATGCAACATTCACCAAGCCTCTCGTTCTCACCTCTTTCCTGTCCAACTTCCTAATGCACGAGTTAACCGATCCTCTCAGTGTTTTCATATACATAACAGGTCAGCTCTGGAACACTCTACCTTCATCCATTTTTTCTCTTTACTACGACTTATGTTCCTTTAAACGCAATGTGACTTGGCAATTCAAACGAAATAGGATATGATTTTAAACTACTCCTGTAGTTTTATTGGATGTGGACGATGAGCGGCCACCTTCCTTTAATTTAAGGAGATTTTTTTTTTCATCACAAACATCATATTTCCAAAACATAATTCATCATCTACATTCGGATTTTCTCCCCTTGCAATGTCAATTTACAATTTTCACATTTTAAATATATAACAGCCATTAGTTGATTACCTGCATACTTCTTATTCTCCTCGTATTATTTTCGCTGACGTCATCATTATTGTCGCTACAAGTATTATTCTAATCTTTGTCCCAGTTCTCCTTTTCTACATATTAATATCAATGTTTTCCTTTTTTACTGTTATTAATTGTACGATTTCATTCATCTACCATAAATATCAATTCATTTAAGCCAACCTTTGGCGACAACGTTCCCTTGAATGTACAGTACATATTTCCCGATTAAAGAAGCTATTCACCTGGCTCATCTTAATTATGAATCGAAATTTAAAGTGCCTGATAGTATTGGTATTGAATTGGTTATAGCTTGCATTATTTCACTTGCATATTAATTTTTATCCCTCAGCCTTAGAATCATTAAATCCATATTCAGATATTTTTGAATATTTTTTTAAATATGATAATGAATAATCTCTCCATTCTACGTGTTTGCTTCACTACCATTCATATATCCCTGAATATTTTACACTATAACTTTCACTCCCTCTCCCTCTCCAACCCTCCGAAACCCAGATCAAGAGTATTGAGGAGGGTATGAGACTTGTGCTTAGTGGTGGGTTCGCCTTCGTAAACAGCAACTACTTTTACATGGAGATCCTAGTGGCTGCCAACTATACGGACAAGACTGGCTACACCCCCATCCACATCAGCACCTCCAAGTATCCCTTATTCTCCGGCAACTCATTCGGCTTTAGGTGACAATATTGTAATAAGTGAAAGGTTTCCTTCACTCCCACTTTGCCTACTTAGCACTGGCAAATATCTGCTATGTATCACTAAGCGTTTTTGCTCTTAAATTCTAGTGAATGTACAGTCGGTGGCAAATGTCCTGTCGCCTCAATCAACGCTTTTTGAAGGAAAATATAAAGGCACATAATCACTCATAAACAAACACACTCACAATAAAAATATTCTCTGGTAGTTTATTTTATTTATGTGCCTGTGAAGCATATATTTCCATATTTACTTTATGATTTGACAGATTTGGCGACAAGACTTTGCCACCGGCTTTACAGTACAGTACAGTAAATCTACAATATGAAAGGTACATTCTATGTATATTTACTTGTTCACGAACTGTATTTCAATTATCATTGTACCTAGTCTTAACCCCCATCTTGCTGGTTTATCGGGTCAGATTTCGCAAGTGATACGGACCGCGTTTCTAGAGGTCCCACAAAAAATATTTAATATCTTGCCTTCAGGCAATAATTGAGCGAGGAGATTCTTCGATAGTTTCAGACATTTTTCTTGCCCATGTTTTATTACTTATTTTTGGCCAGGTAGCCAACCTCACGTCTTGTGCCCAGATTTTGGAAAAAAATGTCCGAATCTAACTCCTGGACCATACTAGATACAGTATCATCATCAAACTAATCAATTAAATAAAGAAACATAACCTAATGATTACAAGAAAATATTCTCGTATACTCTGTCCAGCCTTAGTTGGCGGAGCAGCCCTGCCTCTCAGTGATATTCATGGATGTATCTGATTGGCAGATGATGGTAAGGGGATGTTTATAGTCCATTTGGTCACATATTATACATACACACACGTACTGTACGTCGTATATAGGTGCGTTAATTTCAGTGACATATAGCTTACACCTCTCTCTCTCTCTCTCTCTCTCTCTCTCTCTCTCTCTCTCTCTCTCTCTCTTGTTCACGTTTCTATATTTCTATCAAAAGACATCATCATCATCATCATTTTCGTTTAACGTCCGTATTTCCCATTTAGGATGGGGTTGGACGGGCGATGACTGCTCTCCATATCTGTCCGCACCCCCTGCCCACTTAAGGGGTGCCGGGGACTGGGGGCTATTTCTGGTGTGGTTGCCATCATCATTTTTTGTTAGAGCGAACATTTTTATGGTTAGCATGCCCTTGCTTACAACCACCACAGGTACCAGCGGTCGGCCTAGCCTTTGCATGTCAAAGGCATACCTTACAAGGCAGCAGGGGGTTTGGATTCAGAGCTTTCCTTCTCCTAGCCTTTGCCTAAAAAGGCATACCCTACAAGGCAGCAGCTACCCTAAACAGGTGCTACCATTCCAGGTCAGAATGGACCTGGGAGTAATGGTGATTAAAGGGTAACTCCACTTTCCCTACAACTCCAAAAGTCCCCAATCAGAGCCTCACCACCGGATGTAGTTTATAGTCATACCCAGTAGAGACCCTATATAGGGTCTCTAATACCCAGGACCAAGTCATACCCAGGACCATCATACTATCAAAAGACAGTAGAGGATATATATAATTTAACTGCAATGTGTTCTACAAACATTAAGCATATCACATACATATATATATATATATATATATATAGATTAAGGGCATTATACATTATTTTTTTTTATTCCAATTATCCATTCTCTCATTAACAGTACTGTATGATGCATCATAAGCTATTTCACTTTCTTCCTCTTGTGTTACCTTCATCTGAGTTTTTCTCTCCCTCAGTCTTACTTACTGCCTTTTAAGACGAAGGTCCGCTTAAAATAGGTAAAACATTTTTTTTTTTTTTTTTTTTGCTAACTTGGCTAAAATCTAGCTAGTACTGTCCTCAACACGCTATCACAGTTTGAGTATCATTTGACAACTTTTACTATTTATTTGGCTATAAATCTAGGTTTCTGGAGCGATGAGCGATCATTTACGTCGCAATGGGAGCTACTATGTGCAACATAACATGGTAATATTTTCATTCTTGTGCAATGTTTCTTGTTGTTATGGTTATTTCATGAACAAATGACAGCTGCACTGTCGAACGTGGCAACTTTGTGTGTGTGAGGCAGTGTAGCCACAGTCAGCAGAGGGAATGACAGTCAGACACGCACTGCAAAGGAGTAGCTAGACTCGCTAACTCTAACACGTGTCCGCCCTTATTTCCTGCATCTACACTTCATGTTACGTGGGTTTTTTGTGGTGCCAAGGAAGTCAAGATGCTAAGGAAGTCCATGAAAGCTTGCATTCGCTCAGAGAAGGGGAGGAAAGCAGTAACAAGAGGGAGAGGGGGTAGGTGAAATAGCAGCATTGGCAACCTCCACCATCAGCTGACTGAACCACAACAAACCCACACCACAATATCAACAACAACCCCACCACTCCACAACCACCCTACCTCCATATTTGTACTCATGCATATACGTCATATCAAGTGTAAAGAAGAGGAAGAGACTCATTATAAGTGAAAATGGTGATCAGAGTAAGGTAGAAATTGATAAGATAACTTGAGGACAGTGTAGCCAAAGTAACGAAGTACTGTACAATGCAGATGAGCTACTTCGATACCCAGGAGATGGTGGATTACTGGATATAGATGTCACATATGATGGTAAGCTTGGTAAAATTACAATAAACCTGGGTTCAGTAAAACGTATATATTAGTATGTTTGGTATTTTTACAGTAAACCTGGGTTCAGTAAAACGTATATATTAGTATGTTTTACCACTAATTAGGACCATTCTAAGACTATTTTCTTCAATGGTGTTTCTCTCGGAAATGCCCTGTTTTCGAGATATGCCCAGTTTTCATACCCCATACAAACTTGGGGGAGAGCCTGGGAATCCGGGGTTTTGGGTGGGAGAAAACATGCTGTATACTATGGTGTTGCCTTTATAATACACTTCTTAACTTTGGTTTCTCTTAGAAATGCCCCATTTTCGAGATATGCCCCCATTTTCATACCCCATACAAACTTGGGGGAGAGCCTGGTAATACGGGGCTTTGGGTGGGGGAAAACACTATCAGTGTTGCAAATGTTGTAATATTCACGCCACTTGTGGCTGTATTGGCTATATTTGCCCTATTATATTTTGTTTTGGCAATACTCTTTTATTTGTTAGGCCCGTTAGTTAGCCCAGGTTAGGTCCCGGTAGTCTGTCGTGGTCTAGGTTAGGTTAGGTCAGGTCAGGTTAGGTAATACTAATTCCCAAAATAACCATTTGATTTGAATATCTAGCCCAACCCAAGCCAACACGTGTTGTAACGCTGCTGTTTGGGCTATAATTGTATTTTATTGTATCGGTCTCGAAAACTTTGTTATTTCGCTTTTATTTCCAGTTTCTAGTGTTTATTTAAGACAATTACATATTATAAAGGCAACGCCATAGTGTACAGCGAGTTTTCCCCCACCCAAAACCCCGGATTCCCAGGCTCTCCCCCAAGTTTGTATGGGGTATGAAAACGGGGCATATCTCGAAAACGGGGCATTTCCGAGAGAAACGCCATTGAAGAAAATAGTCTTAGAATGGTCCTAATTAGTGGTAAAACATACTAATATATACGTTTTACTGAACCCAGGTTTACTGTAAATTTACCGTATGTTTTACCACTAATTAGGACCATTCTAAGACTATTTTCTTCAATGGTGTTTCTCTCGGAAATTCCCCGTTTTCGAGATATGCCCAGTTTTCATTCCCCATACAAACTTGGGGGAGACCCTGGGAATCCGGGGTTTTTGGTGGGAGAAAACACGCTTGGCAAATCCACTGGATTTTGCTGTAGCCCAAGCAATTATCTGTTATAATGTTGGTTATGAAGCAGAATTTCTAGCTGAAGAATTGGGTATCAAGAATGACAGAATGCAAATAACATTACAGGATATGGACAAAGAAAGGAAGCAAGCAAGAACATCAAAGCAAAGAAAAAAGAGGAGAATACAAGGTTATGCTCATTATGGTGTTGGAGAACACCAAATGTCATTGTCTAGAAACATTACTGAAGGTTGGAAAGTGGCCCATCCCTGGTTACAAAAAAAACAACCTGATGATGTATTGTTTTAAAGAATGCCCCAGGGGTGAGGTTACAGAACAGGTAAAGGTCTTTTTTTTTTTGTATATACAGTACCATATATAGTACCATATGCACCTAATTACTGGAAACTATTGTTTTGTGTTGTGTAATGATTAATTTATAAATACTAAAGCAAATATTATCATAGAAACAACTCCATCTATAGCAGCAAGGGAGGAAAACACTTAGATAAACTTTGTCGCTCATTTCCCGAAAACTTTTAGCCAAAATATAACCATACAAACTGCTACTGCTCAGTCAATTCTTAAGTTATTTACATTTTTTTTTTTTTTTTAAAGCTAACTAAATCATCTTTATTTGCATGTTGGATTAGTGCTGTAAGTTGAATATCTTCTTTTCTAGCAATATATATGTTTCATCGTACGGAGAAAAACAGAGAAAAACGTAATGGAAGATATTGTGGAATTATTCAGAACAAAACTGTTGCACCTATGCAAATAATATTACATGCAATTTACAATCATATCAAGTATACTTGGCAGCAAGAGCCTCAAAGGAATTACTCCAATATCTCCAGAGTAGTAGCGAAGTAAATACCGTCGTATTTTTGAGCACCGAGTACACATTTTATTATATTATTTTAATAATTAAGAACAGAATTCCATGAAACTATATCTATATCTATATCTATATCTTCACCACCTTCATTAACCCCTCCGCGACGGGATAACTATGGATAGCCATTTTGTCAGTCCGGGGCTAGTCTTACTTTCCCTACTGCCTGTCCGGGCGCTTTTGGCCGATTTTTCCAAAATCACTCTATTCCACTTAATCTGTACGTCTAAACTACGATACTGAACAACTTAAATTTGGTCTTGTTAGCACCATCAACTCTTCCTCTTTCCAATAAAACCAACCCCAGCTCTCTACAACTCTCTGTTGCCGAGAAATTAAGTGAGGAATGAAGGGTACTTTCTCGTGTGAGCGCGGTTGTGTTCGCTTAGGTGGAGTGGCTCTGACGACAACTGAACGTGGCCCGCGCGGGTGGCAGTCAGTGTTGTAAGTAAGCATGACGCAACACAGAATCGGACACACACGAGAAATCTAATCCACATCCATCCATGTTTACAGTCAGTAACACACTGACTGATGATGGTGATTTGTAGGGATGGTGGTGAAGTATAGCCAAGTAAAAAAAAAAACGCCAAATTGGGCTCGCAAATGCCGACATTGGCAATAGCGGTGCTTCATCTCGCCCGGTCACCACATAGCAGTGGCGTACGACACGATCCGGCCGCTTCTTGGGGCCGTCTATGACCGCAATCCGGCCATTAAGGGTTAAAAAAATGAGCTTCCTAGCTCTACTAGAAAAAAAAAAAGTTCCGAAGTGGACCTTCGTCCATAAGGCCATTTTCTAATCTGGTCCCTTTAAGTGCCTGTCAACTTGCTGTGTGCCGGTTCGTTTATACTCCCTGCCCAGTCCTGTTGATTTGTTTGACCATGGTTTTGAAAGATATTAACTTTTTTAGTACGTAGTGAATATGTGCGTCTTTTTTTTTCCTATATTTTCGTTACATAAAAACGTACTCCCTTGTGTTTCCAAAAGATAGGTGGTGAAAAAAAAATATAAAAAGTGGTAGTAAATGGATGAAGAAGTATCAATTCCCACACGGGAAGTCACAAGGGTAACTCAGAGGTCCTCCAGTTGACCTTTTTCAATCTCTTTCTCGCTCACTTTTTACTACACAATATATCAAAATCAAAATATCGATTCAAAATATTATGAGCTCTCCCCCCCCCCCCTCCCCCCAGCGGAAACAACCTTGACGTGGAGTGAACGCTTGGGTGTCTCCGAGTCCTGGCAAGCTAGACTAGAGGGGGTTCCGGCTCCTGCTCTGCCACAATTTCGGGAAGAGAGAGCTTACCATGCTAGTAAGGTCGCCAGTGAGAGACCAGACTAATTGGTTCCCATGCAATAGGCTGCCAGTATGGGCCAACGGTGCTGCCCTCCAGAGGGCCGGGAGATGTTGGGGAAAGGGGTCTCAGCACCATCGTGGGAAAACTATCGAGCCAATGGGGCTTCTTTTTAAAATGAATGGCCCAGTAGGGGACGAGATACCTCGTGATGCCCATGCCGACCAGCGCTCGGTCCCCTCATCTTCCCGGTAGGTAGTAGTTCTTGGCTCGTGGAACAATTCTACTAACAATAATGTTATATGGATAACGAAAAACACCTTTCTCTTTTTCGAACGGGGTCGACCAGGCCCTTGAGACATCACTGTCTGGTCGTGGTGGTATGCAGACGACTGTAGGTCAGGTGTTGTGTCGAGGAACCCTGTTAGCTGTTTAGACCCGTTAATGTTGACAAATGTACAGCTCCAGGCAGATCAAGCGTCCACACCCCATCCATCAGCGACTTGGTTTGGACCTCGTCGGATCTGGCAACAGTTGCAGGTGGAGGAAGGGGGGATGTTAGTGGGAGAGGAGGTGAAAAATGACAGCGGGGCTATATAGGAGGTAATGTGGGAGGGTAGCGAATGATCAGGTAGTGGAGACGTGTGTCAAGATGTGTGAACGGTATCGAATCACCAATAGTTTAAAACAGGGTTCTTCAAACTTTTTCTGTAGTGAGTGACCCAGTTATTACTATGACATCATTCTTGCAGTCCATACAGAAAGATCTTTTACAAATGACCAGAATTAGCAACCTAAGAAAATACAAGGCCAGAAACTGAAGCGCAATAATTATGATAAAACTGCATTATAAACAGAATTATAAACACTGCCTCACCTACCCCTCCCTCTCTCTCTCTCTCCCTCTCTTTCTCTCTCTCAAGTAGTCTAATATTTGTGCAGTGATTTTGTTTTAGTGATGATTAGATATATGAATATTCTATTTAAAAATATGTAAGGCCAGTGCTTAATCATTAGTGTCGTTCATTTTCATAATATTGTGTACCATACCATACATCATTGAACCATAACCACTATGGTAGTGCTGAGCACGTTAGTGAACTGTTTTTTTTTGTAAATACAGCATATCTGCCCCGATACACATTGTTTCACAGCAGGAAGATATGGACTTCATACGTTCCAAGCACGGGAGATTGGGTTACGTATTGATAGTGACAATGTATTCCTAATAGTTAACTTCATTTATAATTATTTGTTTGATATCCGTGAATATGATTTTGCCGATATGGCTAATGGCACTCTCGTGAGAACGTACATGTTCAGAGATCAAGATTGACCATGGTGTACACACAGCAAAAAATATTGTTACACCTTCTGTACGATACAAAATGACACCACGAATGAAGGTTTTTTTTACGAAAAGTCTTTTTACATTGATATCCCTGCATATGTATGTTGCGGCTGCATCTGTTATTAAAAACCTTCATTCGTGGTATAATTTAGTATAATTTAGGTGTAAGGTCTAGAACATTTATTTTTTTAAACTTTGTTCAGTTGCTCTCCAACACTCCGTGGACCCTAGTCCAGCACTATCAGCCATGGATGTCCCTCTCAAGGGCATCCTTGCTCTCAGGAAGGTACTCACTACTTTTCACATGCTTGACATGTTTGATCAATTTTGGTCAACAAATACTGACAACCAGTTGAAGTTGGAGGAGAGCCCGGAGAGGGCTTACAATATCAATACTTAGTCTAGAGAAGGTAGTTTGAATGGCGGATTTGCGAATTAACGGATACTTGAGCAGCGGCTGGTTTGGCTGCCCCACAACCTGGTAGGTATGGCAACACCTCACGAACTGGGCCAAGTCAACTGCTATGGTGGACCAGATAAAAATGGCCCTCAGTCTCTCGAGAGTCTTCCGCACTCCCAGGCTACCTGAAAGTGGTGTAGCATGTGCAAGATTTATAAGCTCCTGTCTACACGCCTTTGGCACAACACTCTGTTGATAGTCCCACATTCTGTCATCAACAATTACATGTGGAGGTTCCCAACTCCTACACAGTACACCTTCCCTGATATAACAAGAACATGAAGGAAAACCCTTCAAAAGCTCCGGCTCTTAATGATTCTTAGTGAAATGAATGAGTGAGTGAGTGAGTGAGTGAGAGAGTTGAACCCCTTTTAAGAAATGGTCGCCCCAAGAAGAATGAGTGAGTGAGTGAGTGAGTGAGTCAGTCAGTTGAAGCATTTTAGAAGTTGTCGCCCCAATAAGAACAAGAACAATAATTACGATAAGATCTTGATTTCTCGGCTGAGGCCGGAGCTAAAAACAGGTACCTTTCTCCTACCGACAACTACGGGACGCTCCACACATTGACTCTCCTCTTTCTGGGCTATGTTTTTGTTAATAATAATTGTTAATTGTTTTACTGCGTGTTTGACTTTACACCTGGTAATCTTAAACCTGGTTTGTTTCAAGAGGGAATTATTAACATTTCTTACTTTAACTAAGTGTTCATTTTTGCTAGTAAGTAAGTAATTCTCATTCTCCAACTTCCCCTCTCGTAACCCCACCTACAACAGCATATCAGAGGCACTAACTGCAGGACTTGTTCCGATGCCTTGTAACTCTAAACTCCAGGCAGACCCGGACTGGCAGCATTGAATGTATTATACATTTGTGATCCCGACTTTACACAGGATACAGTACTGTATGTCAGGGCACAGTACATGTAAATGTATGCAATTAATCCTACTACAACATACAGTAGTGTATATAAAAGACATGAAATATCGAATGATTGCATACTTGCAACAGATAAAATAATGTGTGTTTTGTATGTGTATGAGAATGCCTGGAGGAGAGCAAATATGCATGTGTGTGTATTTGACTGCATCGTAGTAAATCATAATGCACTAAAAGCTTCTCAACTATACAGTTTTATGAACCAAAATAACGTTTAACCTCCATTTGGCAACATGTCATATTATCCTAAATGCATTAACATGTGGTATTGCCCCGACGGTAGTGGTTAGGCGTATGTAGCCTATACACACTTACACAGTCATCCATGTTTACAATGGTATGTAGCACATTGTAGTATACTGCAGCAGTTTATAGAAACATCTCCGGTTAACGAGAGACAGGTGCAACTCATAGCCTTTAACACCAGCTTAATCAAATATGTTGGCGATGTGAATTTGTATTCCCTTAAGAACCAACACCAGTGGAGCTGATAGTTTTTGGGAGACTATACACATAATATCTTCGAAGATAAAAAAAAGTTTATGGAGACGACTTCATCCATTGTCTTTCTCTTACATTTGTATTTATAGAGAGATTATGAAATATCATGTGAACAGAATGATTGAGTCAAAAAGTCACAAGAGTATCTTGTTGCAGACCAGGTGCACCATTCTTGCAGCACTTTCGACTGACTCGTCAGAGGTTGCAGGAGGCAGGCCTAATATCCTTTTGGACAAATGACGTTATTGACACCCGCAAGAGACAAGACAGGTTGGAACAGCGCTCGAAAGAGCATTCTGATAATTTTACAAGCGATGTGAGTGATAAAGTTACATATATTAATTTAGCTTAAAACATAATATAGACTTGCAAAATAACTGAGAAAATCAGAATAGGTGAGCTAAATGCAGTCAACTGGTGTATGTACTAAAAGCCTTTTAATGTTTGTTTTCTAACTATGACTTCACATTGTTTTGAAATTTTTATCAGATCCGAGATGGAGGACAAGTGGTGCTCGGATTCCACCACCTCCTGGGGGCCTTCCTTGTGCTGGCTCTGGGCAGTATTTTGGCTTGTCTTTGCTTGATTGCTGAGATATTTGGCAGCACCAACGAACGATGTTTAACCATTCTTCGCCTACATATCTTTTGCAACATTATATGATTTTATTATTTTCCCCACTCTATATACATGTGATGCTATAAATTTAAATGCAATCCTTGTTCTTTGTAAAGTTGCTCGCAGTCGTCTGCCTTGTATTAGATTATTCTGTTCATCACCTTACCATCTTTATTATTTAATTTTTGCGTATATTTACCTTGCTGTTACCGGACATGTTCAGAATCCCGGACGCATAATCACGTTCTGTAACCCATTTCAGTCGCCTCAGCCTCTTCTCGTGGCATTTCATGAAAGCCAATCACACAGCAGCGCGCCATGTAGGACAGCTGTACACAAATATTTCCTCACATTTATTTACGTTTTAGATGCATAAATAGATAAAAATTTATTTATTTTGTTCATGGATTAAAAGAATGGATTAAAGGAATAATGAAGACATAGAGGTCATATAGCTTTTTTTTAATTACCTCGAATACAAGAAAACAAATGAACTCACACCACAGTCTGTTTACATCATTTTCTTTCGTCAGACTTAAGTGAGTGGTTATGAGTTCCTCTTATTACAATAAAGCAGGGATATTGTGCTCTGTATTTGACTCTTTAAATCGTGATCCTGGTCACCGGTCACCGTATATGCACAGGAACACACACAAGCCAAGCGCTGTTGCCACATTAACCATGCCGGGTGAGAGGGTGGTTCAGGCGGAACTTTGGCAGGGTGTACAGTTGGCTCCACTCCCGCGTTTCTCCCTTGTCGTTGCCAATGTTGGGCCAGTCAGAAATTTGAATCGAAACATTCCTATCCTTAGAGTGAAAGATATGAATGTTTAGAATATTTTAACTTGTGAATCGGAATTCGAATTTCTGACTGGCCCAACATTGGCAACGACAGGGGAGAAACGCGGGAGTGGAGCCAACTGTACACCCTGCCAAAGTTCCGCCTGAACCACCCTCTCACCCGGCATGGTTAATGTGGCAACAGCGCTTGGCTTGTGTGTGTTCCTGTGCATATACGAGTACAAAAAACCTATTTCGAATCAGCAAGCTTGATCCTCCATATTTGGGTAGTGGAAAGGGAAAGTGGGGGAGGGACTGGGCGCCTGGTGGGTACAGTCCCGAGCTAATGGATGGGAAACACCACCATCGTCCAAACAAGCATATCCAAGGTTGTTTTTACCCGGCGAGTTATCTGGGAGAGAGGGGTGAGGGGGTTTGAATCATATTGAACCATCTTGTTGGCACCATTCGGTTCAGTTTGAACTGCTTAAGCTTCCCTTCTTCTATTCAGGTTTACCTGTTTACGAACATTAGCAAATCTTCATTTTTTTTTTCTTTTTAGTTACGTATAATCATGGTCTCCTCATATGTTGATAATTTATAATATATTATCTCCTTACCAAATTGTATAACAAAGGACGTGAGGGCAGTAAACTTAGTTTTTCTTGCTTCTTATATTTACCTCTTATCTAAAATTACCCTAATATATAGTACCGTATTAAACAACTGTGTAACTAAATCACAAACATCTGTAGCCTTGATATACTTGAATAAATGTCACCTCTCGAATAAATATGCAGACAAATAACAATCATATTTATATCTCTGTTGCACTATTTAATTAACCGACTTCCTAAGGATATTGACCCGTGTGGCAGGAACGAGATGACAATGACATCACTTTCACATATGAATGTTAACTATGTCCTGCAATACAAAACTTTAGGCAATTATTCAATCATTACGTTTATTCGTAAACTACAGAGTGGTTATGGATACTTGAGCAACATAATTTTTTAATTATTATTTTTATATTCTTTTGTTTTACCTTATTGCCGTAATTGAATTAACAGTGTTACTGATGTTAAAGTAAGTGTCTATGTTTTTTGTAATGATATATAATTTTTATATTCTAATTATAATACTATATACAAATTAACAATATTCTATCAAAGTCTTTGTAGCCTATTATAAAATATAATACTTAAATATAATACTAACTTTACAATGAAGGCCAACAACACCTCAAAGGTTGTCACCACTGATTATCATATGTTTCACAAATAGTAACTAGCTTATTCTAATATGTCTACGTGTTAATTATTTCATGGTTATGGGCAGAAATTTACTTGTAATCCAATAATACACAATATGTAACGTAGAACAAGTTATTTTTTCTCCTGTGTGTTAAGTTGGTAAGCCTGCGAAAGCTACAAGATGTGGTATTGGTGTGTGTGTGTGTGTGTGTGTGTAAATGGGAACTGTGGTTCACATGACTCGAACCTTCACTTCATCAGAAATATATCTATATTATGTAGGAGAGATTCGATTGTCTCCTTCCGTTCCAGAGTATATTCTTCTCACAATAAAATTTACAGTAATATATGGATAATTGTGGTTCTCATAATTTTGTGTAATATTCATTATTGTTGTAACACATTTATCATTGAGTATAACAATTTTATTAAATATGCCAAGTTTTATAGATTCCCATCCCTTCTGATGTCATTATAGTTTTGATATCGAACAATACTTATATATGAGAATACTCTTAAAAATATGATGACAATGCTAATAATCAATACATAGGTTTGTTAACGTGAATTCCACATCCATTAGACCCTTCGCCCAAAGTCAACCATCATAAAATCCTCAAGATACTATACAACGTCTCGTATACAGCCACAACCGCACAATATTCTATCAGTTACTTCACAAGCTATTCTAAATTACCATGGCATATAAAAAATGTTTTTGATTTATGATTGATCCCATTTTACCCAAAGTTAAGGCCTATTTATCAAATTTTATATATTGACTAGCAGGGATACCCGAGGTTGTCCGGGGATCTATCTATCTCTATCTATCTATCTATCTATCTATCTATCTATCTATCTATCTATCTATCTATCTATCTATCTATCTATCTATCTATCTATCTTTATCTATCTATCTATCTATCTATCTATCAATCTATCGATCTATCTATCTATCTATCTCTATTTATCTATCTATCTATCTATCTATCTCTATCTATCTATCTATCTATATCTATCTATCTCTATCTATCTATCTCTATCTATCTATCTCTTATCTATCTATCTCTATCTATCTATCTATCTATCTCTCTATCTCTATCTATCTATATCTATCTATATCTCTATATCTATCTGTCTGTCCATCTGTCTGTCTGTCTGTCTGTCTGTCTGTCTATATCTATATATATCTATCTATATCTATCTATCTATATTTATCTGTATGTCTGTATGTCTGTCTATCTATCTATATATATATCTGTCTGTCTGTCTGTGTCTCTGTCTGTCTGTCTGTCTAAGAACATGATTACATTTACAGAGAGAGAGAGAGAGAGCATGTGGTTTTCTAGCAATTTCTTTGATTGTTCAAGGAGATACTATTTCATTTAAAAAATTTTTTTGAAGAATTTGATGCTCTTATTATAAGCTTTTGCATACACCTAGAAGGCTCCCGTTTTCAGTACCTGGTGTGTAAATTCAAGCTCTTTCATTCTGTAATTTTTTTTTTTGCCTACATCAAGAAATTTCGCCGACTCATCAAAAAAATACCTCCTACTCAACCAGCATGGGAGACCCTGTTAGTACGTCTATCTCCTAATATGATTAACAGGAAAGGTGACACCGCCAACGACTTGTGGGGTTACATGGGCAGGACAAGGTGGCACCCCATGGGGAGGATGTATATTAAAATAGGTATATATGTAAATGATTGTAAGTATACGTCAGAAGTTATGCAAGCTTGTAAAATGGTATATTCTGTGCAGTAAATATATATAAGTAAGTAAGCAAGTAGGTGTACGTGTGTCTAATTCGTTAGCAGAGAGAGAGAGAGAGAGAGGGGGAGGGCTTGTACAGCCATGGCTGATAGTGCTTGACCAGGATCCGAGGAGTGTTGGTGAGCAACTGAACAGAGTTCGAACAAGTGAATTTTCCAAACCATTCTCAACGTTGAGAGAGGTTTGGAAGTCTCACTTTTTCGAACTCTGTTTAGTTACTCTCCAACACTCCTTGGACCCTGGTCAAGCACTATCAGCCATGGCTGTACCGCACTGTACCTGGGGCTATTACAACAGATACCAGAAGGCTTCACTGTTATCTCGATTTTGCAAAAATCTATGTAACAACCAAAACTAAACTTGTCTTAAGTAACCGAAGGGGTCTGATTCTATTTTGCAATTTAATACAAGGTTTTGTCTACGATGAATTATATGTTTTTTGTTGTAGATGTGCTCCCGGGGCAGAATGGCCTCCTGCTCCACAGACCTCTGGTACATTCTTGTCACAGTGAAACACAAATTAAGATAAAGGAGGGGCTGACCCTATATGCCTAGGCTACCGAAGCACATCCCAGGGATATGGGACCAGAGCTTACTGGACCAGGAAGTAAGGGGGCCTCTGTCCGCCAGGAAGATTGAGGGGAAGGTCCTTGATCCCACGACCAGTGCTGTGGGCCCAAGTCCGCGTTACCACAAGAGCTACAAGTGGGGCCACACCTTTCATGAGATCAACCCTGAAGGGACCATAAGAGGAAGGAGTTTAGACTGCTGCATGAACAGGGATAATGCACTCCCATGTGCTTGTTGGTCCACACAGCAATAATGAAAACAAATCTCCCGTTACAGTACGCCTTGCGTGGATTTTTAATCCATGTGGGCAAATTTGTCAAATCCACTATAAAGTGGCCAGATCCTATAACAATAATTATTCTAACACTGTGAGGGATGTCAAATTTTCACAGAGAAAAAAATCCCCCCCCCCCCCCTAGGCAGATGATGGATTAGTTCTTGGAGATAATATGCCGATTTTATCATCTCTGAAAATTGGTGTGGATACAGCCACACCACACACTAACGTTGCAAAAACCTTGTCCCCCCACTCTCGTAACCTACATATCCTATTTTCACCTTCGCAGTTCAAATATTAATTGCGTAAAGTAATGATGGAAAAATCGGATGCCAAGAGAACCAGCAGCAGCATTACAAAGTTAAGGTTTGTAATTATCCATGTGATTATTGTTTGATGCCCCACAGGAGCTCGTTTCCACAGTCCATATAAACTGAAAAATAAAAAGTAACAGAGAGAACACAATTATCACAGATCCATATTTGACTTTATATTTATATTTTTTCTCATCGTCCTACTAATTACGATGTTAAGTGTGAAGCATTATTTAACATACAATTATGATAAAAGTTTATTTATAAATATATTTAAGAAAATTATAATAATTGTGAGAACTCTCAATTGGTACGCAGCAACAGTACATGAAGCAATAGCCTATTGTAAATGATAATTCGATAGTATCCTATCAAGTTGTCATGCAAAACAGATCATTACAAAATTAATTATCGGTACCGTACCCTTACCTGGGCTGTTTGCAGTGTGTACCGAAATGAATTGCACATATCCACATTCTCAGATGACAAGACATTTACATGCAAATGCGAATTAGCATGCGCATAGTACAATATGCAAGATGTCTCGTATCTATAAATACGGAGTACACATACCTGCGTGATTCACAGTGCCCTGCTGTGCTTGCCTGAGTGACTGTCTCATCCGTCTCTCTCCGATTTTCACCTCAACTCTGTTTCTGTAAGTCTTGACAGTATGGTGAGATAGCTGTGGTGTGGTGCTTGTGTCATTACAGTGTTGTACTGCTCAAATTCGCAGAGGATTGGCATCACGATTTTGTGAGGATTAGCGTCAAGAGGCCAATCCCCACAAAATCCCTTATTGTGTATGGCCGTTTAATACCAATCCTCAGTGTCATTGGCGCCAGTCGTCTGTGTGTAAGGAAGGTTCTCAACAGGTTACATCAGTCGCTTGAGTTCACATGAAGCGAATAGTCTGTTAGTAGGGTTGGATCGCGCCAGTCGTTTGTACAGGACATTAGGACTGTCCTCAGTGTCCTGCCTCCTGCCCCCACTTTCGTCCTTTCGTGACGAAAAACAATATATATGTTTATATATAATAGATGGGTTCACTACTACACGAGTCAAAAAATAGATGCGGACCACGACTGTAAACGTAAAACAATATTATTTCGCCCGAATGTCGCCGTTTTTTCTGGTACCGATATTGGTAACATTTTTATACGGTTAACAATTTTGGCGCAAATTTTATTGTCACCGATTTGACGCCTTTTCTAAGGTTAGCGAGTTGGATGCTAGCTACTGGTATTTTTTTTTTTTTTTTTTAAGAAGGGGATATGTTGGGTATTACAGTTTGGAAGAAGAAATAATTGATATAAAGATGAGAGAAGATCGCCCTAGGCTTGGAAGACACAATTGGATGAGAGAAAGGGCAACAGAAACGAAAGACAACATGCACGAATGATATAGAAAGAAAGAAGGGATAGGGAGAGGGTGATAGAGAGGTGGGACATCAAGCACGAAGGAAATAGAAGGATAGGAGGGACAGGTAGAAAGTGATAGAGAGGTGGTGGGACAGCAAATACGAAGGAATGCGTGGGAAATAAAGGATAGAGAGAAATTAATAGAGAGAAGGGACAAACACGAAGGGCAGAGAAGAAAAGGAGTCAATTAAAAGACTGCTGTGGGATCTTCATATCTTTCCTTTTATATCAAATTTATGTTACTTCATAATTTTTTTATGATGTGAGACCAACAAAGTTCAAAGGTAAGGTCCAAGTCCACGATAACAATTTCGTGGCAGGAATCTATTTTACTCATAAGACATGGAATGTTCTGTTTTCAAGATAGTTCCTCATATATATTTAAAAATACAAAAAATTTTGCCTAGAAAATAGTTTCAGTGACCTCGTTGTTTCCTCGCAAACAAGTGTTGATTGGCAAATGTTGTTCTGAGATTGCAGAGAAACCCAGCATGGATCTTCTCATTGAATTAAGGCTTGTGTTGTAAGATTGCACTGAAGATTATGTTACGTGATGTTGACTGTACAGGTTTATATTAATCTCATGTCTAGGGACCTGTTTGTGACAGCAGTTTGCTAAAGTTAGGTCCCAGTATTCTGCCTCAATTAGGTCCCGGTAATCTGATTCAGTTTAGTTCAGGTGATTTGCTATTGTTTGATCCCGGTAGTCATCCATGGTTAGGTTCGGTTAAGCTTGGTCAAGGCAGATAAAGTGCTATTTCAAAAAGTTGGGTCGGTTTTCCACATGTTTGCTAAAAGTTGGCTCCAGTTTGATTGATTAACTGATAGACTGATAATAGGGGCCGCAACAGTGACGTCGTATAGCGCAGAAGTGATAGAGAGGCGAGATAGCAAGTAGGAAGGAAATAGAAAGAAATGAGGGACAGTTGAAGAACTGACAGAGATTGGCTGGAGCCGAAAGGGCGCCAAAACTCTTAAATTTGTATAAAGTATTGTCCACATCACTAATGGGGAATTGGCTCTGGTTTACATTATTCTTATATCCAGGCTTTCTAAAATTGGAGAGCCTAAGCTACCTTTTTGCAATGCTTGGCTTGAGTTTTACAATTCTTTCACTTCCAATTTCTTAATTAGTGCTTTAAACATTCAATATACTTTCCCCCACCCTAAATCCAGATTTCCCGGGCTTTCCCCCAATATAGTTGGAGTAAAGGGACATGACCAATACAGGATATCTTTGCATTAAATGAATAATTTCGCATGAATCACATGAAAAATATTAGGAAAGCTATGTTTTGTCTGGAAAACTTGCACATGTGTAATGTGGAAAATTGACTAAAACTCCTAATAATATTATCCATTTTCTGGTAAAGAAAAAAAAAATTATAAGAAAACAATATGTGCCAGTACATCGTCCGGAAATCCCTCTGACAACTACAGTAAGAATAAATGTGGGTAAGGTTATAGTTTCGGTCACTTCTGTTTGTCCGTTTGTTTTTCTGTTGAGGCTATATATAGAGACCAGAAATTGACTTAGGATCTTCATTTTCAGTGAGGGGATGATGAGTAATGGGATTATCTCGACCAAGTTCGAATACAGGCAAAATTTGAAGTACTCTCTTATTTATAATTGCCTAAAATAACATGTTTGAAAATCGTATGGTATTATATAAGATGGATTTTGCATAGAATGTGATGCAGTATATCAGTCCGAATTTCTGTTGCTCCAATTCTGACATTAAGAACATGGTCATTCTTTGTGAAAATAAAAAATATGTTTAAATAATTTTATTGCAACAAATATACATTTTTATTCTCTTTGTTAATCACGGCGTACAATCAATTCCTTCAGTATTTCTATGTAAACGCAAAGTGTGTTTCTGACTTGGTCGGAATAGATTATTATTTCTCTTGTCCAGTTATCAATCATTTTATATAATTTATTGCTATTAGATCCGGTCTCCACGACTTTATTCATACTGTATACTGATAACTTTTCTTATTCGATAAAAATCCTCCAAATAATATTATAGTGTTCTCGCTTCAGCAGTTTGAAGTCTATGCCATAATCTTAATATTTTTTTCCGTCTGGTTTCGCCCTTAATAAAGATCCTCATCAAAGCCTGCATCCCACACAGCACGACGTGAGGCGACTGCGCCACGAATCAGCATGACTTGCTGAAACAATTCAAAATCTAACTATCGTGTAACATCGTGTAAAAAAATTCTGGAGTCGTGCAACATCGAGTGACAGTCTAAGGAGTATCGTGATAGTCGTGCAATTTTCCCAATTCATCCTGAAAAAATAGTGCACCCTTTATTTTTTCGCAATTCACCGTCGAAGAAAACCGTTACAAACCTATCATATCGCTATCGGTGTACGGTTCTGTTATTGTCGTGTGGCATTCATTGTATAAGTTGCATGGTCGTCGTATTCGTGGCTTACAAAACACTGTAAAATAATAGCATGATAATCGACCGAAAGCCGAACGATGATGAAACGATAACATAACGATCCTACCACAACAATAACACGATATCCCATGTGGCCATGAAGGGCAGTGTAATGGCCAAACGTAGCCTCTCATCGTCCTGTGTGAGATGCGGGCTTAAGAAAAGATGGGAGTGAGGATTGGGAGACATTGCTTTTTAACAATTACCTCATTATAGGTTCATATTACATCGAAGCTGGAACCCTTGCTTGTAAAAGTCCTGCACTGGTGCTAGAGCCTTTCCACCCCGTGAAAAAACGAAATGAGGTACTGATGAAACCAAGATGCGCGATCTCAAAAACATTTCCTTTTCAGTCATACAAGTTCCTTATTCCATGGAAGCATTTTTGCAGTTTCCAGGTCTCTTGGAAGAATTTTGTTTGGGAAAACATATGAATAATTTTGATTGAATATATTTCCTTAGTCTAAACGTAATCTCTTTCCTTTGTAATTAAAATACTCGACCACACTGTAGACTCACCTTTACACACTGGTAGTTAAAATTTTGGATGGTTCGTTGGCCGTCGGTTTTATCATGTTCTTCGGTACT
Source organism: Petrolisthes manimaculis (assembly GCA_034508575.1). Lineage (NCBI taxonomy): Eukaryota > Metazoa > Arthropoda > Malacostraca > Decapoda > Porcellanidae > Petrolisthes > Petrolisthes manimaculis. The sequence goes on along the minus strand of JAWZYT010002861.1, from coordinate 1,734,023 downwards.
GGCACATTAAGGAGTTCATATTATGGTGTCTTATATACGTAATATCATCCATTCTTTTATCATTGCTTGGTCCTTATAGAACCTTTTCTGCTTATAACAGAGGAGCAGTCATAAACTGTACATTTCCTAGGTATCTTGGGTAGAAAAATAAATGCAAGAGAACTAATCCCAATACTCGCTCAGTTCCTGCTGACGTCCCATACTACTTTCACAAATTGACTGACTCAAACAATTAGGGTGCTGATGGTGTAATGGTTACCATGCTCGCCACGCAAGCGAGAGATCACGGGCTCAAGTTTCGAGTCAGTGGAATTGTTGGACAATTTTCCCAACCCCTTATGTCCCTGTTCACCTAGCAGTAAGTGGGTACCCCTGTAAAAGCAAGAATTGCACCCTTGTAGGCTGAGGGAAGATGTGTTGATGTAACAAGACTTGACTGTCTTAATGAGCAACACCAGGAGTTAATAGGTTTAAAGCCCAAATATCTTCTTTTTGAACATTGAAAACATCACATGCGGAAAGAACCATTTCAACCCAAAGTACGCCAACTTTGTATAATTAGATTTTGCTAAACAAAATTCAAGTCTAGCTAATGTAAACACTACTGACAAGTATGGAGCACAGCAGGTAATGATAAGTCTTGTCAAAGCAGTTTTTAAATTTGTGCGAAGTCCGTAACAAGCTAGTTTCGGACTGGCAACATTGAGGGTGAAAGCCAAGGGACCACCTCAGCCTACTCAGCTACCAACAGTCACTCATACTCTAACATAGTGGGTGCAAGAACATATTTACATCACTCCTCTTTTCCTGTAATTACCAGTTATATATATTTTTGTTGTGTTGATTTTTTTTTTTTTTTTTTATATGTTTCATGACGAAATTATAGTGTTAAAACGTACTTAGGTACAGTATGTAAATACAGTGTACAGTCACGAGCACTAATAAGTATTCAGGTGTGCTTTGAATCCATAGAGACAGTAAATGAATACACAATAAGATCTCCATTTGGAATTACTAGCCCCTGGCTAGTACAGTGGTAATGCTCCTGCCTTGCATCCGTGAGGTCGGCAGATCGAGCCTCGCCCAGGTCCGAGAGTTAAAACTGTTTACTGGGGGGTTACTGCCATGGCTGGGCACCATGATGGGGAGTTGGGCTTGCCTGGCTGACGTTCAGGAGAGTGTCTCATCAGAGACAGATACCTGAACTAAAACTTTAACTTTAACTGTTCGAAGCTTCAACCAAAGCTGTATACTTATTTGTGCTCGTGACTGTACATAGTGTGTACAAGTGTATTTTGAGTTGTGATAATTCTGAGCTGGCTACCCATTCTAAAGATGGCCATTTAGTCTTCACAAGTACATCAGGAGACAGCATTAATATCCTGTATCATTTATTTATGTAGCGTGAGTAGTTTTCAAGCTATTAGTCATCAAATGTGTTACTTACATAGTTATTTACATAGAGAGGCCAGCAAGACAGAGCTGCCGAAGGAAATAGGCTCGCTGATTAGTGATTAATGAACATTTCCGTTCGTTGTTCAAATAACGAAGGAGAATGTTGCCTAAAATGTGAAAACTCTCTAAGGGTTTTGGCGCCCTTTAGGACTTGGCCTATTTCCTTTCCTCTCTTCAGCTATCCCTCCTTTACTTCATTACTCTTCGTGCCTCCTAACTTTTCATCCACTAGGAAAGGGCGCTATGAATACCTCCCCTGTATCACTGCTAGTCGTAAAAGGCGATTAAATACCTCCCCAGTATCACTGCTAGTCGTAAAAGGCGACTAAATAACTCCTCAGTATCACTGCTAGTCGTAAAAGGCGACTACATAACTCCTCAGTATCACTGCTAGTCGTAAAAGGCGACTACATAACTCCTCAGTATCACTGCTAGTCGTAAAAGACGACTAAATACCTCCCCTTTATCACTGCTAGTCGTAAAATGTGATTAAATACCTCCTTAGTATCACAGGTAGTCGTAAAAGGTGACTAAATGGGGCTTTCATTTCTCTAACTGTCCATTTTTTCATCTGTTCTCTTTTGTGCTTACTTCATGTCCTACCTCTAAATCACTTTTCTTGGATGAAATATGTCCTCGCTGTTGCGGCGTCTATTTTCAATCAATAATTCAATCCTATCTTCTCCCTTGTGTTTATGGTCTTTCTGGTCCATTGCAGTATTTTTTTTTCCTAAATACATTATTTCATTGGTAAATGACTGTACCTGACACTGCAGACACTAGCAATCACTGTTCTAAGCTCATTGGGTATGATATGGCAGTAATATTTCACATGATCAGATGCTTGGAAATAATAACTGGTATCAGAAAAACGGTTTATAGGACTTATTCTATAATCCTAAACTTTAGCCGTAGCATATGGACTGTAACAACATTGTCATTGCTTCTTTAACATAATAAATGCTGGTAAAATATATTGTGCTGATTATACTATTGTGTACGGTAGGTAGTCTTACTGTAAAATCCAGTTGAGCATTGAACATCCTTACACTATAGATATTTACCCTGTAATTATCACTTATTATGCTAAACCCTACAGATAGAAAGAATGGAACGTCACCGAACATTTAGAAAAACTCATATGGTCGAGCGTGCAATGTTCATGTATTTATGGGATGCTGGGTTATCCCTCCAAACAATTTCGGAGATGACAGGCTACAGCACCACAACCGTGGGGAAATGGGTAAATCGCTGGAAGAAGGAAAGAGGTCTGCACTCCAGGATACCGACACAAAACACAGCTCAGTCTAGCAACACATCACGAGCTGTTGAGAGGTTACCTCCTACACCACCTGCTCCTGTGAAACTGTGGTCACCAACAACATTGCCTTTAAGAAGATGCATATATTGTTTCAACAATTGTTCTATGAGTAAACATTTTGGCAATATATTAGAGGGAGATTGACTACGGAAATTACATAATAAAGATATTTTGTTTTATTTCACTTTCAGAGCTGTTTTGCTAAGAGTATTAAATTGTGTATAAGAAAATAAACTTTTGTTACAGTAAATATTTTTTTATAAGAGGAAATAGTTTAAAAACAAATGTAACGACCATGCCTATCTATATACTAATTATAGATACATGAATATATTGATTCATAGAAACAGTAGAAAAAAATATTTAAATAATATACAATTATAAACTATAACATAAATTAATATTGCTGACGGACGGGATATATCCCCGAGTAATCACTGTCACATCAAGCAAGTAATCACTGTCACATCAAGTTTCAGACAGAGATGTGAATCAAACGAAGTTTATGAATATCCACACCAACCATGCAAGAAACCTCAAAGAAGACTAAAATGCTTAATGACAAAGTAAGGCAACATAATTTGGGTTATATAGGACAAAATGAGGTTCACAGAAAAGAAAATAAATTGATTCAGGACAACCACCACCTGATGTATTCTATTAGAAAGTAATAGATTGATTGATTCTTTATGTTGTGGATACAACACTTAGATAATAATTATGGCTTCCTGCAGCTCATAACAGTTTATGTATATTATATATAAAACAAATTGTATTTGATGTTAAAAACCATAATGGCTTATATTATTTCGATTATATATGACTAGCAGCAATACCCGACATTGTCCGGGTGAAGATCCTACTTGTGGTTTTGTCAATAAATTTCTTCGAATTATCTTTATGTGAAATTATTAGGAGGGTGGGAGGAGTCCATTATCCAGTGTGGTTGCTGGTCCCCCAGAGAAACCATGCCAGTTTTACAACCACAAAAGTTATCCATGGTGCAACTACAGCAGAAGGTGGCATTTTAACAGCCACAATTAAATAGCAAGGCCCGAGTGGCGAATTTGTAACAGCCTTCGGCGTGAGCTGCAGGGGTACTGGGATCGAACCCCCTGCCCCCTGATCATTTAAAAACTTTTTTCGTTTCACTGTCCTTAGATTTAGTATTAAATGTAGGTGTTCAACATTTTATGGTTTGAATTCATTCCTAAACTGCGGGTATGTATGCCAGGCCTGATTGTATCCTTGATGCTTGAAACCATAGATCTATGTTGAGAAAGCCATAAATCTTTGGTTGTTTTAAGTTGATAATTCAAGAAACACATATCCACCAAAAATAAAATTAGGCCGAGGACATTCCCAGGACTACACTGGTCAGAATGGTGTATCCTTTGTCAACAACAAAATTTACAAAAATTGTACCACCACCTGGGATTCGAACTTGGGATCTTTCAGTTAAGGCCAAATAACAGCCTTCGGCTTGGGCTGCAGGGGTACTGGGATCGCCCCCCCGCCCCCCATTGGACATTCTAAAACTTTATAAAACTTTTGTTTTTTTTGTAGGCCGAGGACGCTTTACAGGCTTCACCGATCAAAATAGCTTATTACTTTTTACTCTAGGTCAAACCGATAGATGGAGTGTTTTATATATATAGATGGTTTATGGACTCGCCACCTAAAACAAAATTAAATAATCAGTATAATGGTCAATCTCTCATCGAGCAATCGAGCCACCTGTTTCCTAATGTTTCTTCAAGAACCTCCGGTGAAGGTCCCAAGGCTTGCCCAATCGCCATGCACTGGAAAGCCTAATTTACACATATACAATAAGACACTCGAAGCCATCCCGAAGAAGCGAACTGCCAACAATCTGGGCGCTACTGAGGTGCATGTGCGGTGTATCATGATTGTTCCAGGGAAGAACCCAGATTCACCGTTGGGGCTGAGACAACTAATTTGAAAACCTAACTTTTACGTATTTTTATGCCGGAGGCACATGTCATTGTACCCGCGGTTACCGGGTGTTTATCTGCGGAATTGCTCGGGTACACCCGCTTACATATAAATGCCAATTTAGATATACATGCGAAAATGTTAAGTTTATTGCTATAAACACTTGAGATGCAACAAAATAACAAACTTCCCCAACAATTCAATGTTTCTGGAAATGTTAAGGAAATAGTGCTGGGTGTAATCGATTATACCCTGGTTATTAGTCGAAACTATCTATAATCAATTAATTTTTTGAGTTACTGATTATATTGTATATGATTACTGATAACTGTATATGTCAGTGTACGGCACATTTATAGTATTATGGTTAAGTCGTCATTAAAAAGACAACAGATTTACATATAATTCTACCATAAAAATTAACATGTTTTGATGACAAGATTTTTTTAAGGTGATAAGCCCAAACTATACCATTTTACTCACGACCAAGGACCTTAGTAACACTAAAGCGAAGTGTCAGATTTTCCGAGGAAGCTCCGGGAGACATCCCACGATCTACCCACTATTTATCCCTGTCCCACCCCCGACATGAAACTATTTACATTTTTTAAATGTATATAAATTTGTATGTCACCGGCATATTCCTAGATACAACGGGAGTTTACCAGCGATGCTTATGTGGTGTTTGCACAGTCGCAAGGATATCACAACATTTTTATTGCTGGCGGTGCAATGAAATGCCGTGGGAAGGACACAGACGAGACATACATGCACTTGCGGTTCCTCTAAGAATTCATATAATTCGGCATCTGTAATGAAAGGTTGGGATGCTCACCAACTTTACATGGTGCGACGAACTGCCGGTGAAGCATCCAAATCGCTAAGGAAGGACCCGAATAATAATTTTATTAAAAATGTTGCTTATTCATAGCGGCGTCAGGAGCCTATTTGCTTATGTGTAAACTTGGCTTAAAGGGAGCTAGGCAGTCATCACAGTGGGGCTAAGTTTCTCCACTCTTCAGAAAACACATGGCTGTGACATTATATCATTTGTATTTTTGTTTTCTGGAAAATTTCCTTCAACTTATTACCACGTACAGTTGGCTCCACTACCGTGTTTCTCCCCTCAAGTTGCCAATGTTGGGCTAGATAGAAATTCGAATCCCAATAAACAAGTTAAAAAATCGAAACATTCATATCCTTAGAGTGAAAGATATGAATGTTTCGATTATTTTAACTTGTGAATCGGGATTCGAATTTCTGACTAGAACAACACTGGCAACGACAGGGGAGAAGCGCGGGAGTGGAGCTAACTGTAAACAGTCCTACTACCTCAGGCAACAGGTCTACAGCTGATCGCCTTCCGCAAGTTCCATCCAGCGCTGACAACGTTGATCGCGATAGTCAACCCAAAACACTAGCAGCGTACTCTAGATATACTACTATGCGTTTCAACGCCGGACAGACGCTGTTTTTCGCAAATATCCTAAATGAATCGTTGTATAAGTATAATATTTCAGCACACTACATTTAACATCCGGGCTTAATTTATGGCTGACATACCATATTCCTATATGTGTTATGGAAGGAGTTTACTCGTGAAAAAAATCACAAAGCTGGCCAGTCATATTAACGCATTCGAAGGAAAGTGTGGGGTAGTGAAGGAAGGAGTGGTGTGAGGGGTGTTGGTGGAGGGGTTACACGAGTACCCCACACTCGTCCGATTCTCTATAACGCCTTAAATATAAGGCCCGGGTGTTAAAGATAGTGTGCTGAGATATTATATTGATACAACGATTCCTTTAGGAGATATTTGCGAAAAACAGCGTCTGTCCGGCGCTGAAACGGATAGTAGTAGCGTTCACCGTCGATCCACCGCAGTCACACCCGCAAATGATCGTAGGGACAGATAGGAATATACAATTCGGGCTCTAGGTCTCCGATTTTTTATAGTTCGCTTATTTGGGAGGTATTCGGAAGCTTATTCACGTATGTGTACACTATGCTTTAACAACATTTCAATATTTTCTGCACCTAGCGTTACTTAACCCTTAATGGCCGGATTGCGGTCATAGACGGCCCCAAGAAGCGCCCGGATCGTGTCGTACGCCACTGCTATGTGGTGACCGGGCGGGATGAAGCACCGCTATTGCCAATGTCGGCATTTGCGAGCCCAATTTGGCGGGGTTTTTTTTACTTGGCTATACTTTACCACCATCCCTACAAATCACCATCGTCAGTCAGTGTGTTACTGACTGTAAACATGGATGGATGTGGATTAGATTTCTCGTGCGTGTCCGATTCTGTGTTGCGCCATGCTTACTTACAACACTGACTGCCACCCGCGCGGGCCACGTTCAGTTGTCGTCAGAGCCATATAACACAGGTTGTGAAATGCATAGTAGCTGCACATGACTTGGTTGTATCGTACACCTGCACGTTACACGAGACACTTTCACCAACACTCGGTAATATCACCTCAATTTAACTTGTGGAGTTCGCTCAGTTGTCTCCCGAAATAACTGACTTAATTACTAGTGTATAACTCTTCTTTTTAGATGGCTACTCTTAAAGTGTGAAGAAATGCAAAGCATCTTTGTAGTGTTTAATTACTGAAGATTTATTTTCCGCCCAAGTTATGATGTTCTTTCCAACAGCCATAATGTACAAGTTAAATCTTGTACTAGTCTTGTGGTCCTTGACGATGGCACCAAAGCACGGATGTGATGGTACCATATTTTCGGAGCAGACAGAAGATAGAGGATTGGTGAGGGCAGTGCTGCAGATGGTGCATCTTCATTTTTCTGGCTGTCACTTTGTGTTAGCTACGACGAACAACCACTCTCAAAATTTCTACATGTTGATTAAGTAAGTATAACTGTTATGCCAAGTGCTAAATGAATGTTGTCACATATAATGATGAATTTTGCACCTAAAGACGGGTCTACCATCGGTTCATTTATATGGCAAGGAGACAGAAAATAGCATTATATATTTATTTCTATATTATAATACAGGTAAAAACTACTCATTATCCGAAAAACAAACAAAAAAACAACAACAGTAAGACAGGTTCAATTTCACGTGACTTTCTCTGTTGTCACGTCTATAATTATATAACTTTACATTATAGCCGCTTGGATTGGCTTACGATCCCATTATTCCCCGTTATAGTGTACTTCGTCACAATCGTTGGTCCCAACTCTTTTAGAGGACTTCCGACAGGCAAGGGCTCAGGCTAGACGAGTTTTAAAAGAGACACGACGTGCATCTATGTGTCTTCAATTAATACTAAAACTCCACTCACCCAAGTGTTCAGGAGAGTCCATAAGATGGCGGGGAAGTTTTCTCCTAGTTCTATACCTGTACAAGCTATGGAGTTAATATTATGAATGATTTGACAGTGGCCAATACCATGGCAGAGGCTTTTGCTAGAGTCTCCAGCCGTGACTCTCAACTTCTGGTTGTTGTTGTTGAAGTTCCTCAAGCTGTCTGACCGAACAGCCCCGAGCCCCTGAGGAAGGCCATGGCCTGAACTGGGCTCTCCCACAGTGCCCTCAGAGAGTGTATGTTGCGTTGTTGGCGAGTGTTGTAGTATGTATTGCAGTATTCCATAATGTGCTTAATAGAATGAGGTGCTGTGTTGCATTCTGGACAGGGGTTGGTTGTGACGGTTGGCCCCCACTGGGCGCCTTCTCTCCATCCGGCGGAAACTTGCTCCATGATGGGCTCGTCCTGTTGGTTGACAGGGTTGTCCTGTTGGGGGTGGGTGGGTCCCACCACGAAGACGCCGCCACTCCAGGACCGACCTCTGGTTGTCAGGCATGACTTAAGAGCCAAGGAGCACATTGCCCTAAATTTCTCAGGGAACGAGATTGAAAGTAATAACCATATATTTACCATGAGACCTGCATTCTGCTCTCTTTCTCTCTGCGGCGACACTTCTTCTGGGCCAGACAACATACCATCTGCAATGTTGCGACACTTAGGTGAGGAGGCGATCTCATTTCTTTTGGCTTTATATAACAGAAACTGGGTGGAGGGTGTCATCCCTTCTGCGTGGAGGGATGCTACCATCCTTCCTTTCCCCAAGCCAGACAAGGACTCTAGTGTTACCCTCAATTACCGACCAATTGCCTTGACCTCCCGTCTCTGAAAACTATTTGAGAAGATGGTGAATGTCAGACTGGTATACTTTTTGGAACGGGGTGATTTTCTGTCTCCATCTCAGTCTGGCTTTCGTAAATACCGTTCCACTACAGACGCTCTGGTCAGGATAGAAGCTGCTGCATGTGAGGCATTTGTACGACATCAACATATAGTCTGTGTATTCTTTAAATAGCGTATGACAATACATGTCAATATGGCATCCTGCAGCAGCTCCATGTATATGGCCTGCGAGGTCGCCTTCCACGCTTTCTTAAAGAGTTTCTCAGTGATCGCAGTTTTTCTGTAAGAGTTGGTACAGCTCTCTCAGCATCTGTTGCACAGGAGGGCGTCCCCCAGGGAAACGTCCTCAGTGTCACAATGTCTCATCCCTTCCGGATGGTATAGCCAACTCGATGTACGTTGACGAACTAGCAGTCTGGTTTGCTGTCTCCCATATGTCAGTGGCGGAGCGGCGCAAGCAGCTTGCCATTGACAGTGTGTCACGTTGGACTGGTTCTAATAGGTTTCGATTTCCTCCTGCTAAGACGGTTGCTATGCACTTCTGCCGCATCCGAGGTGTCCATCCCTATCAGGACTAATTCATGTATGGTCATCGGATACGCTGTGTCGAGGAGACTCGCTTTTTGTGGCTCCTTTTTGAAAAACGTGTTACTTGGGTTTCCCAATTACGTACACTTACGATCTCTTGATCCTGAGCCATACATCCTGGGGGGCTGAGCCTTTAGGTCGTCCCCAATCCCCAGTCTCTTGGTGGATACTAATGAGCCACCTTTGGTAGTGTCATCTGATATAATGTCTAATTACTACCTTTCACATTCTCGTTCACCATGGTCCTTTGGCTTCCGTGTCAGGATGGCTATGGAGATGGGAATTGATGACTTTCAGATTTATCCTGTAAGTGTCCCCAGGGTGGCTCCATGGCTTCTACCAGAAGTTTTCCCCTGCACCTGTTTTACAGTTAAGAAGGAATCTCTTCCTTCTCCAGTGGCTCGTTCACTCTTTTTAGAACATGCCTTCACTCACAGGGAGTCTTTCCAGGTGTACACAGATGGGTCAAAGTCTGATGCTGGAGTTGGGATTGGAGTTGTCTTCCTGACCTTTGCCGTGGTGGTAGGCTCCCTTCTGTCATGTCAATTTTTAGCTCCGGCCTAAGCCGAGAGCTCTAAATCTTATCGTAATTATTGTTCTTGTTTTTCTTCTTCTTCTTGGGGCGACAACTTTTTAAAATGGGTTCAACTGACTCACTCACTCACTCACTCATTCTTCTTGGGGCGATCACTTCTTAAAAGGGGTTCAACTCACTCACTCACTCACTCACTCTTTTCACTTGAATCATTAAGAGCCGGAGCTTTTGAAGGGTTTTCCTTCATGTTCTTTTATAAATTATGATCTCCAAGTGATTGTTAATCTCCCTCAGCCTTCTTTTACTATTTTTAGCCATTCCTGTAGTGCCTTGCAGGCCTTGTGCAATTTTATCTCTTCCCATCCCCTGGTGTTGGCCATCCTTGAGTGGCTTGTCCTCCTGGGTCGTCTTGGCCGCAAAGTAACTTTTTTGTCGGGTCCCAGCCCATGTGGGTGTCGATGGGAATGAGCGGGCTGACGCCCTGGTTAGGCTGCGGTCTCAAATTCTAGGCCTCCTGCCAGGCGTTATCCTGTTCCTACAGTGGACCTTCGACCCTACATTGATGCTAGCGTTCGTTTTGATTCTTTTATATGTTTTAGTTATGTCGACGGGTTCTTTTAGTAATAGTGTGCTTTTTAGTTTGTGTGTCGTTTAATCATGGTTCTTATCCCTTTCGGGTGTTTGTGTTTTATTAATTGTGGGGATGATAATTTTGCATTGAGCGGTATATGACCCTAGCTGTTGCGCCGCCAGATGCCTAATTGCATCAAAAAAAATAATCAATCGATCAAAAAACCATCAATTTAATAATCATACCACCATCCCCATCACTTAAGAGAGCTGAGAATGTGAAGGGGAATTTTACTGCATCACAGTTCCTCCACAAATTGCTGACAGTGCAAGATGACATGACTGATAGATGACACCGCATTATAGGTGTTACAATGTGGTGGTGGAAAACGTTTGTGTATAATATATGGTTCTAGATGAGTTATTCTGGTGCTGTTAGTTCTTCATCTTGTCAGGATTCGTTCTTCTAATCTATTGGTCCGGTTGGCAGAGGCTCAATCCCCTACTAGAGGCTTAATGGTAGGAATGTTTAGTCTGGTTTTTATTTCTCGCCGAAGAATAGACACGACTGTAGATCACGAGGGACTTCCCAAGTCCCCCCGAGCTCTACCACCGATTTCGAAAGTAAGTCTGCCCGTCCATTGCCACAGATACAGCAATGCCTGGGCACCCAGATCTGAGTGAAGGACTTGTTGCATATATGCAACTTATTAATGTTGCTACCTTAAATTTCAAAAAAATATCCGTGGTGTCGTCCACTGCTGCTTTGGCGTATCTGTGTGCATACCTGCTAGACTCACACTTACTTAGATAGGGCTGGTGTCACTTACCACCCGCAGTCACTTACACAAATGGGGCTGATGTCACTTACCACCCACAGCCACTTACACAAATGGGGCTGGTGTCAATTACCACCCACAGCCACTTACACAAATGGGGCTGGTGTCAATTACCACCCACAGCCACTTACACAAATGGGGCTGGTGTCAATTACCACCCGTAGTTTGCATGGGAAACTAAGGGAAATTACTCGAGGTTTAGAGTAAAAACTTGGACTTGTCTCTATTTACTGAGGTATATCAGGTTACAAGATTACAGATTATATAAGACACCTTATTCGTGTCGTGCCAAAAGAATGTACAAAATAAAAGTACAAATGAGAATGACCTTTCTCTGTCAGAGCAGGGTTTGGAGTGCGCTTCTCCCCTCGCGCTACCCACTGAGGTGCCATGCCAACCGTATGCCAGAAACTGTAATGGTGGCATTGATAATATTAAGATTATATTTGAACTATATACATGTTGGATACAAGTTTATATAAGAGTAATAAGAATAAATATATATTGCGATTAATATAGCATAGTGTATAACAGAAATAAATTATAGGCTGAAGTCTAGCAATCAGGTCATCAGTGTGGAAAATTCCTACCATGCTGTCTAGTCAGCACAATTTGAAGGATGTTGTGTCTGGTGAACTGATATGAACTACTTTCAACCTTAATGGAATTCACCTCCACCCATGGGCATGTACTGGGCGAGATACGGGCACAGATACATATTGACATTTGAAACAAATATATATACAGCTTATTTATGCAAAACATTTTTATTGTTCGTGAGAAATAATATTTATATCCTTGATTTCCTATATACTTAACAGAGAAAATTCTGATACACATTCGATCAGCAAAGATAAGCAACTTCAGTGTGGTTAGTACTTGGATGCCGGTGACCGACCAAGAACACTAAATGCTGTTGGCACCAAATATAAATTCCCAGCCAAGGAGTTGGACTAGCCAGTGCCATCGTAGGGCAGGTCCATAGCCCAAATAAATGTTTGCCAATTCAAATGGGCGTATAACAAACTGTAATTGAATCCACTGTGGCAATCTATAAAAAAAAATAATAATAATGTGCAGCCACAATAAAATGATAACTGAATGATTCCACGTTATTCATATATATATATATATATATATATATATATATATATATATATATATATATATATATATATATATATATATATATATATATATATATATATATATATATATATATATAGTCATTCGGTTCAAAATATCTCCTAAGTACGCATGGGATGTTACTCATTTTCCTTTTACCACAGTGAGATGGCTGAAGGCGGTGATGAATCCATGGTCGTGTTGGATGGAGCGTCAGTGCCATTAATAACCCCGGGGCCTGCAACTATTCCAACATATCGACAGAAGAGGAAGCAGTCTGGACTTTGGAGAGAGGCGCAAGCCACTTGTCGTGTGTTTGTCCTTGAAATCTCAGATGGCAATATTTTAGCTGTAATCAGGTAAATAGGAACGAAATTCATATTAAGAAATATATTAAAACCAGTCGAAAAAGAAATAACCACTCACCCCCTGTGTATGGACAGTATGACATTTCTTGTAACTGGTGAAATGTTGGTTCTAGTAGCAGTCAACCATGAAGGGGAGCGGTGGCGAGTGTGTAGTGACCGGTATTCATGAAGCACAACATCGATGTACACTCACGAGCACTAATTTCTGCTCAGGGTTTGGTCCTTCCTTCCACCTCCTACCCTGAACAGAGGGAAGAGGGGGATTGGAGCTGGGGGGGAGTCTACCCCGCCGTCACCCCTCCCAACTTCCCCCACCTTCATCCTGTAGTTGTCACGCTGTGAGTGGCCAAGACGATCTCATGTCAGTCTCTGTTAATTTACCTAGGTTTTATAGTCGTAAAGTCCCAGTGAAAAGGATATATATATATATATATATATATATATATATATATATATATATATATATATATATATATATATATATACTTCTCCACATACGCCACACGACATACACATACACTTTTCCACATACACACATGTGTACTTATCCACATACACCCCCTCACCCACACCTACAGTCGCGGCAAATAGTCCTTAACCAGTGTCACGAGTCGACCATCGACTCGTGGCATAATAATAATGATAATAATATCGTAGTATAGGGAATAGGGTTTATTTGAACCAGACGGAACTTTCCACTGGTAAATTAGTTAGTTTTACCGTATGTGGGTGGAGGAGTGTACAAGGCAGTAGGTTTGAAAGCATACCGACCACAGCGTCCCTAACTGTCAGTCGCGTCCTTAGCCTTCCGCTCGTATCATTATTGAAGGAATTGATCATGCCGAGACAGCTTGATTAATAATAATAATAATAATAATAATAATATTAATAAAAGGTTTATTTGGTAAGACAGTCAAGGGCTGAAAATGTACATTATAAATTGGTGATGGGATAGATGATATTGTATGGATACATATAGCACAGTTCGTCTTTACTAAAAATAGACTCCCGCCAACGGTGCAGTTTCTTCAGTTACATGTGGCAACACCGCACCAGTACAAGCATTGAATTTCGCACATACAAACTGTACAGGGTACTGTAATTTTGACAAGAAATCAGGTATTTCCAGTGTACAAACGGTCTTGAAAGGATACGAAAACAAAACATATTTAGTACCCTATACTAACAAGTGGTTATAATAATGAGGTGCAGCTATGGAATGTGTAATAGCGACCAGAGATATAGGGACCGGGAACATTATGCAAGGTGTTACATTCATTCTGTCCCCGCAACCACACAAAGATTATAAGAAATGTCGAATTTGGGTTAATGCTTGTGGACGTAAGAACTTACGAATAAAAGATCTGAGACAGTGGTGTAAATCATGCCTCAATAGTCTGTTACCTTATCATTTTTTCTCGGAAGTATACGAAGCAGTGGACTGTAATAAGAACTATGATGTAATACACAGATTCCCACATACAAAAAAATATCTGCGATACATTTTAGTCTATCCATGCCCCTTCAGTAGGTTAGGTTAGGTTAGGTTAGGTTGGGTTGTGTTATTTTACATGAATCGTCCAACGTGTGCCAGATGAAATTTAACGTAGATAAATGTAAATTGTTAAGCATAGGAAATATAGCCAACACGTCAACATATAAACTAGATAACACAGATTTCTGAAAAGGATCTTGAAATTATGGTTAGTAGTGTAATAACCCGAAAATTACCCTTTACACATTTATCCCACCAGTGTACCGGCCCGAATAAAATATGTGAAAGATTAACGAGTATTAACACAAAAAAAAATAATGTTGTTGGTATCTTTTAGCTTTCCTCGCTCTGGCCAGGCGGTAGGATAATACAGAATGCTATAGGAATGGGGCAAATAAACGACAAGATAACTATTAAGTTTAACCGGGATTTATTAATTTTTCCCACAAGATATGAATTAAATAAATCACAGAAATCACTAGAAATAATGACGAATTTTCTTCTTAAAGAATATATAGTATTGAGAACAATCTTGATTAGAATTACCCTTGGAACTAGAATAGAACTGAATTAAATCTTATAACTATAAAGAACTTGCCTTAGAACTACACTTGAACCTAAACTGAACACTTGTACACGATAAGTTCCAACAAGGCATAGAAACTATATAGGAATTAATAATACTGAATAGAAATGATCACAGAACTTAAATACTCAACTGACTCGCTGATTATACACAGAAATAATCGAAAGAATCACTCATAGAATGGAATATTCACGGCAGGCATGCAATGTACTCTGCAGTACCGTAAGAATTACTCTTAAAACTATAACTTACTCGATGAACTGAACACACATGGAAATATAATAACGCATGACAGGCAATGAACCCTGGACCATGTTAGGAAAATAACTCTAATACACTAATAACTAACGTCCCCGAGATATATCATTGACTGACTCGTGTGTGACTCGTGGTGATGGACGAAATCTGTGTCGATGATGAGGGGAGAAGAAAGAATCTAATCAATCTCACTTTATCACTATCATCTTAAAATGAATTACTATTTAACACACAACAAACACTTATTTAACATTTACTCTACAGTTATTGACTATTAATAGCCTTAATAAACACTTGATTACTATAAATATTACGGACTTAATATTGAACGAACCTGTGTCGATGAGGGGAGAAGAAAGAATGGCTTCTTTCAAGTTTAACGAAATATTGGAACATTAATTAATTCGTCAATAATTCTCTGAAACTTGTTAATTACTTTTGCAGTGAGTTTTAAAAATAAGCTAGGAGATTGGTGAGTCAGGTAAGTGATATTGGAGGTTAGTTAACTATACATTATTGCTAATCTGGGAATTACAATACATTATTTTAAAGACTATGCTATACGTGAAGTACTTCCATACAGGCTGACGCAATAGATGACAAAATTACGTTAAACAACCTCGAGTTTTATCACGTCCCTGATCAACCCTTCTCTCAAAATAAATACACATAATTAATTTCCTACCTATTATAATAACTAACACGTTTATAACATTCAATATATATACATCTAACATTCCAGCAATAACCACTATCACGTTTTCTTTTCTTCGGCCGTAAATATAACTATCGAGGATGGACGAATAAAAGGGGTAACTCAAAGAGACCCATTGAATAAAAACAAAGGAGCGTTACAGTAGGGACATAATATCAGGGAATGTCTGAGATCTTTTGCTCATGGCTGTACATACATATGTCCGCAACAAAGCCAACATAATATTGTATTAGGATTCATATCATATCATGTCCTCTATTCTTTGATGGATGAATACGGAACCGGGAACATTAGTTGCCGTTAATTCAACCAAATTTCCACACACGTATGCAAAATCACCTCCTATATCTTCCATGTTTGTACTGGTCAGCTGATAAACAGCGTTGCCACACACTAAATGCGACGTTGTCATATTTGAGAAAGACGAACTGTGCTATAGATGAATGTACAGACCATGGATGTATAATCTAAGAGGAGGCGGCATGAGCCGCTCGTCCTGTACACCCAAAGTGAAGCAAGGGGCGGAGCCTATTACCCTACCCCCCATTGACTCAAAACATTGCCTCGCCCGCTTTACTCCCATTAAAATGATGGTCTTATTTTCTCATATATCCTATAATCATAGCCAGAAAGAGACTTGAATTTATTCCATATATGATAACTGCATAAAATTATCGCTGTTTCCTAGAGCATTACCTCTTCTTGCGAACTTTTCCTATGAGTATGAATGAAAGAATGAATTGATTAATGTATGAATAGTTTATTTTATGCAAAAATTATAGTAAAAGAGAAGGTGATAGCTTACACACCAACCCACAGACCGTATTATAACGTTACTGAGAAATAACAACATGTACAGATGACCACACGTGAATCTGGTATGAAGATGTGTATATGGTAGGCCTACTGGAGATATGTGATGTGTAGTGTAACACACAGAACTGTCATGTAATTGAGTTGACACTCAAGTGTGTTGTCTTGTATCAAACACATTTTACCACTTATAAGCCACAAGGAATTTTACCATGATGGCTGCATGTTACTGCATAAAGTGTGTCATCACTTACACAGCTTCAGTTCACTCTGATTTACACAGAAACATTAATTTTACTCATCAGTCCCAGGCCGTTATTTCACAATTATAAAAACTTTTTCCGCACATTGGCTTAAATTAGACTACGTTTTTTTAGCTTACACCTAAAATCTCAACAACCAAATAGTCTACATAGTAAACACAATTATAAATTAAATATCTTTAAAACATTATGAAATATGCTAAAAGATTCATAATACAATCTCTCAACACTCGAGTTATCCTTCAGGCCAACCCTAACCTAGGCACAAATAGGTCCCCCCATGGAGCCAGTTTATCTTTTATAACCCTGTCAATGCTATATATACGTCAGGTTATACATTAATAGTTAATATCACAACATTAATATCCTTGGCTTTACAGTTTTTGTGTGTACAGTATTAATATTCTACAGGACATGGGTACAGTCGGCCACACCTCTGGCTGTTACAGTTAGCACTACAAACTCCATCTGTCTAACGTTTGCATCCCTGACTTTCTGAATCATAGGCTCAAAGATTCTCAGTGGTGAAGAAGTGAGACGGTGCAAGGGAGTCCACCTGGCCAGGCTGCGTTGTGGCCACCACCCGGCCCTTCTGACATATCAGAGAGGCTGGATGAAGCCACTGCGGATGCCTGTCCAGGATGCAACACAGCACCCCATACTATTAAACACATTATTGAAGACTGCAATACACACAACCACACTCGCCAACAACACAACATACACTCTCTGAGGGCACTGTGGGAAAGCCCGGTTCAGGCCATGGCCTTCCTCAGGAGCTCGGGGCTGCTCGGCCAGACAGCTTGAGGAACTTCAACAACAACAACAACTATATGAGATGGGAGATGATTCCACTCTTGGATGCTGCGGGGAAAGAATGAGTGCCTATATATATCAGTGCTTGTCTGGTATGTATGGTATTTTAAGTTGTGGCTGCCTCTAGTGGATCGTATACTTGTAGGGTGTAGATATGTGTCTTTGTCTATGTCAACTACTATGCGTTTCAGCACCGGACAGACGCTGTTTTTCGCAAATATCTCCTAAATTAATATTTTAACATACGGGCCTAATATATGGCTGACATACCATATTCCTATATGTGTTATGCGAGGAGTTTACTCGTGAAAATATTCACAAAGCTAGCCAGTCATATTGACGCATTCGAAGGAAAGTGTGGAGTAGAAAAAGAAGGAGTGGTGTGAGGGGTGTTGGTGGAGGGGTTATACGAGTACCCCACACTCGAACGATTCTCTATAACGCCTTAGATATGATGACTGGATAATGCTTAATATCACTCAGTAAACTCCTAACATAACACATATAGTAATATGGTATGTCAGCCATAAATTAGGTCCGGGTGTTAAAGATAGTGTGCTGAAATTTTATATTGATATAACGATTCGTTTAGCAGATATTTGCGAAAAACAGAGTCTGTCCTGCGCTGAAACGAATAGTAACTTGTTTGTGATTTTGTATATCATCGGTTGTCTGTGTATCTGTCTTTGTGTTGCCAATGGGTCTAGTTTTGTGTCTAGTTAAAGCAATGTGACTGATGTAGTGTGTCAGTAATCACGTCTGGCCAATCTTGCAGTTTTGTTTTGTATGGACTCTTAATTTATTGATATTATTGTAAGTGTGTGGGTCCCAGACGGTGTCGCAATACTCTAAGTGTGGCCGAACGTAAGTGTTGTAAGCAATAATTTCGATGTCTGTGTTACACCTGCTGAGGTTCCTGTGCAAGAACCAAAGGACCCTACTAGCTTTGGCCCTGATGCTACCTATGTGTGTGTTCCACCTTTTGTCCGCTGAGATGTGGACGCCCAAGTATTTGTGGAAAGTGATTGTGTTGAGGATGGTGTTGTGTAGTCGGTATGTATAAGAAATAGGATTATGGGCTCGGGTAAAACGGATGTGATGACATTTGTCTGGTCTAAATGCCATCTGCCACTTGACTTCCCAGTTTTCAAGTGCAGTTAGGTCGTCCTGTAGTCGAAGGCAGTCATTCCTATCTTTGATTGGTCTGTAAACTAAGCTATCGTCTCATTCGTCTGCAAAGAGTCTGGTGGTAGAGGAATGTGAGAGTGGGAGGTAATTTATGTATGAAAGGAGGAGAAGGGGACCCAGGACAGTGCGCTGGGGTACCCCAGAGGTCATAGGAACAGTTGGAAACTGACTACCGTCAAGAACTACGCGTTGCTTTCTGGTAGTCAAGAACGTTCTAATCCAGTGAAGAAGGTGTCCCTGTATGCCATAGAATTCTAACTTGTGTAGTAGTCTTTGGTCAGGGACTTTGTTGAAGGCTTTGGCAAAGTCTAATACTACGGCGTCAACTTGTCTAATTTTTGTGTCATTGAGGGACTGCAAGATGTCATGAGTAGTTATCTGTAGCTGCGTTTTGGCCGAAAACATTGTTGATTGTCAGTCAGTATAGTTTGCCTGTCCAAATGGTCCATTATATGTCCATGAATTATGTGTTATAAAATTTTGCATGGGACTGAGGTAAGTGAAAATGGTCTGTAATTAATGGGAAGGGTTCTGTCTCCGGATATAAAAATTGGGGTCACATTTGCCAAAAAGCCAGTCTTGAGGGAGTTCACCGGTCTGTAAAGTCTGTGAGAATATAACCTGCAGGACAGGGGCAAGAACGTTAGCGTTAATCCTCAATATCCTGCAGGGTATATTGTCTGGTCCAGGCGCCTTTATGTATGTCTACCTCAGATAAAGGTTTTTCAATTCCTTGGGTGTTTATATGAATGTGAGGGATAGGTGGGTGTGACGGTGTTGGCATGTCTGGTAAGTGTTCATGTTCATGGGTAAAAACGGACTGGAATTGTATGTTAAGGGCGCTGGCCTTGTCTTGTGGGTGTGAAACTAAGGAATTGTTGTGTAGTAATGTTGTAATACCAGTCGAGTCTTGTTTGCGTGCTTTAAAAAAGCCGAAGATTTTTTTGTGGTTTTGTGTGTTGTCTGCGAGGAAAGTGATGTGTATTTAGTTTCTGCTTGTTTGGTTTCTTTCTGTAGTGTTTTATGTATATTTTTGTATTCTAACCAGTGTTCTGTATCGTTGTATCTTTTTGCTCTGTTGTATGCTTTGACCTTGTTTCTGTGTAGTCTTTTTAATTGTCTATTGTACCATGGTAATGACCGGTTATGTGTGACAGTTTTCTCGTGTATATGCTTTTCCATTGTATCATGTATAAAGTCACGAAGTCTGGTCCAGTTTGTTTCCACAGAACTGGCCATTGGGTCTGAATCAAGGAACGAGTCACAAAATTCAACTAAGTCTTGGGTAATGTCACCCATGTCAGCTCTGTTGTACAGTTGCCAAAGAAGGTATTGTAACAAATCTTCATAGAACTTTAACCATAGTAATATCCACAACTATTTGTAGGGACTATAAACATGTATAACAGAAGGAAATATACATATCCTTCTGTGATACATACTTATAATCCCTACAAACAACTATGGACATTAATATATTTAATGTTGTATCAATAGTTGTCGCAATACCTTTTTTGGAAACTGTACATGTAAATTGTCCTGGGTAATTGTTTTTGTGTTGTTGGCTTAATGTTTGCGTCAATGAGTACCATCTCATGGTCACTGAAACCAGGTAGTACTCGTGTCCGTGTAATTAAGGAAATGTTTCGAGCCATTGGGGCTGCTTTTTAAAACGAGTGGCTCCGTGGGGGAAGAGGTACCCCGCCCGCGGCGACCAGCGCTCGGTCCCCTCATCTGCCTGGTTGGTAGTAGCTCTTGGCTCCTGGGGCCAAACACATTAAATCAATGATATATGGATATAATAAAACCAAAATCTCTCTCTCGAGCGGTGGTCGACCAGGCCCTCGAGACGCCAAAATCTGGTCGTGGTGATGAGCAGAGAGCTGCAAATATGAGTAGACCCAGCAGGTCGGGTGTAGTGTCAGATAACCGTGTTAGTGGCTGTGACACATTGATGATAACGAATGTACAGGCATCACTTTCGTATGGCGCTATCCACTCCATATTTAAGTGTTTCGGAGTAGTCCTTCGTATCCGAATCACTTATGACTGTGATTGTAGGTCTAATCGGTGTTATATTACATTCAATACAAATGCTGCTGCCAAAGCAGCATTTGAGGCAAAAGATTCTCTGACAGTGGGGGATACTCACTGTAAAGTTCAGTTAATGCGGTCTGCCAATGTAGTAGATAGTGATAATGACTACTGCCCTAACCTTTTTGATGACTCTACAGAGTATGTCCCAAAGGAACGTCAGGTTCCAACACCCTTTTGGTTTGTGGCGTATTACAGTGAAAGACGTGGTAACCTTATCCATGCTTCCCGTTATTTGGAAAAAGAAATTGGAGTACTACCAATGGGCCACATAAAGAAATATGGTAAGGGCGTTTTAATCTTACTCATACCATGATGCTCCTCAATCTCCCCTGTCCTACTGATAGTATGTTTGAATCTATCAAACCACACCGAACATTCAATTATAGCAAGGGGCGTATATATAATGAAGACCTATATGAATTCTCAGAAGAGGACATTCTCGCTATGTGCCCAGACAATGTCCAACGAATAACAAAGATGAAAGGCAGTAAAAATATGATCATCCTCACCTTTTATGGTTCGCATTTCCCAGATCGCATTAACATTAACCCCACCTCTTTTGAGGTGAAGCCTTTTGTTGAGCGTCCCTTACAGTGTTTCTGTTGTTATGAGTTTGGTCATGGGAGGAGGAACTGCAACAACCGTTCCCGGTGTGGTAATTGTTCTGCTTCTGACGCACATCTTATTTCTGAATGTCGGTCAGAGAGTTACTGCTTTTACTGCAGAGATGCTCACCCCTTGCGGTCTCGCCAATGTAAGATGTACCTCCTTGAGCAGGATATTCTCCACTTGGCTAATACCCAATTCATTAGTATTGGTAGTGCCAGACGGCAACTCAACTTCAGGCGACAGAAGGATGGTGGTGTTAAGACATACGCCTCCACCCTTCGCCCCAAATCAGTTACAGCACCCTCTCAACCCTCTCAAGAGGTAGCTGCTTTATGCTCCAATGAGAGCGTTTCTAAAGTTACACTACATAATACCTTCTCTGTTTTGGAAACCTTATCAGACACTCATTCTGGTGACCCTTCAACTGATGACAATTCTGCAACTTTAGCTAAAGGTATCCATGTGGTAGAGGTTCACGCTGCCACACGCTCTCCAAAAAGGAAACTTAAGTCACCTAAACGGTCACAGAGACGTCTTCGTGGTTCCTCTGAGGCACTTGACTCAATAGATGTTCCTCCTTATAAGGCAACTATCTCTGAGGACTCATCCATAGTTTCCAGAAGCGTTCTCGTGGCTCTGATGAATCTCTTGATTCAACAGAAGTTCCTCCTCGCAAGTTTCCTTCAGGACCATCAGAGGAGCGTGAAGTTAATGTGGATGCCACTGATGTCGCGACTTCAAAAGATTCAGTTTTTTCTCCGCTAGAACAGCAGAGTGATTCTACCACCTGTATTATGGATGTTGATGTGTCTGCCTGTGTCAGTGATACCACTGCTGCACAGGACAATACCAATGTAAATGCTTCTAAGAATATCCCTGCTCATATACCTTCATCTTCTTCAAACATATCAGATGCTTCAGGGACTCGTCAATAGGTCCCAATTACTACCCCAAGTACTACTCCTCGGGTTCGCTCTTCTAGTGGCCCAGGATTTGACAAAACGTATCGTTTGAGTAAACCCTCAGGTCGAGGTGGTAGTGGGAAGTACCTCCATGAGGCTTCCCAAAAACCTGGACCAAAGTAACACTTTTCAAGGTCCTTCAGTGGAATTGCCGTGGCTTGCGTGCTTCTTGGGAAGAACTGCGCATTCTTCTCTCTAGTTTCTTTCCTGCATGTGTTTCTCTTCAAGAGACAATGCTTGGGGACTACATTCCTGCCAGTCCTCCAGCATATTCTGCATTTTATTCAAATTCATTTGAAGGGCAGGGTCACCATGGTGGCTCTGCCATCCTAGTTCGTCGAGATATTCCATGCACGAGCCTGGAGCTTGACACACCGCTCCAGGCTGTTGCTGTTGAGGTTTTTATGGACCGCCCCTACACTGTGTGCAGTTTATACCTTCCTCCCAGTGTTACAGTAGAGAGGGGTGATCTCACCCGTCTTGTACGGGACCTTCCCTCTCCCTTTATTTTATTGGGTGATTTTAATGGGCGTCATCCTCTGTGGGGTGACAGTTCGATCAACCCCAGGGGTGTTTTATTAGCTTCGTTTATTGAGGATGAGGGATTAGGGGTTTTAAATACGGGAGATGTGACACATTTTAATAGCCCAACTGGGACTTTTACCGCAATTGACATTTCCCTTTGCTCACCCAGTGCTCTGTTAGATTTTACTTAGAGAGTGTTGCCTGATTTATATGGTAGTGACCATTTTCCTATACTTTTAGAAGGTAACAAGTATGAACCTCAGTCTCGTCTTCCTAGGTGGAAATTAGAGAAGGCTGACTGGCAGTTTTTTAGAAAGCTAACTTCTTCGGTTTCCTCCTGGGTGTCGATGGCAATGAGTGGGCTGATGCCCTGGTTAAGGCTGTGGTCTCCAATTCTCGGCCTCCTGCTGGGTGTCATCCTGTCCCTGCAGTGAAACTGCAGTGGCAGAATAGATGGGACGCCATTGGGGCTAACAAGCCTCGCGACATACGCCAGCGCCTTGTTTTTTTGGTTTTGGTTTTCAACAGGATTAAATCCAAACTCTTTCCAAATACGAACTTTTTCGGATCCCAGATCACAAACCATAGTTACAACTAGGGCTAACACATATGTTGTATGTGGTGATCCTGGCTACAAGAGGATGGCCTAAGGATTCTTTCTACCTTCAAGTCCATTATCAAATTCGGCATTCTAATTGTTCAGAATCATAATAAATTACTAGGCATTGCTGAGATGGGTAGCTAGTATAGCTATCTTGTACCAGTCCGGAATTAAATTTATTCAATGAATCTGATACAATTCCTTGGTTGTTGTTGTTGTTGTTGTTGTTATTGGTAGCAAGCTTCAGCGACGTGGGGTGTTCATGCAATATTCAAGGTAGCAAATAAACTCATGTAAGTACAATTAAACTTGGTTTATTAACAGAGTTTTGTGTTTTGTTTTGTCTTGTGCTTCAGGAGCAGAGTGATGTCTCTTGTGAGTGATGATCTTAAGTCCCTAGGTGAGTCTCTTCTCAGTGGTTTATATTCATTCTCAAACTTGAGTTGTCAGTTGTGTCTGGATTCAATATTACTATTGTGATACTGTGGGTTGTGTCATGATCATGTGGTAAGACAAGCCACGTGGTCATGTGGTATAGGCCACGTGGTCTTAGTCATGTAGTATAAGCTACGTGGTCTTAGTCATACCTATTCTGCTAAAACTAATCAGTTGGTGCTATCTGTTTATTTTAGTGCCTATCTCCTTGTAACAATTTCTGGTTATTTGCTTTATTCCGGCTCTCATAATTATGACTATGAGCAATTCTGTGATTCATACTTGGTTATTTATTTTATGCCGGCCTCTAGGTATGTTTGTCTGATTATACCTGCCTAATCATTCTGGTTTATTTAGTTAACCTATCTTGTGTGATCATTTCTGGTCTTATCATTGTAGATTACCGTACTCTGCCTTATTGTGTACAATCTTCAGCACTCTGATCTTCTGTTCCTGTAGTTCTTACTGGAAATACAGAAAGAGAAGTTAGAGAACTGAAAGTGGGGGACTGGTGAGGTGATATTGGTGAGAAACATGTACTCGGGTGGGCGACCTGACATCTCAAAGGAGGTATTAAACATCTTGAGCTTCGCGTTGGCTGACCTGCCTGCCTGGGCTGGCGACAAAGAAGGATAGAAGCGTTGGAAAGCAGCCACGTGCTTTACACGCCAAAGATTTCTATGGGAAAACATTACACAGTGTACACGATATACCTAAAATTATATATACTATAGACTACTTATTTACAGAGCACTAGAGTGGGCTGCCTTATGGACACAGCCTGAAACATGGCTGGTAGGCATGGGCAAGAGTTTTGGAGTGACAGCCTTGTTACTCCACCCAGAACTTCGCAATACGCGCTATGCATTCTACATTACAAAACAAATCCCCAAGAAGTATAAAAGCAAAAAAGGTAACACAATCAGTTAGATTTTCGTACAGAAGCATTCCACTTTGCACTTCCTTACTATACACAGCTCAATTGTTTCCTGTGCACTCTTTCCCTTCCTTATTCCCATTTTTGTTCACAATACCTCAGTAACTACTGTATTACAACATTAACATTTAATTATGCTCTGAAAGAGAGAGTTAACTAATAAAATAAATGATACAGTAAAATCACAAAAATTTAAAAGTGTGTTAAAAAATCCAATATTCTATTCTATAGCCGAAGCCTGGCTCCCTCCAGGAACTCCCCCCAATGAGGTGGCCACGGCAGAAGAGTCTCCAGTTTTCCCGGTTCCAGTACTCCCTCTTTACTTGGTCAACCCCTCATCTACCCCTCACGTTTCTCTCCATCTCATACTTTGTTTTGTCATCTGACCGGTGGTCTGCCTGCAATTTCACTTCCATATTTTCACAATTTCACTTCCATATATCTTGCTTGCAAACTCCACGTCATGACGTGTGTGCGTGAGTAGCAGTTAACCTGAGCCACGGTAATGGACTTGATGAAGCCCGGAACATTAAGAAAAAACTAAAAAAAATCAATGTATTATCCTTCACCCACTTAACCACCCCACACACAATACCAATTGCCTTCTCACTCATATCACATTTCTCAAACACACACTCATTACTTTCCCCATCCCACCGAGTAAGGCCACATGCTCCTGTCAGGTAATTAATTTCCACTACACCTATGAATCTCCCTAGTGAATATAAGACCTGTCTACTCGTCACTGTTCTCGCCCTAATTTTTCCTTTCATCCTTTTATGTGAACACAGAACTGTTCCTAAGTACTTATCCCTTCGTTAATCATATGGGAATTTCTAAAATGGTTAGTCACGTGGGTGTTTATACACCCCAATACAAAAATGTTTATAGTGTTATTATTATATGAAATATAGTCATACTGCTGGTTCAGGATATATTTACAGTCCCTAATGAACAGTTGGAATCGCTTGGAGCTACTTGATTATAATATAAAATAATACAATAAAATTTTGTAGGATACCCCAGTAAGCAAATCGGTGTCTACCTCCTAGAACAATTGAACAACAACTGCAGCACACCAGGTCCACTACACCCTCACTGACTCAGACAAATACTAAGAGAGTGGAAACGAAATAAGTTACCAACTTGGAATTACGATGAAAGTATAAAAAATGGGGTGATCAAACACTCCAGGTGACTACCAAAGGGATTATTAATTATAGAAGTATATAATCTAATCTAATATTATATATTATAAATTGTAAAAATAATATTATATTGAAACTATGTTAATTATAAAAGCATTAATAGGCCCACTTCTTTAACATCACTATAAAAAAAGCACATTAAATTCCCTACTCAGCATTAAAAATAGTGGGAATGTTTCATCCACACTTCTTTGCCTATCGAGGAGCCTCTTATTCCTCTCGACTTGGACTATTGGACATTTAACAAGCAAATGCCACACCGTAAAGGGACCCAGGGAGTCATCACAATGGAGTAGACTTCATCAATTCCTTAGTGATGAGTTTGAGAGACTTGTTCGCACCACGCGAATCCCGTTACACTCTCTCAAACATCCAAAGTGGCAGCGAGTGTTGGCGACGCGAATAACTCCGAGGCACAGAGTCTAGGAGGGGGACGCTATGTGATGTAGTGACGTCATCAACAAAGATGACCTCCCAAACAAACCTTTACACAGCGATTTTGTGTCTGATTAATACAATTTTACCTTCCATTATGCAATGTCATGGCTTGTGTGCTTCTTGGAAGAAATTGCTCGTTCTTCTCTCTAGTTTCTCTCCAAGAGACAATGATTCGGGACTACATTCCTGCCAGTCCTCCAGCATACTCTGCATTTTATTCCAATTCATTTGAAGGGCAGGGTTACCATGGTGGTTCTGCCATCCTAGTTCATCGAGATATTCCATGCACGAGCCTGGAGCTTGACACACCGCTCCAGGCTGTTGCTGTTGAGGTTTTTATGGACCGCCCCTACACTGTGTGCAGTTTATACCTTCCTCCCAGTGTTACAGTAGAGAGGGGTGATCTCACCCGTCTTGTACGGGACCTTCCCTCTCCCTTTATTTTATTGGGTGATTTTAATGGGCGTCATCCTCTGTGGGGTGACAGTTCGATCAACCCCAGGGGTGTTTTATTAGCTTCTTTTATTGAGGATGGGGGATTAGGGGTTTTAAATACGGGAGATGTGACACATTTTAATAGCCCAACTGGGACTTTTACCGCCATTGACATTTCCCTTTGCTCACCCAGTGCTCTGTTAGATTTTACTTGGAGAGTGTTGCCCGATTTATATGGTAGTGACCATTTCCCTATACTTTTAGAAGGTAACAAGTATGAACCACAGTCTCGTCTTCCTAGATGGAAATTAGAGAAGGCTGACTGGCAGTTTTTTAGGGAGCTAATATCTTCGGTCTCTTCAGTAGCCGATTTTGGTAGCTCTGATGAGGCTGTAACATAGTTCACTGATATGCTCCACTCTGCCGCTCTCAACTCTATCTCTAATACTTCTGGCTACTTTCACAAACGTCCTGTACCTTGGTGGTCACCAGTCTGCACCACTGCTGTGCGGGAGAAGTTTGCTGCTTTCTATTGCCTTCGTCATAATCGTAGGGACCCAACTCTTTTAGAGGACTTCCCACGGGCAAGGGCCCAGGCTAGACGAGATTTAAAAGAGGCACGAC
The DNA here is from genome assembly GCA_034508575.1 of Petrolisthes manimaculis. Lineage (NCBI taxonomy): Eukaryota > Metazoa > Arthropoda > Malacostraca > Decapoda > Porcellanidae > Petrolisthes > Petrolisthes manimaculis. The sequence goes on along the minus strand of JAWZYT010002861.1, from coordinate 1,706,091 downwards.
GTGCTTCTTGGAAGGCCTATGTGTCTTCAATTAATACTAAAACTCCACTCACCCAAGTGTTCAGGAGAGTCCGTAAGATGACGGGGAAGTTTTCTCCTAGTTCTCCACCTGTACTTGAGGTTGATTAAATTAAGATCATGGATGGTTTGACAGTGGCCAAAAACATGGTGGAGGCTTTAGCTAGAGTCTCCAGCCGTAACTTTCAACCTCTGGCTGTCCGGCAAGGAGCGCACTGTCCTGAATTTCTCAGGGAACGAGAATGATAGTTATAACCATATATTCACCCTGAGAGACCTGTATTCTGCTCTTTCTCTCTGTGTGGGGACACTTCTCCTGGGCCAGACAACATGCCATATGCAATGTTGCGACTTTTGGGTGAGGAGGCGATCTCATTTCATTTAGCTTTATATAACAGAATCTAGCTGGAGGGTGTCTTCCCTTCTGGGTGGAGGGTTGCTACCATCCTTCCTTTCCCCAAGCAGGGCAAGGACTCTAGTGTTGCCCTCAATTACTGACCAATTGCCTTGACCTCCTGTCTCTGTAAACTATTTGAGAAGATGGTGAATGTCAGACTGGTATACTTCTTGGAACGGGGTGATTTTCTGTCTCCGTCCCAGTCTGGCTTTCGTAAACACCGTTCCACTACAGACGCTCTGGTCAGGCTGGAAGCTGCTGCATGTGAGGCCTTTGCATGACATTAACACCTTGTCTTTGTATTCTTTGATTTAGAGAAAGTGTATGACACCAGATGGCAATATGGCATCCTGCAGCAACTCCATGTACCGTATATGGCCTGTGGGGTCGCCTTCCACGCTTTCTTAAGGAGTTTCTCAATGGTTGCAGTTTTTCTGTGAAGGTTTTTGAACTGGTTAGGAACACTGTTTTCCTTGATATACTGTACTCGTCAATGATGCTAAGCATTTCACCAATACTGGATCCCTGTGGCAGTTTGATCATTTCAGTAAGGCAGCCAGCCAGCATTTCTTCGATCTCCTTTTGTAAAGACATCTTCTTTCACTGGAAATAAAATCGAAGAAAATGGACCATTACTGTTTTAATAGCATTATTTATTCATTTATTTGCAGTAACTATTTTCTTTCTTTTCCAGTTATATATTGTATGTAGTAGCCTATACCATGACTATTCCCAATTACATTTACTTACCCTTTTATCAACTATAGTCTATCTTTTGGTAGAGTAACTTTCCTCTTGAAATGATAGCAAAGGATCTGCCGTGAAATCTCATGGTTTTTGGAAGCACACTGTTTAGTCATGAATCTCTCGACATCTTCAATTGCTTTCTTAATTTGGTCAGAGAGTTTAAACCCCATTTTTACATACTTCTTCACCATTTTTGCTACAGTGGACACCATGCACATGACAATATTAAAGTACACAGTCAGTCTGATAGTGAAAACAAAGTGAAAACCATGTAAATGTACTTAGTCAACTTAAATGAGAAAACAAAGTGAAAACCATGTAAATTTATAAACACTAAACATTATTTATCAGTGATGCAAAATATTTCCCCAATTCTGGGGCAGAAACTTCACTGACTGGGAAAACAAATCTTCAATTCCTGACAGAGGGTGCAGGCGTGGAGGTATGGCGTCGGTGTGGGTACTGTGAAGGAGGGAAGGCTGGAGTGGAGAGGCTGGGCACGTGGAATGAAACCACACCAGGCATACCTGAACACCCTCCACTTTTCAGAGGTAACATAGGCCATAATACTCCTACTCTTATTTTTTATGAGTGTTGCAGCATGGAGGTATAATCTAAGAGGAGGCGGCATGACGTCACAGAGGTGAAGCCAACTTTCTATTGGTCGGCTGTCCTCCCTACCCCCCATTGACTCAAAACATTGGACAGCTGATCACGTCAGACCATCAATTTCACCAACATTCTTTGCCATTTTTTAAGATAATGCTGGCGTGTTCAGCATATGGGTGTACCCAGAGAGACAGGAGTCTTTCTACTACATTTCATATGTATGTTAAAAAAGTCATATAGAAAAATATACGACAGAAATTGACAAATCAACGAAGTGAATTTCATCACCTGCCTCGCACACCGCGACACGTACCCATGTCCTGTAGAATATTAATACTGTACACACAAAAACTGTAAAGCCAAGGCTATTATAGTGTTGTGATATTAACTATTAATGTATAATCTATATATAGCATTGACAGGGTTATAAAAGATAAACTGGCTCCATGGGGGGACCTATTTGTGCCTAAGTTAGGGTTGGCCTGAAGGATAACTCGAGTGTTGATAGATTGTATTATGAATCTTTTAGCATATTTCATAATGTTTTAAAGATATTTAATTTATAATTGTGTTTACTATGTAGACTATTTGGTTGTTGAGAATTTAGGTGTAAGTTAAAAAACCGTAGTCTAAGTTAAGCCAATGTGCGGAAAGAGTTTTTATAATTGTGAAATTACTGCTTGGGACTGATGAGTAAAATTAATGTTTCTGTGTAAATCAGAGTGAACTGAAACTGATGAAGTGATGACACACTTTATGCAGTAACATGCAGCCATCATGGTAAGATTCCATGTGACTTATAAGTGGTAAAATATGTTTGATACAAGACAACACACTTGAGTATCAACTCAATTACATGACAGTTCTGTGTGTTACACTACACATCACATATCTCCAGTAGGCCTACCATATAAACATCTTCACTACCCTATTCACATGTTCAGTACACTATACATTTCTTCACTACACACACATCTCCATTACCTTAATTATACACATCATCACAACACACCTCATCTTCACCACATTATACACATCTTCACTACACTATGTAGGCTACATTTTCACTGTAGATCACACATTTTCACAGCACACACCCACATTATCACTATACTATACACATCTTCACTTCGCAATACACATTTTACTGTATAATTATAATCTTATTTATATACTATATTTAAAGAGTGACACAATGCCTTCCACAGTCTCATACTAGAAATCTTTATATAATTGATTTTATTTGCATTTGTACAGTTACCCACACATGAAGCTGGTAGGCCTATGGTTCGTTACTTGTGAGGTGCTTGGCTACAACGAAAGGAAATTTAAGTGAAAAAAGATGTAGTTTGTTGACAGGCAGACAGTAAAATATTATTACTATCTGATTGTCAACAAACCATAACTTTTGCTCACTTTCCTTCCTGTTGTAGGTATCTCGCAAGTAGCGAGGCATACCAGATTCACGTGTGGTCATCTGTACTTGTTGTTATTTCTCTGTAACGTTATAATACGGTCTGTGGGTTTGTGTGTAAGCTATCACCTTCTCTTTTACTATACTTTTTGCATAAAATAAACTATTCATTCATTAATCAATTCATTCTTTCATTCATACTCGTAGGAAAAGTTTGCGAGAAGAGGTAATGCTCTAGCTGGAAACAGCGATATTTAATGGGTTTAAGTACTTTTGATAATATACAGAATTGGATAATATTATGTAGTTATCATATATGGAACAAATTCAAGTCTCTTTCTGGCTATGATTATAGGATATATGAGAAAATAAGACCATAATTATAATGGGAGTAAAGCGGGCGAGGCAATGTTTTGCTTCACTTTGGGTGTACAGGACGAGCGGCTCATGCCGCCGCCTCTTAGATTATACCTCCATGTGTTGCAGAACGGTACTTATTTTCCTCATCATCACATTGTTTATGCACTGTAAAGTTTCTTTATTGTCTTGTTCTTGACTTTGTTCATTTTTTTTTTTTTTCACTATTCCAATGTTCACTTGACATTTACAAATTACATATCAGTGGTCAAAAGTTACATTGCACTGTGTGTATATTTGATGTATTATGTGAACAGTACTTAAGGAGTTGTACTCTACTTATGTTAAATGATTTATTGGGATCGAGTTTATAGAAATATTAGTCCACAATAGGTTATGTGTAAATAATATTTTATTATTAATTTTTAATAATGATAAATAAATGCAAGAATCCTTAATCCCACCAATTTTTTCGGCAGTATTTTTTGCCCTTACAGTGAATTCTGGGTGGTGGGATTTCTCACTTACAATGGCGGTGGGATATTCTGCTTTCACCAATTTGGCAGGGATTTTAGACTGTGCCAGTGTGACAAAAGGATAGTGTTGTGTGGCTGTCCGTCATGATAGCTGAGTCTTAAAAGAATACTTTCGCTGTAGGTGAATATCTGCCCACAACCCGCGCCACCACTGTATGTACTCAGAGAGCTCCTGCAAAGTTGTCCAACTCTATAATCGGTCGGAAACTACAGGAAACAGTCGCATCGTGGGGTAGTGATAAGTTTAGGAGCAACACAACATAGAATGGGCAGGAGGGAAAAAGTGGTCGCTGCAGCTTCTCATACAGCACTTCCTGCATCCTAGCAGTTCCAGATTTCGCAATACCGTCCACGAATGGCTTGGTAGATATTTCTTTGTCTCTCATTGTTGCTGGCCACTTGGGTGAAGGGGGTTATTCCTGCCCCCTTCTCCATCTACCTCCACCCGCCCAGGTCACCAGTTTCTAGTCACTCCCTCGCCTCCTCGGAGGTGAAGAAGCAACGTTAGACTACTCCTCTTCCTTCACACCCAGCCACGATGAGAACTGGTTTAAAACGAAGAGAAACAGGTAAAGGAAGAAGGAAGAAAATTGTAGCCACACAGAATGTTACCTGTTTGTCCCCAGACCCATATAGTCCCCATGCTGTGACCTGACCGCACCACAACCATCGAGTGATTCATCTTCTCACTCTGCTACTCCATCACCAACACCACTGCATTATGGTCAACAACATGCCTTCGTCTAGTCGGATTGCGACGAGTTTCAACATAATACGCCCAATTTTGATGCTAGGCAATTGGGTGAATAGGCTTCATTTCTCTATCGTCGCTCATTATATTTCATGGACTACTATACTGCCCCTTTGACTTGGCTCTAATGCCCTATGGGACACAACACATGAGATTAACAACTACGTGGAACCTCTGTGCAGCATGGGCATTGGGTCAGATCAAGATAAGTCACAAACGTGACCGTTGCTTTATTGTACAGTCGGTAAAGCAAGTATCAACACCACCCTTATACTTATATTGTGTTGGTATTCCTGACAACACATACATTAATCACCGTTGCACCTCTGGCACCTTAGTAATGCATTGATAGTCGGATGGGAATGACCTGTATATTCCCTAACCACTACTTTTCTCTCTACTGTGAGTTTTTAAAGTTGTCTCTTGCTCTTATAACAACAGAGTAGCGTGTTACTAGCAGGGGTGAACAGACTCGCTTGTACGAGGTAGCAATTTATTGTGGGTAGCTTACAAGATTGTTGTTGTTGTTGTTCCACAAGCTGTCTGGCCGAACAGCCCCGAGCTCCTGAGGAAGGTCATGACCTGGACCGGGCTCTCTCACAGTGCCCACAGAGAGTGTATGTTGTGTTGTTGGCGAGTGTGGTTGTGTGTATTGCAGTCTTCCATAATGTGTTTAATTGAATGAGGTGCTGTGTCACATCCTGGACAGGTATCTGGCCACACCGCAGCCTGGCCAGGTGGACTCTGTCCTCACGGGGAAGGGAGGATTCAGATGGGTGGATGTCAGGAGGCCGTGCATGCAGCTTTGTGTTGTTTTTTAGTGTTTGGATGGACTGAGGAGTGATTTGAGTATGGATGTGTTTCTGGAGATTGGTTTGGGGTGGGCAGGGTGTAAGAGATGATAGTATTTGTGAGTGGTATCGTGTACTAGGTGTTGTTTTGATGTTCTTTGGCATGTGTGGTTGTTGTGCCATGTAGTGTAGTGGATGGTGTGGGTTTGTGGAGGCTGCGGCAAATGTTTGTGTGCCTCTCATGTCAAGGTGATCCTTGATTTTGAGGACTTTGGTTTCGTGGTGTAAGTGGTCTGTAGGTGTAGGTGTGATAGCTGTTTAGCCTGTGATTATCTTTAGGGCTTTATTCTGTATGGTCTGTAGGGTGTTGTGATGAGTCTCAGTGAGATTTGAGGTCCAGGCTGGGCTTGCATAATCCATCACTGATCATATATATTGTTTGTATACTGTGGTTGTGGTTTCTTTATTTTGTCCAAATGTTGTGCTGGCAATTTGTTTTTTTGTGTTTGATGGTCATGATATGTTGTTTGAATGTCATGGATGTGTTGTATGTTATGCCAAGTATTTTGGGAGTGTGTGTGTGTGGTATCGGTGTGTTGTTTATGGTGAGGTGTGGTGTGTAGCGGTGTTCTGCGTTCCAGTGGGTGAGTAGAGTGACAGTTGACTTAGTGGGTGCTATTTTAAGTCTGTTTTTGATGAACCAGGTATTTAGAGTATTCAGGTATGATTGGAGGATGTGAGTGGCTGTGTCTGCATCTCTGTGTGTGCATGTGAGTGTTATTTCGTCTGCATAGGAGGCTACGTGTATTTGTGTTGCCTGGGGTGTTGGTAGGTCATGCATATATAAATTGAAAAGGGTGGGTGAGAGAACAGAACCTTGAGGGACACTATTGATAAAACTTTTAATGTTTGATGACTGACCGGCAAATGTAACATGAGCTACTCTTCCTCCCAAGAAGCTGGCCAGCCATCTTTTGGTTATGTTATGCATGTTTGTGTTGTATATTTTGTTTGTGAGGTTGTGACGGGAGATGGCATCATGGAGAGTGGTAGGAACACTAGGTTCCCACCACCTCCCAATTATAATTACCACAAAAACTAAAACCACCCCAGTTGGCCACAGAGACACATACACGAACTACAAAAATGCCAACTGGGAAGCCTTCACCACTGAAACAAAACAACACTTCAAAACACTGAACAGTACACCTATCACAAACATCAACACAGCTGTTCAAAAATTTAACACAATTATACAAAACACAGACAAACACCACATCCCTAGATGTAACAGACGAAAATACAATCCCAACTTCACATAAGAAATTTAAGACCTCATCAGACAACGTGACACACTTAAACACACATCCCCAACTCCTCTAACACAACACATAGTACAGTTGAACAAGTAGAAAGGGCAAGAAAAATATGAGTGTATATGGTAATATTTTTCAGTTTTTCAGTTCTTTGTAGTAAATCCTGGTATTTTTATCAATGAATCATTAAGACTCCAGAGCCAATGTAAAGTGGAATGTGACTGACTGAAATTTTGTGTGGTAGCCAGATGTGGTGTGGCCATATATATTCATATTTTACTAGCACTTTCTACTTGCTGAACTGTACATCAAATACAAGCACTAAACACACAAATAAACATCAAAATTAAAGAACAGAAAACACTTAACTGGCAAAAGTTTGTCAACACTCTCGATCACACAACCAACACCAACAAACTCTACAAAACACTAAACAGCATTACACTGTCCAACAGCAACACTACATAATCACACGCAGCCATCACAACAACAGACATTATACCCTCAACTAAACAACAAGCAAACACACTCATCCAGCATTTCTTCCACGTCAGCCACCTTCACCCGCAGCCTGAAGACAGACAAGTCATTAGACGAAAGAGACACTTCCCCACTGACTCAGAATATTTACCATTCACAAACAGACACACAAATCACATCATACACAACCTAAAACACTTACCTGCCTGTGGTCCGGACAACATCAGTAACATACACCTTAAACACCTCGGACCACAAGGCATACAAGCACTCACTAAAATAGCAAACTACAGCTAAGCGCACAACACAATACACAACATCTTAAAACACGGAACTATCATTACCATCCCCAAACCCAACAAAGACCCCACACTACCCTCATCACACCGTCCCATCACCCTCTGTCAAGGCTCAAATCGAAGAGTGGCACGTCGGCAACTTCTTCAAACTAAGGATTTTAGCACCAGCAAAGTCAGAGGGATTATTACAAACACAGTTTGCAAAAGACATATACAAAATAAAAAACACCACCATCCAAAATCAACTCCAACACTACACACAGGTGCATAGTGAGCTGACCTTTTTACTTACAATAATTTGGAATATGGTCGGACATTATCTAAGCTGAGAGTTGGTAATGATATAGGGGATATTTTCTTGATGTGTCTGTGTAACCAGTTTACTTTATTAAAGAATGGTGACGTTTGGCGTGGACTCGATCCTGGGTCTATGAATTTCGTTGTTTGTCATTCATTCCACTAACTGCAACCTCCTCAAGTGCTTATGACTTCAGACAACTTTAAATCAAATACGAGTTCAGCAGCTCCCCTAAAATACTTAATAGCATGGGTAAGTGTCTGCAGGAGGAGAGAGTGTCGAGCTATTAGAAAGCACAGCTAGAAACACTCCAAGTCATCAATGTAGCAGGTAGCTGGGTGTATGTGGGTACACTCCAGGTCACCAATGTATTCTCTTTTTAAGGTTTAGGGAAGGCAAAAAAAAAAAAAAACACTGCTTGGTGAGTAAGATCTGATTTATTTGAAGAAATCATAGCACATATATAGGGCATACAGGATCACAAATTCACAAGCTAATGATTAACAACCAATCAGCATTCAATATAGCTATCTAAAGAAGATTTAGGGTTTTATGCCTATTGACTCATGGTGGTGGTCATTATGGCAGACAGTCTTGCTACATCAACACATCTTTCCCAAGCCTACAAGGCTGCTATCCTTCCTCTTACAGCCGGGTACCTACTTATTGCTAGGTAAACAGGGACATAGGGGGCTGGGAAAATTGTCCAACAATAAAACTGACTCGGGAATCGAACCCGAGATCTCTCACTTGCGAGGCGAGGGTTCTAACCATTACACCATCAACACCTTATCGAGGCGAGGAGAAGCTGTCATCCAAAATTTGACTGGCTGTCCATCCTTCTTCTCCTCTTTCTCTTCCTCCTCCCGGCCGTCTGCCACTCCCCTCCATCTTCCAGATCCATGTTGTCACTGGTGTCGTTGGTGTTGCTGTTGGTATTGCAGGAGGAACTGGTGTCAGAGTCCTCCTCCGTCTCAGTGTCCTGCATGGAAAGTTCAGGTGGTGAGTGGGCGAGGCAGCGTTAACCGGCAACGGGGGTGGGATGGAGGAGGTGGCGCTTCCTCTCTGCCTCTCCCCTGTCGTACGGACTTTCTGCCTCGTTTCTTGGTGGTGGTGGTAGTGGTGGGTGGTTGTAGATCAGGTGAAATGACTATTGGTGGTAAGCCATTTCACCTGAAGAAGTCAAGGAGGAGGACAGAGAGACGACCTAGCCCTTCTGCAGCTAAAGCAACAGCAATCTTGGTGCAAACGGTGACGATGTCTGCCTGCTGCTGCCGTCGCTGCGGTGGTTGGGCGTCAGCCGTTCTCCTCCCATGGGCATGGAGTGAGCCTCGGACCTGCCCGCTATCAGGTCCACTATGTCCACTATGAGGTGGTGGCAGCAGAGAGAAGGATGCCCCTCCTGTGGATGAAATAATCTCGTTCGTCTGAGGATATGAACCCTTAGACCTTTAAATGATTGAACCACTTCACCCTGCCAACAAGACGGTCGGCAGGGGAAGTGGAGTTGTTGGCAGTAGTAGGCTTGATGTAGACTCCCTCCCCCCCCCCCCCCCCCTAGCTATCCCTCGCGAAGTTGTGATCCTGTACGCAGGTGCGGATGTGGACTACGATCATACTAATTTTAACTAATCAGTGCTTAGCATAGCGCTTACTTGGCGGTCTGTGATCGTGAAGTTTGTGGCGAGAGGTTGAAGATACCGAGTGTCACAATACTAACGGCAGTTGGTATTGTTAAGTAATAGGGGTTTGGTATTTCTCATTCATCTTGAGGGATTATGGGGAGTCTATTGCTACACAGTGAACATTTGATAACGTGTAAAATTTGTCAATAGTTTTTAAGATGCAATATACTATGTTCAATCCTCCAAGTACAGATCGTCTCGAGAACTACAACAGACACAAGTTCCGCCTAGTTGAGAATGAGCATTTTCCCCACATGAGCGCTGAGAGGCAGAGTGAAGAGCCTGGAACCTTGCTTCACCATAGAGACTCTATTGGTACAAGGGTGATTCAAGCCATGTCCAGTAGCCTGAATTTTACGTAAGTGTGTAATTCCTAGTACTCTGATTGTTAGTGGATTCTCAGTTACATAAATCATATACATTAACCATTTCGAACATTTTTAATACAGATAATAATCATAATTTTTTATACTTCTACTCTGGGGTGATAAAATAGTCTAGCTGTGGTGAACCAGGTATATCTTGTGGATAACTTCATAAGCAAAGCATTACAATGAAAATCAATAATCACAGCTAAATATTAATCTATTGTGAACATAGTCCTTGTTAATATGCTGAAAGAAGAACAGGGTTGCAGGACTTCCCAAAGCAAGAAATATTATTCGTTTTACTATTCGTCGCAAAATGACCTCGCTGTTGCGGCACCTAATATCAATCAATCAATTTATTGTTCCTTGTCTGTATAAATTATATTATTAATAGGAATATGAAAACGATTCTGGTTAACCTACTCTTGATTTTCTGTGAGCTGTCTCCATACTTACAAATAAAACAACTTGTTGTTGATTGATTGATTTTTAAATGCCACTAGATATCTGGCGGTGCAACAGCTAGGGTCATATACTGCCAACAACTTGATATATCTGTGCAATTGTATTGTGACAAAAACATCATGATTATGAAGCCATGGCCTGGCATTCGTATAGAACTAATCATAAATAACTATATACCTGGATTAAACAGCGGCGAGGAAAGCCGCCTGACCGATGCAGATAATCATGGCCCCAAACGTGCTGTCCAGGATGGGAGACACTCACCAGTCATGGCCCAGTTAACGCCTCTACCTAACAACACCACTTCCCCTGCTGACCGTCGTGTTAGAAGGGTGAAGTGGTTTAATCACCTTCATAAGCCGCCGTCACCTCACCACCATCACTGGGGAATGTAGAGGAGGTGTCCTTCACTGTGGAGGAAAGGAGAAAGGGCGTTGAGGCTACTAACTAAGCCGGACCTGATGGTGGGCAGGTCCCAGGCTCACTCCATGCCCGTGGGCAGAAGACACCTGACGCCCAACCACAGCAGCTACGTCAGCAGCAGGCAGACGTCGTCACTGTCTGCACTAAGACTGCTGTTGTCTTACCTGCAGATGGGCTAGGTCGTCTCTCCGACCTCTTTCTTGACATATTTAGGAGAAATGGCTTACCACCAATAGCCATTTCTCCTGATCTACAACCACCCACTACCACCACCACCAGCAAGAAACGAGGCAGCAAACATGCATGACGGGGTAGGAGCAGAGCAAATGCGTCACCACCACCCCCTCCATCCCACCCCCGTCGCAGGTTGATGCTGCATCGCCCACTCAGTATCTCGAGATGGAGGAGGACTCAGATACCAGCTTCTGTTCCACCTCAACTGCCACCAAAAGCGACTCCACCGACGACAACATGGACCTGGAAGACGGAGGGGAGTGGCAGACATCCAGGAAGAGGAAGAGGAGGAGAAGGATTGATAGCCAGTCACCGCTACCACCACCTGTTGACATCGCAAAGCGGTGGATGATCGCCTCCCCTCGCCTCGACCTCATCTCCCAAAACTTCTCACGCTACAGGGACCCAGTTGTGGTCCAGGTTCGGGATATGTGGACAAGCAGAGTAACACCGTCTGCTTGTGCTCTCTCCATAGAGTCATCACAATCGACCTCCTGCCAACCAACCTTCACCACGAAGACAAAAAAGAAGTAGGCCCATACTAAGAGTCAGGAAGGTCGAGGGTGGAAGGTACGGGGGAAGGTAATAGGGTACCAATAGTCAGAGCCATTATTGGAACGAAGGTCTATAGGTTGGTTGAAGGGAAGGCAAGGGAATACCCGTGTCTTCCTGTTGACCTTCCACAATTATTTCCAAATTTATCCAAAACTACTGTGAGAAAATAGATATGATGAACTGAAAACAACATCAGATAATATTGGAAAAGTTGTAAAGTCGTTACTTTTGTTTCAGGGAATATTTGTGAGTTATTTATAACATTTACGAATTCCTCCATGAATTAGCGGTAATCTTGGGAAGGATTTTTTGCTTGTCATTGACTGATTGCCATCTGACAATTTTCAAAGTCATATTTTCAGTTAATAGGTAGGATATATTGCTTTTCTCATGATAATACAAATATTGTAAAGTGAACACGTCATATTAGACTATGAAAGATGAAATAGAGGAAGTGAGATGAGTATAATGTTATCTTTATTATTAGGCTACTTTCCCGCCCTACTCTCAGCCCAACACCCCTACCTCCTCCTCCTTACCCTCCTCTCGTTACTTGAATATTTTTTTTGTGTATTGTTTAATTTTATAATAATACTTTGCTGTACTAAGTAATTCACACAGCATACATGTATATAACATAATTATAATGCTGTTTTACACAAATTGAGAGCCGTTGGGTGTTGAACCTCATTTGGCACCATTATTTGACGTTTTCAATAAATTTGATTTGATTTTATGCATATATTTGAAGTAACTGGCAAACTCACACAACATTCCATACCCTGTCCTCATTCTCTCAATCCCCCTTCCCTCTATTCCTTCAGTAGAATTCTTTATATTTCCTTTCTTATATTTGTAACCTACTCGTTCTTACAAAACATTAATGGCATAGGCCTTTCACCCTTATCACCTATAATCCTTCAAGTTTATGAAGGCGAAATGCTGCGGCTGAGATAATGTTGTTAATACTGTTTTGGTTCTTAGTAAGCAGTCAATATACAAAACAACTAGAAATTCATGGCGAAGGATATGAAATTTGTTTTTAGAATGACATGAGTTGGTAGAAGCGCATTCTTAACTGGATTATTATGGCAATTAATAAACATGTCAGTGAGCCACTGTTTCATTTGACGGGAAAGAACTATGAGATTCGGAAGTTTCAGGATAATTCAACTCAGCACTAACAGAATATGGAACTATTGGTCTGGCCTGAGTGAGAGTGTTTATTGCAATCCATAGAAAAACCAGGTGATGTATAAATATCGTATGAATTAATGTGACCATGTTTGAGTTACGAGAAGTGTTAGAAGAGGTGGTTGTAAATAGGTTAGCTTACAACATTTAATACCCTTTCTTCACACCAAAATTTAATCTATCAGAATAGATTATTTTTTTTAAATATCTTACTTATTTTGTAATATAGACGATAAGGATATCTCTCTATCCATTTAGTAATCCAACTCATCTATATCGACTTACGAAATGTTCCGGGGTACAATAATGGTGACGATACCCGACGTTGTCCGGGTGAAGATCCTACATATGGTTTTGGTGGTGGGTGAGATGTTAGATGTTTGTAGTAGGTGAGTGGGTGTCGGATTAGTAGTGGGTATCCTGATGGTAGTGGTGGTGTGTCGTTTTCTGGAGGGGAGTGTTTGGTGGTCTAGTGTCTGGTTGTTTATGGATGGTTGAAGCGTTTCTATATAGATTGCTTCTAGGTATGTGAGTCTTCTGCTGTCTGTTTCATTGTCTAGTATGGTGATGTTATTTACTAGTTGGTCTCGTGTCAGTGTTTGGTTGCCGTGGTTGAGGTAGTGGTCTTTTATAGACCCTGACTGGATATGCATGGTGAGCCGACGAGACAGCGACGTTTGTGTTTTACCAACAAAGTGGTGAGGCTCAGTCCACACTGTTACAGGTGTGTTTGTAAATCACGTGATCACTGTTCATCTGGCTCTTGGAGGTAGTAGGTAGGTAGGTTTGATGTCACTGTTGGGTTTGGTTGGGGGATTCACTTTGTACCATTTTCTAGCTGGAATTTGATGGTGTTGGAGAAGTCTGTGTTAAAATATCCATTGTTTACCAGGACTTGGGTGAGACGCTTTAGGTCATGGGGTGTGTCTCTCCAGCTGGTGCAATGGATGAGGGCCTTCCTGATGTAGGATGAGATGGTGGATTGGAGGTATATCTTGGGGCATTCACTGTCTCCATTTAGAAACATTCCGTTGTTGGTGGACTTTGTGTACACTGTGGTTTGGAAGTCTGAGTTGCGGTGGGCAGCCAAGAGGTCTAGGAAAGGTAGTTTGCCATCAGTTGATTTTTCGTTTGTGAAGTTCAGGCCAGACGAGGAGATAAACCGTTTTTGTAATAGTCGTAGCTCGTCCAGGTCCTTCACTTGAACAAAAATGTCATCAACATACCGACAGTATATCGAGGGGCGATTATATTTGAGAAGTTAGCGAAGAGGACCCCCAGGGAGTTTCCCATCACTATACCGTCAATCTGTTGGTACATATTGTCACGGGGGCAAAATAAATGGTGCTTCCTTGGTGCAGAGTTCAAGTAGAGTCTAGAGGCAGGTCTTGGGGATGTCCAGTCGTGGGAGGTCTGTGTGTTCGTAAAACCGGTGAAGGAGGATGTCTATTGTTTTATCCACTCGTATTTTAGTGAACAAACTCTCAACGTCCAGGGAGGCGATGATGTGGTTATCTACTTTAGGGGAATCACGGAGAGTTTAGGGAAAATCTGTGGCTGAATTGATAGTGCACTTGCTGAGTACGTAAGGTGAAAGTAAGCTGTTCAGTGATTTGGCCAGTTGGTAGGTTGCAGTCGGGATCTGGGAGATGATAGGCCTGAGACGGTTGACGGGCTCGTGGGTTTTCACCGTGCCGTAGGCGTAACAGTTGCAAATTCTCCAATGAGTTTCTTCAGGTGGATCCCCCCCAGCTTTACCGTTGATGGCAGAGATGGTGGTGTTGGTCCTTCGCTTGAAGTCTTTGGTGGGGTTACGTGAGATTCTCTTGAATTTGCTGGTGTCACTCAGTATGTTGTCTATTTTCTGTAGGTATTCCTCTCTCCCATGGACAACTAGCGAGGAGGCTTTATCTGCATGTCGAATGATGATGTCCGGATTTTCTCGTAGCTGTTTCGAAGCAAGAAAGTTATTTTTATTCAAAGGATTGCTGTGGTAGACTCCCCTCGTCTTGGCGGCCTCAGCGAGTAGAGTAGGTTGAAGTGCTGTAGCACCATTAAGGGGTCAATGTACATGAAGCAGCAGTCTCGATTCCGCTGTAGAATCACTGATACTCATTCCGTTTTTAGATTGAGAACCAATATACGTAGAGGTGATGGATCTTACTCAGCCCTTTCACATGATACTAATTTTGTTGATTTAAACATACGTGGTACTGTACACTCGCGATCCATAATTTCTGACTAGAATGTGAGGAGCAGTAAGCTTCGAATCGCCTGGTATTGCTCAGTTCCCAACCCAGTACAACTATAGAGGCTGAGTTCGAATGCAGGAAATGTATGATGCCTTCTGTTCGTCTCTAGTCAGAGATTACGTATCATGAATGTACAGTCTCCTCCACTCCCGCTTTCACCAGTTCAGCGTTGCCATCGTATACACCCGGCATCGTGTGAGCTACCAGTTCAGACTCTCACATCCGAAACACCTGCCATCAAACCTTACTCTTATTGGCAGGTGTTTCGGATGCGAGAGTTGGAACTGGTAGCTCACACGATGCCGGGTGTATACGATGGCAACGCTTAACTGGTGAAAGCGGGAGTGGAGGAGACTGTACTTGAAAACAAATGTTTGTGGCAGAGTGTACATTATAAACTATTTTACAGATATGAAGTACGTGAGCCTATGGACGGTCAATGGGGAATGGAACTAGAAGGGGGCAACTGGAATGGTATTGTTAAAGACTTACAGCGAGAAGAAGGTGATATTTGCCTCGACTTAACAGTAACTCCCCAGCGATACCAAGTTATCCAATACACAGGAGCCTACATTCAACAGTCAATTGTTATTCTGTCGTCCAAGCCTCGACCCCTTCCAGAATACATGTCACTCATCAGGCCGTTCGAATGTTAGTATACAGATGTAGATAAACTCACCATATCCTTGCCTATGTAATTCATTGAACGTCGAGTATAATAGAACTAGGTATAGTCACAATGAACGTGATTTGCTGGGCAGGTAGAGGATAGTGTGTTCGCTAGCAGGTGAGAGTCACAATCGAACATATAAAATCGAATGCAACTTTTCATACCGTACTTCGGTACAAGATCTCTCGATCTTGCTTCGATAGAGTTTTTCCCCTACCATCCCAGAATTAAATATAAAAACATCAGTTTTAATTTATTGCGCAGTGGCGTCAATAATAAAAATACAACATAATATAAGGATAGGCGGGAACCACGAAAATTCAAAGACTATATACACACACACGCACACACACAAACATACAAGTTGGGGAAATAAAGAAAACGGTGAGAGTATAGGGAAAGTAAAGATAACATATACTAATATATAAGGTTGAAACGGGTAAAGGGAAGGCAGAAATATTGAAAATGAGGGTAACGATGGGGATAAACAAAATGTTAAATGTGGTGGTTGTTTATATTCCCCCAAAGTCCAATACGTAGAACAGGGAGGAATATGACGAATTACTAAAGGGTAGTAAAGAGGACCTGGAAAGATTGATGAGGGAGAATAGAGACTTGATAGTAATGGGTGATTTTAATTGTAAAGAAGTAGATTGGGAGAACTTGGAAACGAAGGGGAATTTGGATTCATGGGGATCAGTATTACTTGAAATGATGATGGAAAATATCATGACACAATGGGTAACGGAAAACACGAGGTTCAGGAGTTCGGACGAACCATCAAGACTTGATTTAGTGTTCTCTCGCGGGACAGATGAAATAAGTAATGTTAATTATGTAAGCCCACTTGGTAAAAGTGATCATGTGTTGATTGATATGACTGTACCAGTTGGTGACGTAATAGAGCGGGTTGAACCAAACAGGGAGAACAAGTGGAATTATGGAAGGACGGATTTTGTCAATCTAAGAAAGTTCTTTGAGAGGATAGACTGGAGAGAGATACTTGAAACTAATAATGTGCAGGATAAATATGACGCTTTTTTAAAGATCTATAATGAAGATGTAACTAAATATGTACCCAAATACAAGGAAAGGAGGCCAGGTCATAAAGAATGGTTCAACGATAGGTGCGAGAGTGCCAGATTGAGGAAGGAGAAAGTCTGGAAAAAAATGCGGAGAAGAAGTACACAGAAGACCAGATGTGAATATAAACTAGCCAGAAATAACTATGTTCAGATAAGAAGGCAAGAGGAAATGAATTATGAAAGGAATATAATAAATAGATGTAAGAGTGAACCCAAGATGTTATACAGGTTTATAAACGGGAAAATTAAACAGAAGATAGGTATTGATAGGCTTAAGGTAGATGGAATAGTGTACGAGGACGATTATGCTAAGTGTGAGGTTATGAATAAAAAATTTCAGGAGGTGTTTACAGAAGAGAGCGAGTTGGTGGATCAAGAAGCAGCAAATAGTGTGGTGGAGTTGGACGATATAGTGGTGGAGAGGGAGGAACTACTAAACCGAATGGGGAAACTAGACGGAAGGAAAGCTGTAGGTCCAGATGAAATTGCTGCTATGATTCTAAAGGAATGTAGGAATCAAGTATTGGTGCCAGTATATGACATTATAGAAAGTAGCTTAAGAGAGGGTTCTGTTCCCAATGAATGGAAAAGATCACATATAGTGCCTATATACAAAGGAGGAAACAGTGAGGATCCTCTTAATTACAGGCTGGTGGCATTAACGAGTGTAATGTGTAAACTGTGTGAGGGGATAATAAAGGACCAGTGGACGAACCACTTGGAACAGGAAAAGATAATAACTGACGCTCAATATGGGTTTAGGAGAGGGAAATCCTGCACTGGTAATCTGTTAAATTTTTACTCGAGGGTCATAGATGTAGTACAAGAGAGGGAGGGATTTGTGGATTGTGTGTACCTTGACCTGAGGAAGGCCTTTGATAAGGTACCACACAAGAGATTGTTATGGAAGTTAATAAATTATGGTGGGGTCGGGGCAAATCTGCTGAAGTGGATGGAGGATTTCCTAGTGGGGCGACAGATGAGTACAGTGATTAGAGGAAAGGAGTCATCATGGAGAGACGTAAAGAGTGGTGTGCCGCAGGGCTCGGTGCTGTGACCGATCATGTTTGTACTATATGTTAATGACATGGTGGAGGGGATAGAGAGTTACATAAGTATTTTTGCGGACGATACAAAGTTAATGAGGAAGATAGAGAGTCTGGGAGATTGTGAGCAACTACAGCAAGATCTAGATAGGATACATAAGTGGAGTCAGGATTGGGAAATGCAGTTCAACACCAACAAATGTAAAGTAATGGAAATGGGCAAAAGTAAGTGGAGACCATCCGGAAACTACAGAATGGGGGGAGATGTTTTACAAAAGACAGCTGAGGAAAAGGACTTGGTTGTAACGACACAGGATACACTCTCACTAAAAAAACATGTAAATAAGATAGCTGGTGCAACATATAGAATGGTGAAGAACATAAATATATCTTTCAATTATATGGACGAGGAGTTGGTGAAAACATTGATTGAGTCAATAATCCGACCACAGTTAGAGTATGCTTCAGTGGTGTGGGCTCCACACAAAAAGAAACATATTCAAAAGTTGGAGAGAATATAGAGGGCGGCTACGAGAATGGTTCCCAGCTTGGCACAGTTGCTGTACGAGGAGAGATTGGAAAGGTTAGGCCTATCAACACTGGAGAAGAGAAGGATGAGAGGAGACCTAATAACAGTGTATAAACACATGAAAGGCATGGAGAAATCTGATAGAGATGGCTGGTTAGTCTGGGATGAGGGGGATCATAGAGGTCATGGCAGGAAGTTGAAGAAAACACGCTGTAGAAAGGACATCAAGAAGTTTAGTTTTCCCTACAGGTGTGTCAGTGATTGGAATAGCTTGGATAGGGAAGTAGTGGAAGCAGAGAATATTCAGTCATTTAAAAAGAGATAAGATAGAAGTAGATATGGAGACAGGACAGACTGAGCCTTGCTCATATCCTGTTAAACACAACTAGGTGAGTACAACTAGGTGAGTACACACACACATACATCACGAAAACACAGCAGAATGAAACACGAGAATTCAGACAAATATTTACATCATGACTTCTTAAATCCATGAACACGAGGGTGGCTTACCAGTAGTTCCTCCCAAACCTGGTGGTTCAGCAAGTGTCAACAAACCACATCAAGCTGCAGGCCCCGGGGCAGCAAGTGTCGGACAGAGAGGCAGGCCAGACAATAGTGTTTTATAGTGTTAGCACGAGACGCTTGGGACAAGCCACCCTCAGTGAAGGAAAGCCTACCCTGCATCCAAGCAACCTGGCTGGTGGTCAAGCACAACAGAGCAGAGACTACATTGTGCCTCCCAACTATGAGGCCTCGCCGAAGGTAGGAATACTTGTAACGGCAAACAGACTGGTAGTGGGTGATAGAGATGCTAAAGGGACTCTCTGAATCCCTGCGGCACCATACAGGGAGAAGAGCAGCGGAGCGGACTCTAGAGAGGTAACATGTCAGAGAGAGAGGACGTCCAACAGAACGGGGAGGCAGACAGCAGGCCTTCATTGTGAGTATGTCAACTGTAACATTGTGACGTAATCCTACATGGGATGGCACCCATGTAAATTTGAATAAAGTTACGATTACGCAACAAGACCAAAAACGACAAAATCTGCTGAACAACAGCAAAGTGTTTGTGCTGAACACTGAAGAGGGAATGAATCGCAGGTTAGGAGTCACAAAAGACGGCTGCATTTACTCCATGTTGACATACAACATTAACAGCATCCAGAATGGTATACGGTTTATGATGGGGTAATAAGGAACACGATAAAAAAAACTTCTTGTCCAAAAGGCTTTACTCAACTCTAGAACCAGACATGTGTACAGAGTGGTTATCTGGAGAGACTGTCACCAGTTTACACGATTTCAATTAAATAATCTTTAGAGAAGATTCAAAGTTAGTTTCCGAACACATAAAATCTCACTCTAACTGAAACACTCATTTCACCACATTCTCCCCATCTATACGAACAAGAACATGAAGGAAAACCCTTCAAAAGCTCCGGCTCTTAATGATTCAAGTGAAATGAGTGAGTGAGTGAGTGAGTTGAACCCCTTTTAAGAAGTGGTCGCCCCAAGAAGAAGAACAAGAACAAGAACAAGAACAATAATTACGATAATACCTAGAGCTCTCGGCTTAGGCCGGAGCTAAAAACAATCGGCACACAAGTTAAAATACAAACTACATTACATTGAACATAACAATTTACAAAATAATTGTTAACCAGTTTATAGGTTTCTTAATTCTAACTATTTACATTATTCCTAACTTATCAATAGGTTTCTTAATTTTAGTAGATCTACGAATAGGAACAGTCTGACTCGAGACTACCACGATAGGACTGGTAGATTTACGACCAGGTACAGCCGTGGCTGATAGTGCTTGACCAGGGTCCAAGGAGTGTTGGAGAGTAACTGAACTAAGTTTGAAAATGTGAGTCTTCTAAACCTCTCTCAACGTTGAGAATGGTTTGTAAAATTCACTTGATCGAACTCTGTCCACGCCTAGAGTGGAGGAAATGTCAGAGTAAGCAGGAGATGAGTCCATGGGAGAGTCGTCCGTAACAGGTTGAAGAGTCGGAGTCTCAGAAGTAGTTCTTGAGGGAGTCTGAGGTCAGTCCGGATGGCGTATGTTGGCATAGTCAGCGTTGCCACTCACGAGGTTGACTGACTCCACTAGAGCCTGGACATGACGTCGAGCACATCCATGCCACACATTAACCCCTGGCTGAGGGCATCGTGGACAATTCCATTGAGACGTATCCTCAGCAGGTGAAGGCTCAGAGGTGGAGGCAACAGGACCGGACATGTCCTGGAATCAGCACCTGTAGCACCAAGGATGGTCCTTATGAAGTTCCCGCACCTCACACGGTGGAAAACAGGGTAGGAAATCAAAGAACATCTCAATTAGAGGTCCCCCCCCCCACCAGCGGGAAGCTTCTTTACATTTGAGTGAAGGCTCCGAGACCAGCCAAGCTACACAAAATGGGGCTTCGGCCCCTTCTCTGCCCCAATTACGGGGAAAGATGGCTTCACATTCGAGAAAGGTCGTCAATGAGAGACCAGGCTAAATGGTTCCCATGCAATAGGCTGCCAGTACGAACCAACAGTGCTAAGTACCTCCTCTAGGGGCCGTCCTGTGTTGGATGGTTGGGTGACTAGACAGAGTGATGTTAGGGAAGGGAGTCACAGCACCGTCGTGGGCAAGCTTTCGAGCCATTGGGGTAACTTTTTAAAACGAATGGCGCCATGGGCGACGATGTACTACGCCCAAAGCATCCAGTGTTCGGTCCCCTCATCTGCCCGGTAGGTAGTAGCTCTTTCTTTTCCTCGAGCGGTGGTCGACCAACCCCTCCAGACGTCACTCTATGTTCGTGGTGGTATGCAGAAGGCTGTAAATAAGAGAAGACACAGCAGGACGGATGTTGTGTTGACGAACCCTATTAGCGGTTTGGGCACGTTAATGTTGACGAATATACTTGCATTCCTATCCTATGGCTCTTTCCACTCCATTTTTAAGTGTTTTGGAGAAGTTCTTCGGATCCAAATCACTTATATATTACCGGTACTTCCAATACAAATGCATCTGCCAATGCAGCTTTTGAGGAAAATGATTCTCTGACTGTGGGGAATACTTTCTGTAAGTTTCAGATGATGAGGTCCACCAATGTAGTCGACACTGACAATGACCACTGACCTAACGACTTCGATGACTTTGTTGTGCACGTCCCTAAGGAGCGTCGCATTCCTACACTACTATGGATTGTGGCTTACTACAGGCAGGGGCGTGGTAATCTCATCCATGTTTATAGGTATCTGGAGAAAGAAATGGGATTATTACCGATAGGCCACAAAAAAATGTATGGTAAGGTTGTTTTAATCAGAGCCAAGGATCTTGCACAGGCCATGATGCTCCTCAATCTCCTCTGTCCTTCTGATAGCATGTTTGAATCCATCAAACCACAAAGAACATTTAATTATAGCAAGGGGCAAATATACAACTAGGACCGTTTACAAATTCTCAGAAGAGGACATTCTTGCTATGTGCCCAGATAGTGTCCAACGAGTAACAAAGATAAATGGCAGTACAAATATAATCATCCTCACTTTCTATGGCTCGCATATCACAGATCACATTAATATCAGCCCCACCTCTTTTGAGGTTAAGCCTTTTGCCAAGCATCTTTACAGTGTTTTTATTGGTATGAGTCTGGTCATGGGAGGAGGAACTGCATAAACCATTCCTAGTGTGGTAATTGTTCTTTTCTTGACTCACATTCTGCTTCTGACTGTCATTCAGAGAGTTACTGCTTTTTCTGCTGGAACCCTCAACCAATATAATCTTGCCAATGTAAGATATACCTCCTCCTAAAGGATATCCTACACTTGGCTAACTCCCAATTCATCAGCATTGGTAGAGCCAGACGGCAACTTAACTTCAGGCGCCAGAAGGATGGTGGTGTTAGGATAAACACCTCCTCCCTCCACCCTCAACATTCCAATTCGACAATATCTAAAGCGGTTGCAGCACCCTCTTAAGCTGCTTCTTACTCTAGTGAGAAGGTTTCGACGGTTTCACTACATAATAGTTTCTCTGTCTTGAAAACTGTATCATATCCTCATTTTGGTGACCCTTCAACTGATGACAATTCTCAGGCTTTAACTAAAGGTGTCAATGTGGTAGAGATACACGCTGCCATACACTATCCAAAAAGGAAACCCATCAACTGAATTGCAACGTCTTAATGGTTCCTCAGATATACTTGATTACATGGACGTTCCTTCTTGCAATGCGACCGTCTCTGTAAACTTATCCATATTTTACTCCCAATTTCACCAGAAGCGTTCCCGTGGCTTTGATAAATTTCTTGTAGGGTCCGATGAGTCTCTAGATTCAACAGATGTTCTCCCTCGCAAGCTTCCTTTGAGAACATCAGAAGGGAGTAAAATGAACGTCGATTCCTCGTTTTTTGTGACTTCAAAAGATATGTTTCTCTTTTGCTCAAGCAGCATATGATTCTTCCACCTACATTATGGAGGTTGATGTCTATGTCAGTGTCAGTGATACTACTACTGTACAGGACAATACTAATGTGGTTATTTCAAGGAATATCCCTCCTCTTCTCCCTGCACCTTCTCCTAACTTATCCGGTTGTTTAGGGACTCGTGTACAGGTCCCAATTACTGTTCCAAGGTCTACCGTTGGGTTCGCTCTTCTTTTAGTGGCCCAGGATTAAAGAAAACCTGTCGTTTGAGTAAAATATCTGGTCGAAATTGTAGTGGGAAGTCCCTCCTATTACATTAACACTGTTGAAGGTCCTTCAGGGAAATTACCGTGACTTGCGTGCCTCTTGAGAAAATCAGCGGGTTCTTCTCTCTCACTTCTACCCTGCTTGTGTTTGTCTCCAAGAGACAATGCTTGGTGAATCCATTCCCGCCAGTCCTCCTGTATACACTGCATTTTATTCAAATTCATTTGAAGAGCAGGGTCTCTAAGGGGGCTCTTCCATCCTAGTTTGATGAATTGTTCCATGCAAAAACCTGGAGTTTGACAATCCGATCCCTCTCCTATCACACTCACCTAATTCCTTTAACTATTGTAGCAACCCCCTCCCCCAAAGTGAGCAATAATTTATGGAAGAATAAAATTTGCATTTACATGCCCTCCCCCTTTGTGGTAGCCTGGCGGCGTTCTCCAGTACCAGCTAGGGGATCGGAGTTTTTACGGGAGGAACTTTCTCACCACCGAACCTGCCTAATGCGAGGGGTGGTGTAATAGGAACCCACCTCCCAAGCGAATACCGTTGCTCAGCCAAGAGACAACTGTAGGCTCAGGAGGTCGCACGGAAAATATGGAAGAAAAAATAAATTAAGAGAAATTGGTGCTCAAATGACCCACCAGATTATTGGGCCTCCCTATCACAGGGTTTCTCCAGATACAGCGAGTGATGCGGGTCTGGTGTGGTTATAAGTAACTACTTTCTACCTTAAACTACAGGTTGTCCTCAAAAAAAATAAAATAACACTGAAAGTGCAGCACAACAGTGCAGGAAAAGTTGCAAATTTACTTTAATTAATTAATTAACCAAGACAAAGAGACAACAGAGTCCTGCTGGTAAGAGGCCCCGGATACCAGGGTAACTCCACGGACTGTACGTGGTAAATGTTGACGTTTTTGTCATGGGTCCAGCATAATTGGTAACGCTGTACCATGTACAGTTCCGAGCATATGAAACGGAGACATGTCAGCCACCAACTAGGTGCTGTAGTGCTCTCTTCATCTGGTAACACAGATAGGTTTGGAGCTTCAGAGATTCGCAAGCATGATTCGAACATTTTGTTCCTTTCTACCTTTTTTTTTATGAGTATTATCTATTTAAAAGCAAAAGCGAAAATAAACTATCAGTGTTGTGATACAGCAGATTTATGACACTCTGATCATATAAGTCTTCCACACAGTATATGATATAACAGTATATCACATCAGCTTTCCCATAACTATCAAGAAACGAATATTTACCGAAATGTGAAGATCGAGTGTCCAACATGAAGCTGAAATCTGTTATTATAATCCTCTGAAATCGAGAAAGTCAAGTATAACCTAATGTATATATATATATATATATATATATATATATATATATATATATATATATATATATATATATATATATATATATATATATATATATATATATATATATATATATATATATATATACAGAGAGAGAGAGAGAGAGAGCGTAATATATAATCTGCATGCATTCAACTCCGATATTACGTTTTTCTGTCTCATCATATACTAGGAAAAAACCTTGCCTTCTTTCTGACTAAGAACGATGAGAGGGGAAAAGAGAAAGATGACTTAAGAATTTGAATTGTGAGAGAAACAAGTGATAGTGAGTGAAGCAGAGGTGAAATATTGGGGGCAGAAGAGATAAGGAAGATGACAGAATATCACTACTTTATTTCGTTCAAGATCGGTGCCCCGTCCACCAAGCTCGAATCGTGCAGGAATGGTTTGTTCAGCATCATTAGTTCCAATTACTACCGTGGCCTAGTAAGGAAAAAGATTGTAATCCCATTGAAAATATCTGGCCGACGATGGCAAATGAATGGGAACCAGGTAATGAACGAACAAAACAGGAACTCCTTGCTCTCAATCATCGAGTGTGAGAAACTATCAGAGACCGCCCTGACCTTGTAACACGTCACATTATCAACATGCCAGACAGACTTCAGGCAGTCGTTGAAAATATATTTACTTGTTAATCAGCAATATTTTTATGAACCTAATTATGAACATAATTATTGTGACGACGACGACAATAATAGAAATAATAATACTAATAATAATAATAATAATAATAATAATAATAATAATAATAATAATAATAATATATAATGAATAATAACAACAATAATATATGATAATAATTATAATGAAATATTACTACTGTTACTTCTACTATTATTATTACTATTACTACAACTTCAGTACTACTAATGATAACATTTACTAATTTTAGTATGCCGTTACTCTTATATAAAGAACATACAAAAGTTTATCACAAGATACATCCCAATTCGTTATAATAAACACAATAATGTACACGATGTATTACACAGTATGTATACAAAGCAAATTTCTGTTTGTCTATTATTATATTACATGGATAGTGCTCATGTATTATACATCATCAACAGGTAGAAAGGAACACCATGTTCGAATCGTGCGATAAACCTATACCTGACTGCTGTTGAAGCCCCGACCCTATCAGTGTTACCAGATGAAGGAAGCACTACAACACCTCGTTGGTGGCTGGCATGTCTCCGTTTCATTTGCTCGGAACTGTATTTTGGGAACCCTGTAGTTGTGTTTGGCTACACTTTCATAACTTCCCTGGCTGGTGCACGATATATGCTTATGTTAACTGTAAATTCCTTCATAGACAAATAGTATTGTCAGGCTATGATTCATTTATGTTATTTAATTCTATTCAATCAAGGTATATACTGTACTAATCTATATTAGTCTGAAATGGTTATATTGTTAGACCGAGAGTTTTCCCTTAGGTTGGTGGTTGCGCCAGACCCGTCGCCGTGGGAGGAAGACGGCTAACGCATAACCACAGCAGCGACGGCAGCAGCAGGCAGACATCGTCTCCATCTGCACCAAGACTGCAGTTGCTTTAGCTGCAGATGGGCTACATCGTCTCTTTGCCTCCTCCTGGCCAACTTCAGGAGAAATGGCTTGCCATAAATAGTCCTTTCTCCTGACCTACAACCACCCACCACTACCACCATCACAAAGAAATGAGGCAGCAAGTCCGTACGGTGGGGGAGAGGCAGGGAGGAAGCACCACCTCCACCCCCTCCAGCCCACCCCTGTTGCCGGTTAATGCTGCCTCGCCCACTCAACCGGGCGAATAGTGGGAAGGCACCACCACCACCACCAACACCCGAACTTTCCATGCAGGACACTGAGACGGAGGAGGACTCTGACACCAGTTCCTCCTGCAATACCAACAGCAACACCAACGATACCAGTGACAACATGGATCTGGAAGATGGAGGGGAGTGGCAGACGGCCGGGAGGAGGAAGAGAAAGAGGAGAAGAAGGATGGACAGCCAGTCATCGGAACAACAGCTGCCTGACACCACCAAATTTTAGATGACAGCTTCTCCTCGCCACGACCTGTTCCAACAACACATCTGTCGGCGACGTGACCCCAACATCTTCCAGATCAGAGAAGAGTGGAACACCTCAATTCAAAGACCATACAAGTATACTAAAGTTAAAAATAAATTGCCGCCTTAATGTCCACCACTATGGGTGATATGCTAAAAAAAACAAAAGAACAAGCCCCTGGGTAACACCCCTTTTCACTAAGGTGGATTCCTGGTTGTCAGGGGTTAAATCCCGGGTGCCGGGGGAGGAGGTACACCAGAGGTTTTGTGAGATAATTGTTAAACATCTTTCATATTTCCATCTGTATACCAACGGTTCCAAGACGGATGAATGTGTGGGTGTAGGTGTATGATCGAATGAATGTCAGTTAAGATTCAGACTGCCGAATCATACATCGTTTTTCTTACAGAACTTTTTGCTATTAATAAAGCTTTTGGTTATGCCCTATCGACGACCCACGATAGGATAGTTATTTTTACAGATTTATTAAGTTCAATTAAAGCTATTAAATCTTTGAATTCAACTAACAATGATATACAGGGTAATATAATTAGTAAGCTGTTTAGTGCCAATAAATCAATCAAGCTAATATGGGTACTTTCACATTATGGTATCTATGGCAATGAACAGGCTGAAAAACTAGCCGGGTCAAGTGATGATCTAGACCTTAGCATAGTCCGTATGGATCTCAGGTGTTTGATTTCCTTCATTAAGTCTCAAATTCATTTCATGTGGCAAAGGAAGTGGACCGGATTAAACATCAGAAATAAAGTTTAAAAAGTTATACAACCCTGGGCTACATCATCATGGCTTAGCCACAGAGACGAGGTGGTGTTGGCCTGACTGAGGGTCAATGCCACATGGGTAGCACATCTCGAAACATATGTTAACCTTAAATTTCCCCCCATGTGCCTATCATGTAACTCTATAATATATATATATATATATATATATATATATATATATATATATATATATATATATATATATATATATATATATATATATATATATATATATATATATATATATATATATCTTTTAATCATAATTTGTGGTGTGGCAGGGAAAGTGTGGCTGGGTGTGGTGGCGATCACATCGGCATGGGGAGCGACGCTATGGTTGCTCCAGAAAGTGTGGCCTCTTGCTCTTGGGGGCAAAATAATCAGTCTCGGTTCTGCCATTTTCTACAGTTGGAGAGTCATGTTTGAAGATCCTCCAACCAGACCACCCAACAACCTGACGGGACAGGTAAAAGAAAAACCACCATTATACATAGCATAGCACTACATGAAATGGGTAACACGTAAATAATTACAATTACACTAGAAGCCATTGAAGAAATATATTTCATCCAATTTACCTCTTGCTGTCCTTGTGGTTGTTGTGGTGTGGCTACTTGGGTACATTTTTACAAGTTGCCACAACAGGATTTAATTTGAAAAATATATAAGTCCTAGAAGGTTTTAGTGTGATTTGAGTGATGTCGACCTTCGTTTCCTTTGGAAATGCTTCGTTTTCGAGATGGGCCCCTCTCCCCCCCCCCCCCCATCCAACAATCTTGGGGGAGAGCCTGGGAAATCGGAGGTTTTAGGTGGGAGGGGGGAACTCATAATATAGTATATTTGCCTTTCTAGATTGCACTCATGACATACTTCGATCTTAACCATAGCATCGAGATATTACAGAATTAAAAAGACCTTACTTGACCTAACCTAACCTAGAAGGGGACATCCTTCGGGACCATGACATACTTTGGGACCTAACCATGACATGCTTCGGGACCTAACCATGACATACTTCGGGACCTAACCATGACATACTTCGGGACCTAACCATGACATAACTTTGGGACCTAACCATGACATACTTTGGGACCTAACCATGACATACTTTGGGACCTAACCATGACATACTTCGGGACCCAAGCTTGGCATCCTTCGGTCTTAACCAGAAGTTCATCAATATGTTATAGAAATGGGAAGGCCATATTAGACCACTTGTTTCATACACCAATTTACCTTAATTGGAAGCAAATGATGTGGAAGGTACTGGTTCTTGTGGCAAGTTGTATGGGTGGTAGGTGGACTGGATGAATTTATATTCAAAGCACTTTAAACCTTCCAAAAATCAGTAATAATAACTGATCACGGACAGGTGTATTTTTCAATAAGAGGCACAAGTGGGTTTTTTTATATAATTTCTGTGCTTCTTCAGTAAAAAATCATAAAACCAAGCAGCCAGGTGAGCCAAGGGTAATCCTTCTCCACAGACAAACACTAATGTTGTTCTGGCAGGATAGATGGATAGAGACTGGAGTTTTAGTGACGTAGTCACGTGTTTGGTCCATAACGAGATGATAGAATTGTGTGAAAAACTGATTGGTTAGATTTGGCTTGAAGTTAAAAAATGTGCCACCAGGCAGCAGTGTGGGGCACATGATTATCATGACAACCACATATGATCAGCTGATCTATGTTTTGATTTCAATGCAGATGGCAGCCATATTGTTTTATCTTGCTAAGACATTGAAGGTAAGAAATCATGAGAGTGGCCTTATAACGCATTTATAATGGATATGATACAAAGAAATATTGTAGTAGAAGATGAAATAGAGCATATTGTAATAAGGAAAGTGTGAAAAACTCAATATTATAAAATTTTGGGACTACACTTATAAGAGGTAATTAGTGTTATACCGCATCTGCGAGGCAAATGGTAGGCTATATAGCATAGTTGTTTGCAATAGTGAAATATAAACGCTGGTAATAGTAAAAATAAATAAATCGAGTTGTGGCAACTTGTAAAAATAATCCGCTACTTAATATTGATTAGAATAAATGTGTCTTAAAATTACATTACAAATATCAACACGAAATTCATAGCCATATTAGCCATCCCTCACAGAGCTAGAATAAAGATTGTTGTAGGATCGTCACTTTTTAGTGGATTTGACGAGATCTGCCCACATGGATTAAAAACCCATGTGAGGTGTACTGCAACCGGAGGCTTTTTTTTTTTTAATACTGATGCGTGGGTCGCCAGCACACAGGGGGTGCATTATGGTCTCTTGCCTCATGGCTCTTGAGCTATACGACCTGGTGGTCTGATCGGGCCACCCTCCTTCGCCTATACCGTGTTAGGTATATTCCTCTGCCACAGATGCCCAGACCAGAGTTTTAGACCCTGTTCATCATGCTGGGATACATCTGGCAACCGGAGCGTTCAGGTCGTCCCCAATCCCCAGTCTCCTGGTGGACGCTAATGTACCACCTCTGGATCTCCGTCGTGAGACCTTGATGGTTCGTGTTTGGCATCGATTACATCGATTTCCCGACTCCCTTCCTTGCTTGGCGGTGTCATCTGATATCATGTCTAATTATTACCTTTCACATTCTCGTACACCATGGCCCTTTGGCTTCTGGGTCGGGAAGGTTATGGAGATGGGAATTGAAGATTTCCAGATTCGTCCTGTGCAGGTTCCCAGTGTGGCTCCATGGCTTTTTCCGAAAGTTTTCCCTTGCACCTGCTTTACAAACAAAAAGGTATCTCTTCCTCCTTCAGTGGCTCGTTCCCTCTTTTTAGAAAATGCCTTCACTCACAGGGAGTCGCTCCCTGTGTACACAAATGGGTCAAAGTCTGATGCTGGAGTTGGCTTTGGAGTTGTTTTTCCTGACTTTTGCTGTGGCGGGAGGCTTCCTTCTGTCATGTCGATTTTCACTGCTGAGCTCTCGGCCATTTTATATGCCATCCAAGTGTTTTTTTCTCTCCCTCAGCCTTCTTTTACAATTTTCAGTGATTCCTGTAGTGCCTTGCAGGCCTTGTGCAATTTTAACTCTTCCCATCCCCTGGTGTTGGCCATCCTTGAGTGGCTTGTCCTCCTGGGTCGTCGTGGCCGCAAAGTCACTTTCTGTTGGGTCCCGGCCCATGTGGGTGTCAATGGCAATGAGCGGGCTGACGCCCTGACTAAGGCTGCGGTCTCCAGTTCTCGGCATCCTGCCAGGCATCATCCTGTCCCTGCAGCGGACCTTCGACCCTATATAGATGCTGCTGCTCGTTCCTGCTGGCAGGACAGATGGGACGCAGTCGGGGCTAACAAGCTCCACGACATCCGCCAACGCCTTGGTTTGTGGAGCTACAGCGGCCTGTCCCGCCGGTGGGAGACGGCTCTTGTCCGTCTCCGCATTGGCTACACATTATTGACTCATGACTTTTTAATGGACAGGATTAACCCTCCCTACTGTGATGATTGTCTGGTCCCTTTGACAGTACGGCATTTTATTATTGAGTGTCCCAGTCTTGGGGACCTGCGTCGTAGGCACCTCTCCGAGTACCGGATGGGTGACGGTTCTTACAGTCTCTCCCGGGTGCTCGGGGAGGAGGCTTGTAGTGTGGGAGGGAACACTCTCTCCTATGTGGAGGAGGCTGGCCTCATCCATAAATTGTGATTTTATTATACTTATGGTGTTTAGATAGTTTGATATTATTTAGTCTTGATTCTTTTTTATATATTAGTTAAGTTGACGCGATCTTTTAGTAATGGTGTGTGTTTATAGTTTGTGTGTAATTTAGTTATGATGTGTGTCCCTTTCGGGAGTTTGTGATTTTGTTAGTTGAGGATAATAATTTTGTGTTGGGCGGTATATGACCCTAGCTGTTGCGCCGCCAGATGCCTAGTTGCATTAATAAATAAATCAAATCAAAATCCCACCAACGGGTATCAATATGCATGGTCAGTTCCATAATAATATTTAAACGTAAATCATAACACAGTGTAACAGTGACAAATGATGACTTAAATATTTTATGTGAGAATATTGCTGTTAAAGCCGAGTTTTTATTTCCTTTCTGTAAATTGTGCCATTTTTATCGTCGAATGTGATATACAGTTACACACCGTTTCCACCACACAGAACTTTTCTTTTCTTAAAAACCGCCTTGCCGAGGTGGGGGGGCTTGTGTATCTCAGAGACCTGGCGAGCTAGACTAGAGGGGGCTCCGGCCCCTGCTCTGCCCCGATATCGGGGAGAGAGGGCTTCCCATGCTAGGAAGGTCGCCAGTGAGAGACCAGACTAAATAGTTCCCATCCTTCAGTTCTTCAACTATCCCTCTTTTCATTTTATTTCCTTCCTGTTTGCTGTCACACCTCTCTCTCACCTTTTTCTGGCGCTATAGGACCTCGATGTTGCGGCACCTAATACCCATCAATCAATCGTTCCACAGTTCGTAGTTTTAATAGATTATGGTGTTGGATGAGTCACGTCTACGTATTATATAGTATGTCAAAATGTAATTACGATGGCATAATAATCAGAATGAAACAATGTCCTCACCCACGTGTCATCTCGGTTCAGTTGGCACCACTCCCGCGTTTCTCCTCTGCCGTTGCCAATGTTAGGCCAGTCAGAAATTCGAATCCATATTCTCATAGTTAAAATATTCGAAACATTCATATTTTTAATTTTAAGGATATGAATGTTTCGAATGTTTTAACTTATGGATCGGGATTCGAATTTCTGACGGGCCCAACATTGGCAACACGAGGGGAGAAACGCGGGAGTGGAGCCAACTGTACATGTCAGATACATCGTCCATTATGTCAAAATGTATAGCATTTTATTTTAACGATAGTTTTGGGAGCTTCTGTACCAGCAATGGTATTTTACGACGTACGGTGGCATTATAATAAGTACCTGAACTCGTTTTGGAAGAGTAAATATTCTCAGCCCATCACATGAGAGGAATTGATCTCCCTACCTTACAGGTTACGAGTCCAGCACACTAACTACTCAGCCACCTGTGGCTGCAGCGGACGACTCGATTTGATGAGTTTCAAGCTTGACTAACTGTCTGACTAGATTGTCTTGACTAGATTGTCTGACATAGCCAATGCCAAAACACAGAACAACTATTGCCTGTAATGTCCACTTTTTAACTTATTACAACAAAGACTCAGATTAGTTAACACTTGGAAACAATTGTTGACAGTGATTAACTAGATGTTATTCTCCTGCGTTATCCTCACTTAAATTTACATTAGTATTGAACTCTCAGTTTGCCCTATGAGGCACGAGTCACTTGTAAATATTTGGGCTGCTAACTCTACTTTATGTCTGCCATATATGGGTGGAATAAATTAATTAGAACAAAAATCTCTCTATCTTTCACTCTCTCTCTCATTACAATAGTGTTCCGGTTTCACCTTCATTAGAGGGCTACTTATAATAACTTACTTAATACTTACTTATATGAGTCACTTAAACACTCAGACTTACACCCGTCACATGATGCTCCAATACTGCTGACCTAAGCTTGAACAGGAAGAGAACGGGACTCACTCTCAGTGGGAACCACTAACACGCCAGCATGAAGTGACGACACAGGACAAGGGAAGCGCCCTAGTTGCGCTCCTAGAGCCTCAGTTAGCTACCGATAACCGATCCGATCACAGGTTACTCTAGCGTGTAATCTCTCTTTAAAGTTAGCCTCCTAGCCGAGCTTAAACTCGTGCAAGCTACATATTGTGACTCTGTATACTAACTCGTGTTATAAATAAAAAGTGATTAAACTACTTTAACCTTGTTGTATCTTCTCAAACCATAATAGTTATAGAAAACCTAATAATTAAAATCAAACTCCGAAGAGACAACAAAGACAACAAACCAGTCACTAGCCACACTACCTACATCGACTCATGTTTGGAAGTAAGTAAGTCTTTCTTACACCAGAACATTTGGTGAACAGCGGTGAGGATACGAAATAAATGGTTTATAATAAAAGAGAAAAAGAAAGTTACAAAAGCAAGGAATCCGAGAAAAAAGCACAAAATAATAAAAGGGTAAAAAAAGAGAGTGTAAGAGAAGTGAAGTTAAGCGAGACAGAGTGAAGAAGAGGTTACAGGAGTGAGAGCGAGAGGTCACACTGGGTCAACCCAAATCAGCACCTCAAACCACAACAACGCTAGCCTCTCTCGACCCTCACAGTAGCCAATGGTGACGTCATCGACCCTGCCACCTTACACCACACAGTCGTGGCTATTACGTCATCATTATACTCATTGTCACTCTGCCAGCTGATTTTAACCACAACAACTACCATACTTCATCACACAAGGAAGGACGTAAGCGTGGTTATGGTACGACATCACTACATCACTATACCTTCTATGCTTAACCATACAGTATAGTCAAAGGGAAGTGATAATCGAACTTCAACTTCATCTTACGGGATTATAACTCACAACTCAGTGCAAAACGACTAGGAAGGACGTTGGCCTGGTTATGGTACGTCATCGCGACTACAACTGAAATAACAACCTACTACAAACAACGTTTATTCCTATAATATGGTCAGTGCTAGGTACATATAATTATATATTACAAATATATAACACACACATTCCTACATCATCACACTAGGATATAATATTATATGTACACGTATTTAACAATATTTCCTCATTACACATTCTATGTATTCATAATTGTGGGTATTAATATGTGCGTATGCCTTCACGTATATATTCAGATGTGTTCTTGTTATTTTTCAAGCAAAAAGTGACAGGGAATGAGTGAAAGAATATGTATACTACCGCACTATAACTAACACTAGTTAAGCAAGCGAACTAATTCAAGTGTAAGTATTATGCAAAGTGCAACTTCTCTCTTGAGTAAATATTATTGCACTAGATTTAGACATACAAGGTAGAGAATTAACCACTAATATTTTTCCTACTAAATCTACATAATTAACTGACTCGTTACTAATAACCTACACCTGATAACACTTAGTAATTTCACCTAGTAACCATCAGAACGTACTTATTCTACGGCTTCACAAACTAACACTTCATCAACAAAATAGCAATTAACACTTCATCATACGCCGTGGCAACGAATAATAACTCTACAACAACAACAATGGCAACTAATAATAACACTTCATCTACTATTACTAACGGTTCATCCCAAACTCATGCAGTGAAATCTTTCACTTGGGACATTGTAAATTATATTGTCCATTTTTTTCTTAAGGTTGTAATTTTCATGTGCATATTCCAGTTACTACAGATTACAAATGACAACATAAGCTTCGTAAGTGGACATAGTAAACCAGACTTCATTGCTAGGACATTATTGACTGCAACTGCACTCACCCATCCAGATATCTTATTTAATTTTCTTCTATGTTGTGAAAGCCTCATAGATGTTATCGGTAGGGGGCAGTTAGGCAGTCCACTAGCAGGGGTACACAGAATGGTTAGAAGTATAGTGAGTAATTGTGTAACAGTCAAACTAAGTAGGACTCTAGCGTTAGCAGGTTCGACCATTAGCCATGCTAAACAACTCTTATGGGGGTCAGAGTGGTTGCTGTAAACACACACACAAACACTCAACCAAGCACTTCACACACACCACACACTACAAATTTCACACCACAGAGCGCGAAGAAGCCTTATTGTATGATCTGTAGGAAATATGGACACAGCCTAGAAAAATGTTACTTTGATAAGAATAATCTCTCAAATGCCAAAAGTAAGGATAATAATAATAATAATAATGTAGTAAGTGAAAGTGACAACAAGCCAAGTAATCAGTTTTGCATTATTCATAACAGTGTGACACATAACACAGATAAATGTAGCGTAACGTTGAATGCCAGGTATGAAGTCAATAACAAATGTGCAAAAACAGGTGAAGATTTTAACAAACAAAACACTTCACATTAATTACATAATAAATAAATATACTTGTTGCTGCTTTGGTTAAAGTGGATATTCTTTCACTTCCTTGTAACCTGGGGAATACAAATGTTTCTTTAGCTGTAGATACAGGAGCTTGTGTCTCCTTTACTTTCTGAAGTAACATTTAAACGGCTGTTAAGGGAAAACCCGCAGTAACGATGGACTATCCAGCCATCAGATTTAAACATTTAACTACCTTATCTGGTAGTAGACTAGTCACTAAAGGAATAGTACAATTTCCTATCACACTTTCATTAAGTAGTCATAGACTAGAATGTACCTTCTATAACTGTGAAAACTTCAGTTTACCAACTGATGGTCTATTGAGTTAAAAGAATTAATCGAACATAACCTTGACATTGCAATCTCACTACAGTTAATTATATTTCAAGGTCGGCTGTACCCATGTTGACATGTTGACCTCTGAGTCATCAGTCACCAGCCAGCTGGGTGCTGGGGCACTCAAGGGAGAATGTCACTCACACATTAAACTGGCAGGCACAGTCAAAAGTACTACTCATTTTCCAAGTAAAGGGTTTGTTATCATTAAGGTACAAGTGAAAGGTGATAATTGAAGGAAATTAATGTCGGTATATCCATAATTTCTCTGATACAAGAAGACACCTTCATTGAAGCTCTAATTTTTAACAAGGTTAATCTGGCAGTGAACATTAAACCAGGTACTTATATAAGTGACTTTCTTGTGTTTATTAAACCCATAGAGTGGAAAAAGAATCTCCTCCCTTAGCCAACATACACATTGTTGATGAATTGCAATTTACGAAAACTACTAATGAATTAAGAGAGCATGTAAAAGTAAATGATTTTCCTTCACATCGCACACAGCTTTTACACACATTAGCAAATCACAGGTCGGCTATTGCCTTACCTGGTGAGCGGTTGGGGAAAACAACACTAGTAAAACATCATATAAAATTAACTGACACAGATCCAGTATATGTTAAAGCTTATAGATTACCTCATAGTCAGAGGCAAATAATGAATAAAATGGTGGATGATATGTCAAAAGAAGGAATAATTGAACCTTCAAACATTCCTTATAACAGTCCATTGTTTTAGTAACTAAGAACACAGGTGATTTCCGTCCTGTTATAGATTTTTGGAAGATAAATGAGAAAACTGTCAAGGATAGGTGCCCATTACCTGTGCTTAATTAAAGATATCCTCAGGGAGATTGGGGAAAATAATCGAGTCTTTACTAGTCTTGACTTGGTGGATATTGGCAAGTAGAATTAAATGACCAATCCAAATCTGCATACCCAGATGACTTAATTATTGTCAGCCTGATGTAAATTCACACCTTCAGAACTGGATAGAGTTTTTCAGCGACTGCAGGATGTTGGATTAAAAGTTAAGGCTGAAATAGAGTTTTTTGGGTCATAAAGTAAATAGTAAAGGAATTCACACTTTGGATTCCAAGATTAAAGCAGTAAAGGAATTTTCTCAACCTACTACAGTAAAGTAAATAAGGAGTTTCCTTGGATTAGGTTCATATAACAAGTCATTCATAATGAATTTTGCTAAAATAGCCAACCCACTAATAAGACTCCTGAAGAAAGATATCGAATTAAGTGGTCACAAACAGAGTAGGATAGCTTTGATCAGTTAAACTTAGCTTACATTCTACTCCTATCTTAAGTTACCCAGAACCTTCCGTTTTCTCTCTGTACTGAAGCATCAAACGATGGTTTACGCCCTGTCCTTATGCAGCATACCACAGAAGGATGTTGCAGGGCTTGTGTGTATCCCAGTCGGGTGGTGAAGGATACAGAGAAGAAATATAGCGTCACGAATTTGGAAGCTATAGCGGTGGTTTGGGCCTTAAAGACCTTCAGGGAAATAATTCTAGGGTATCCTATCACCGTATTCATGGTAAAGAAAAAAAAAATTGACAGGTCAGTTAGCCAGATGGTATCTCAGAGTTTCAGCCTATAATTAAATATCTTCCGGGGCGTTTTAATAAAGTTGCAGATGCCTTATCTCACAATAGATCAGCTGCTGCTGTCATTCCCACTAACAGTGATGTAGACTTCAATGTGGAACTTGTTAGAACTGAACAAAAGAAAGATAAATTTTGGGCAAGGGTCATTTATGCTTTGGTTCCAGGGGACGAAGAAACTAACCTACCGGAGTTACCCATTCCACTAACACAGTTTGAGGTAATAGATGACACTTTGTTCAGGAAACTTGAGAAACAGACTAACATTTCTTCACAAGTAGTAGTCCCTGATACACTAATTAAGACTGTACTAACACTAATGCATAATCATCCACAAACCAGAAACATATTAAGAATTGTGAATCATATCATGCTCATAAAGGTAATACAATGGGCCCAGCTCCAATTTTAAATTACCCAATACCTGAAAAACATGGGATGTAACTGGTATAAATATACTAAGCTTACCACACAAGCGAATTTAACGAAGGTAACGAATTTAATTTGTCAGTACACCACACCTAGGGTGATACTAACCGACAATGGTAAAGAAATTACTAATAATTGTTACGCAACATATGTGATCAATATCATATAAAGTAAACTTTTATTACAGCATATCATCCAGCAAGCAATCGCAAGATACTTGAAGTTTTGCGACAAATGGCTAATCCTATGCACGGATCATGGGAAGACTGGAATTCTTTACAGCTGCCTCCATTAAAGGTTCCATAAACTCATCAGTGGGCAAGTCCCCGCATTATATTCTATATGGAACAGACAAACGACTTCCATATTAAATCATTACTGGACATTTTCCTCCAGCATATAATATTGATGACTACAAGTGTTTAATAACATCCATAAGGAAGTCAGGAATCACCTAAAAGGTAGTAGGCAGGAGATGTTGATCAAATAACATACTCAAGCTGTGAAGATAGATATTGCTGTAGGGGAAAATGTCATGATAAAATCCCCAGAAAGAGTATCAAAGTTAACTCCAAAGTTTGTTGGTCCGTATGAAATAATCGACATCACCATGAAAATAGAAATAAAATAAAAATAAAAGGTATAAAACGGGGAAGGTAGAAATAATGCATGTAGATAGGAGTAAACAGATAAACTTAAATGAAACATCTAAAATATAAACAGCACAAGCACAAGAAATACTAACCTCCACTCCCACATATCTGTCTTCAAACACACACACAGACAAAAACTAAGGTCTGCAACATAAACTAAATAATGACATTTATTTCAAATGGGAAACAAGATTCTATTACTGTTTTTGCTAGGTATAGCGCGTGTTACACTTGCCGAACAAACAGCAGTTACAGCCCAAGTACTGAAGCCAGGTGCGCTTCAGGTGCTTTGGTTGAAAATAGAGTAAAAGTGTTGATAGTGGAAGATTTAGTTACTGTACAACTGGAAGTTCACGGATTGCTAGAAATGCCAAAGATAATTTTAAACCTTGGACAACATGTATCAGACTTACACAGACATATAGAAACTGCTCATGCTCGTCGTCAGAGACGTGGCCTTTTTTTTTTAATTTCATGGGTTTATTGAGTAAACAGTTGTTTGGGACAGCAATGGCCGATGATGTCACTGTCTTAGGTAAGAAACTAGGGGGGGTAACTACTGCCTTAGGACAACAGAAAAGAATTGTCATTCAAACTTAAGAAGCTCTGGCCGATGATGTCACTGTCTTAGGTAAGAAACTAGGGGGGGTAATTACTGCCCTAGGACAACAGAAAATAATTGTCATTCGAACTTAAGAAGCTCGGCAACACCTACGACACAAACCCATGAAATAATTGAACGAACTAACTAACCAACTATCTTCTGTGGTAAACGAATTAATTGGAATAGTACCTAACATTGAACTCATCCAATTAATTAGTGAGTACATAGCAGCCATTGACATAGCTGTTAAGAAACTTAATTATTTAAACGAAGTAGTCATAAGTGACTTGGTAGATACTGGATTGGGTAGAGTAAACTCGAAGTTGTTACCTCTATGGCAGTCACAGGCAGCAGTGGAAATAGCTATATTTACCCTATCTGACGTGGAATATTACTACTCTATCATTGGACTCATTCTAACTGAGACAAGATTCTATTAATGTTTTTGCTGGGTATAGCACTTGTTACACTTGCCCAACAAAAAGCAGTTACAGCCCAAGTACTTTGGCCAGGTATTTTGGTTGAACACAGAGGAAAAGTCTTAAATATTCCTTAAAAGTCAAAAACGTCAATTAATATTTGGGAATTACGACCATTTCCAATTAGAGTAAATAATACCCTGCTGGTTGTAGACAAGTCATACATAGTCTCATCTGAAGATTATACTGCCATAGACACCTTGGAAAAACATTCATTGGATGACTGTCGCACATCATACTTACACTTGCATGTACTGTATGTCCTGGTTATATGTTTACTTAGAATTTAGCAAACAAGGCACAGTGTGACCTTTCATTCATAATGCCAGAATCAACTTTTCCCACATCTTACTGTACTTTCAAAACTGTCAGTAATATTTCCTACCATGAGCACTTCAGTACTAACCACTACTACTATACAAACAGAGAATAAGTGTGATATAATTTAGCAATGGTAGCCTAAGTCCAACACGTTTGGGTGGATGGTTATTATATGGCTCAGGGTCATTGTGAGATTAGGAATGAACATTTTTCTTAACTTACCTACTCATTACCATAAAGCTCTTGTGTCCACACTTTCTACAGAGTTAATGTCAGAGTTAACCTTGTAGAAAACATCTCTATAGATAACATAATTTTTTTTTTAGATAAAATAAAGATCCTTCAATTATTAATAGACTCAGAGTTTACCTCAAAGTTGAATAATTTGTTACCTTTACATCTCTTAAGAGAAGTTGTATTACCTCTACACATCATACCTGCACTAATGTTAATTGTTGTACTATTGTATTTAGCTGGTGTATACGGAAGGTGTACGCTTGGTACCAACAATTATTAGCTCACGAACGGCAAAGACAAGTGTCACAAGGTAATGAGGATACAAATGTATAGGCTAATTACACACCACTAC
Organism: Petrolisthes manimaculis; assembly: GCA_034508575.1. Lineage (NCBI taxonomy): Eukaryota > Metazoa > Arthropoda > Malacostraca > Decapoda > Porcellanidae > Petrolisthes > Petrolisthes manimaculis. The sequence continues at coordinate 1,665,664 of JAWZYT010002861.1, read as the reverse complement.
ACATTTAGATAGGATGTATTTACCCATAATGTATATTGGACATGTAATATTAATTATTATCTGTAGAAATAATAAAGTACATCTACAGACTGCATGTATTCCAATAATAATAATATCTATATATTTAAATCTTAAGTTTCATAGGGAAAATATTAATAATCAATCTGGAAAGATATGCCAGAAGATAATAATACCCTTATATAACAACATGTAAATTATTATAAATGTTCCTTCGAGGGCGAAGGATGGTAGTGGCCGAGCATTGTTCCGGTTTCACCTTCATTAGAGGGCTACTTATAATAACTTACTTAATACTTACTTATATGAGTCACTTAGACACTCAGACTTACACCCGTCACATGATGCTCCAATACTGCTGACCTAATCTTGAACAGGAAGAGAACGAGACTCACTCTCAGTGGGAACCACTAACACGCCAGCATGAAGTGACGACACAGGACAAGGGAAGCGCCCTAGTTGCGCTCCTAGAGCCTCAGTTAGCTACCGATAACCGATCCGATCACAGGTTACTCTAGCGTGTAATCTCTCTTTAAAGTTAGCCTCCTAGCCGAGCTTAAACTCGTGCAAGCTACATATTGTGACTCTGTATACTAACTCGTGTTATAAATAAAAAGTGATTAAACTACTTTAACCTTGTTGTATCTTCTCAAACCATAATAGTTATAGAAAACCTAATAATTAAAATCAAACTCCGAAGAGACAACAAAGACAACAAACCAGTCACTAGCCACACTACATACATCGACTCATGTTTGGAAGTAAGTAAGTCTTTCTTACACCAGAACAATAGTGTAGCAAGACACAGTATACATTTACAGGCCTAAAACCTGGAACTGCTTTGAAGTCATAATACAAACACATATTTCAAGAGGAGAAAAATCCGCCACTGATTAGAAATTAAACGGAAACATTTTGGCGAGGTCAGTAATGCATACGAACAATTGTAAATTCTTGGATGTTTTATGTGTTTCTGGCCATTCGAACTCATGAAAGTACCACAATACCGAATATCTATGTACATTTTCATGTATTTTCTTACAGCTGCTTGTAGGCTGGTGGCTGATTGGGTGTCTGGTGATTAATTTAACGTACCGCTCGTCCCTCATCTCACATCTCGTGGTTCAGGGCAAGTCTCAAGAGATCAACTCTATGGAAGACCTTATTGAGCGGGATGGCTGGAGTTGGGGAACTCCAGATTTGAAGGGTGCATTAGAAACATTTTTTAAAAGCAGCCCCAACCCCGCAATGCAGAAGGTCTACAAACAAATGCAGGTACAATTGTCTCCATTTGAACAGACTTCAACCAGGCATTGATGGTAGTAAAAAAATATAAAAAACATGGAAGTCTTAATCTTTTCTATAATGGCCAGTTTATTGAACAGCATATCCCTTTCTATTAAGTAACAACAGCAGTAAATCAGTCAGTTGATTTGTTAATTAATTAGTTTGTTTGCATACGAACTACTAACGCAGTTTTCATTTTACCTGGCCGTAATCTATATATTTAGAACTCTTATGCACCCAAATAAGATTTAATACTACAGTAAGTAAACAGAACTCCGAGGCTACTGGAGGTAATGTGTGTTCATTGGAGGTCTTTCCTTCCTAGTGAAATTACAAAAATAACCCCGTCAATAGGAGACCGGATGAAGAAAGATCTGACATAGCTCATGTAAAAATGAGCTGTGAAAATTTCAGATATGATAAATTTGGGTAATTGCAATAATTTTGCAGTACTTCGTTACTAATTAGAATTGTGTTCAGCTCTGCAGAGATGGTTCTGGTTAAATACCTAGCATAGCTGGGACGTATGGTCTGGTCAGATCCTTTATTTTCATATACACTCCCCTTCCCTTTGTGACTGTATATAGTATCTTAATTAGACTTAGAGTAATTACATACGCTTAATGTCGATGTCATTTACAATTACAATTACTTATTCGAACATCTATTTACAATTACAACACTCGATTACAAAGAAGGGAATATACCAAATACAATTACAGTTTTAATACTCGGTTTTATTAATTCCAAATTATAGTTGCAGTTATAAATATTACACTATAGTTTGTGTTCAATTATAATTCAATTATTTCTTACCAAGTTAAAAAAAAACTTTTGAACGAGTTTCATCCCATTATAAAATAATTTGATGCAATACTTCTAAATATAAAACTAATATGAATTTGAAACTCATGAAATTTTGCAGAATTTTTTTCTTATAATAAAAAATGTATTTGTACCTTCAATATATTTGAAAAATATATATATATAACTCATATTAAAACTAAAAATTGGTGATTACGGAGTACAAAACTCCAACTTAAACAATAAATTGTAGAGGAAGCTTTCACTAAAATTATACGTAATTTTGAACACCTCTGATATTAAAAGTCATCATTCTTTAATTAAGCATAACATAATTTTTTTACATATCTCTATTGTATTTAATTGAGACAAATTAAATTTTAAAATTCTATCGTGAAAACATAATGTTATGCCAATTAAGTGTACTAATGTGTTATGACAAAACATAAAGTTGTTGAATAATATATGGCCTGATTCACTCTCCATCAATTTATGTAACATTCGTGACATTTCCTCTAACTTTCCATCGGTCGAACATCACCTCCTCTCTACTAAACCTCCTCTTTTCTTCATCAACGAAACTCAGAAGTCAGCAGGCTATTCTCCTGATAAAGCTGAACAGTTCTCTCAGATCTTTGCCTCGAATTTCAATATGGACGATACAGGCGCTGTTCCTTCTTCTAAACCCTCCTCTAACTTACTTATACCTGTCATCAGAATCTATTCAAAGGAAGTATCTTCTGCCTTCAAACTCAAAAGGTGTATTGTCCAAATGGGATTCCTTCTGTCGGTCTCAAGAACTGTCCTTCCATGCTGGCTCCCTGCCGAAGGAAACGTATCTGTGGATATATAATACAGGATGTATAGACAAGACATGCACCTACACATATACATACCACACAACACAGTAAACACGCCAGACACACAGACATACATTCACCAATTCTACATTCATACTGTGTGGCGAGTGCTGGCAACTATTCCCTGCTTCCGGCCTTCCGGCGGAAGAATACATCAACAGACTTTGAGTACACAGAGCTAGCCCCAGGCGGTCACTTACTGTACCGTGACGCCTCTCTATATATTTCCTGTACTTGTGTTGTAACACCGTCCTACCACCAATAAACGTGTTACCTGCATTCCCTGGAATTCCTTGAAGCAACCTACGTCTTGCTACAGTTACAGCAAGACTCTTATTACCTAATCTTAATAGGTGACTCTCAGAAGACAGAGACGAACAGTATCCATTATTGCCTGTCACCAAACAATTTTCCTTTTTAATGGATGTTTGCTGTGATCCAACTCCCAACTCTCCAACTATCTCCATATTGCTCAAATCTTTTGTCTATATAAAGTTTTTGAATTTATTGTCAACTGCAAAATTCAAAAATTTCTTTCTCGTCACGATCTTCTTTCCAATTATAAGTATGCTTTCCTTCAGGGATGCTCTCCTGGCGATCTTTTATCCTCCTTTCTGATTCATGGTCTTCCTTTGTTCATAACTTTGGTGAAACTTTTACTGTCACATTTGATAGAGTCTGACACAAAGGATTAAATTTCGAACTTTCTTCATTCGGTTTCTATTCATTCCTCTGTGCCTTACACCCCCCCAAACGGGAATCGCCTTGACGAGGTAGGGGGGCTTGCGTGTCTCTATGACCTGGCGAGCTAGGCTAGAGGGGGCTTTGGCCCCTGCTCTGCCCCAATTTTGGGGAGAGAGGGTTTCCCATGCTAGTAAGGTCACCAATGAGAGACCAGACTAAATGGTTCCCATGCAATAGGCTGCCAGTACGGGCCAACAGTGCTGCCCTCCAGAGGGACTGCCTTCTAGGGGCAGTCCTATGTTGGATGGTTGGGTGTCTAGGCCGGGTGATGTTGGGGAAGGGGGTCTCAGCACCGTCGTGGGCAAAGTTTCGAGCCATTGGGGCTGCTTTTTAAAACGAGTGGCCCCGTGGGGGAAGAGGTACGCCGCCCGCGGCAACCAGCGCTCGGTCCCCTCATCTGCCCGGTTGGTAATAGCTCTTGGCTCCTGGGGCCAACAACTTTAATTTAATGATATATTGATAAATTAAAACCCAAATCTCTCTCTCGAGCGGTGGTCGACCAGGCCCTCGAGACGCCAAAATCTGGTCGTGGTGATGTGCAGAGAGCTGCAAGTATGAGTAGACCCATCAGGTCGGGTGTAGTGTCAGAGAACCGTGTTAGTGGTTGTGACACATAGATGATAACGAATGTACAGGCATCACTTTCGTATGGCGCTATCCACTCCATATTTAAGTGTTTCGGAGTAGTCCTTCGTATCCGAATCACTTATGACTGTGATTACATTCAATACAAATGCTGCTGCCAAAGCAGCATTTGAGGCAAAAGATTCTCTGACAGTGGGGGATACTCATTGTAAAGTCCAGATGATACGATCCTCCAATATAGTAGATAGTGATAATGACTACTGCCCTAACCTCTTTGATGACTCTACAGAGAATGTCCCAAAGGAACGTCAGGTTCCAACACCCTTTTGGTTTGTGGTGTATTACAGGGAGGGACGTGATAACCTTATCCATGCTTCCCGTTATTGGAGTACTACCAATGGGCCACATAAAGAAATATGGTAAGGGCGTTTTAATCAGAGCCAAAGATCTTACTCAGGCCATGATGCTCCTCAATCTCCCCTGTCCTTCTGATAGCATGTTTGAATCTATCAAACCACACCGAACATTCAATTATAGCAAGGGGCGTATATATAATGAAGACCTATACGAATTCTCAAAAGAGGACATTCTTGCTATGTGCCCAGACAATGTCCAACGAGTAACAAAGATGAAGGGCAGTAAAAATATGATCATCCTCACCTTTTATGGTCATGGGAAGAGGAACTGCAACAACCGTTCCCGGTGTGGTAATTGTTCTGCTTCTGACTCACATATTATTTCTGAATGTCGGTCAGAGAGTTACTGCTTTGACTGCAGAGATGCTCACCCCTTGCGATCTCGCCAATGTAAGATGTACCTCCTTGAGCAGGATATTCTCCACTTGGCTAATACCCAATTCATTAGTATTGGTAGTGCCAGACGGCAACTCAACTTCAGGCGACAGAAGGATGGTGGTGTTAAGACATACGCCTCCACCCTTCGCTCCAAATCAGTTACAGCACCCTCTCAACCCTCTCAAGAGGTAGCTGCTTTATGTTCCAGTGAGAGCGTTTCTAAGGTTACACTACATAATACCTTCTCTGTTTTGGAAACCTTATCAGACACTCATTCTGGTGACCCTTCAACTGATGACAATTCTGCGACTTTAGCTAAAGGTGTCCATGTGGTAGAGGTTCACGCTGCCACACGCTCTCCAAAAAGGAAACTTAAGTCACCTAAACGGTCACAGAGACGTCTTCATGGTTCCTCTGAGGCACTTGACTCAATAGATGTTCCTCCTTATAAAGCAACCATCTCTGAGGACTCATCCGTAGTTTCCTCTCAATGTCACCAAAAGCGTTCTCGTGGCTCTGATGAATCTCTTGATTCAACAGAAGTTCCTCCTCGCAAGTTTCCTTCAGGACCATCAGAGGAGCGTGAAGTTAATGTGGATGCCACTGATGTCGCAACTTCAAAATATTCAGTTTCTTCTCCACTTGAACAGCAGAGTGATTCTACCACCTGTATTATGGATGATGATGTGTCTGCCTGTGTCAGTGATACCACTGCTGCACAGGACAATACATATGTAAATGTTTCTAAGAATATCCCAGCTCATATACCTTCATCTTCTTCAAACATATCAGATGTTTCAGGGACTCGTCAACGGGTCCCAATTACTGCCCCAAGTACTACTCCTCGGGTTCGCTCTTCTAGTGGCCCAGGATTTGACAAAACTTATCGTTTGAGTAGTGGAAAGTACTTCCATGAGGCTTCCCAAAAAACAGGACCAAAGTAACACTGTTCAAGGTCCTTCAGTGGAATTGCCGTGACTTGCGTGCTTCTTGGGAAAAACTGCGCATTCTTCTCTCTAGTTTCTCTCCTGCATGTGTTTCTCTTCAAGAGACAATGCTTGGGGACTACATTTCTGCCAGTCCTCCAGCATACTCTGCATTTTATTCAAATTCATTTGAAGGGCAGGGTCACCATGGTGGCTCTGCCATCCTAGTTCGTCGAGATATTCCATGCACGAGCCTGGAGTGATCTCACCCGTCTTGTACGGGACCTTCCCTCTCCCTTTATTTTATTGGGTGATTTTAATGGGCGTCATCCTCTGTGGGGTGATAGGTCGATCAACCCCAGGGGTGTTTTATTAGCTTCTTTTATTGAGGATGAGGGAATAAGGGTTTTAAATACGGGAGATGTGACACATTTTAATAGCCCAACTGGGACTTTTACCGCCATTGACATTTCCCTTTGCTCACCCAGTGCTCTGTTAGATTTTACTTGGAGAGTGTTGCCCGATTTATATGGTAGTGACCATTTTCCTATACTTTTACAAGGTAACACGTATGAACCACAGTCTCGTCTTCCTAGGTGGAAATTAGAGAAGGCTGACTGGCAGTTTTTTAGAGAGCTAACTTCTTCGGTCTCTTCAGTAGCCGATTTTGGTAGCTCTGATGAAGCAGTAACATATTTCACTGATGTACTCCATTCAGCCGCTCTCAACTCTATCCCTAAAACTTATGGATACTTTCCCAAACGTCCTGTCCCTTGGTGGTCACCAGTCTGCACCACTGCTGTGCGGGAGAAGCGTGCTGCTTTCTCTCACCTTCGTCACAATCTTGGGGCCCCAGCTCTTTTAGAGGACTTCCGACGGGCAAGGGCCCGGGCTAGACGAGTTTTAAAAGAGGCACGACGTGCATCTTGGAAGGCCTATGTGTCTTCAATTAATAGTAAAACTCCACTCACCCAAGTGTTCAAGAGAGTCCGTAAGATGGCGGGGAAGTTTTCTCCTAGTTCTCCACCTGTGCTTAAGGTCAATGGAGTTCAGATTATGGATAGTTTGACAGTGGCCAATACCATGGTGGAGGTTTTTGCTAGAGTCTCCAGCCGTGACTCTCGACCTCTGGCTGTAAGACATGAGTTAAGAGACAAGGAGCGCACTGCCCTGGATTTCTCAGGGAACGAGAATGAAAGTTATAACCATATATTCACCCTGAGAGACCTGTATTCTGCTCTCTCTCTCTGTGGGGACACTTCTACTGGGCCAGACAACATCCCATATGCATTGTTGCGACACTTGCGACAGAATCTGGGTGGAGGGTGTCTTCCCTTCTGGGTGGAGGGTTGCTACCATCATTCCTTTCTCCAAGGCAGGCAAAGACTCTAGTGTTGCCCTCAATTACCGACCAATTGCTTTGACCTCGTGTTTATGTAAACTATTTGAGATGGTGAATGTCAGACTGGTATATTTCTTAGAACGGGATGATTTTCTGTCTCCGTCCCAGTCGGGTTTTCGTAAACACCGTTCCACTACAGATGCTCTGGTCAGGTTGGAAGCTGCTGCATGTGAGGCCTTTGCACGACATCAACACCTTGGCTGTGTATTATTTGATTTAGAGAAAGCATATGACACTACATGGCAATATGGCATCCTGCAGCAGTTCCATGTATATGGCCTGCGAGGTCACCTTCCACGCTTTCTTAAAGAGTTTCTTAGTGGTCGCAGTTTTTCTGTAAGGGTTGGTACAACATGATGTACGGTGATGACCTAGCAGTCTGGTTTGCTGCCTCCCGTATGTCAGTGGCGTAGCGGTGCATGCAGCTTGCCCTTGACAGAGTGTCACGTTCTCATGGGTTTCGATTTTCTCCTGCCAAGACGGTTGCTATGCACTTCTGCCGCATCCGAGGTGTCCACCCTGATCCGGACTTATTCATGCATGGCCATCGGATACGCTGTGTCAAGGAGACTCGGTTTTTGGGTCTCCTTTTCGACAAACGTTTGACTTGGGTTCCCAACTTACGTACACTTAAGGTCTCTTGCCTCAAGGCTCTTAATCTGTTGAGGGTTCTGAGCCATACTACCTGGGGAGCTGATCGGGCCACCCTCCTTCGCCTATACCGTGTTTTTATTAGGTCAAAACTTGATTATGGGTGTGAGGTGTACTTCTCTGCCACAGATGTCCGTCTCAGAGTTTTAGACCCTGTTCATCATGCTGGGATACGTCTGGCAATTGGTGCGTTCAAGTCATCACCAATCCCCAGACTCCTGGTGGACGCTAACGAACCACCTCTAAATCTCGCCAGTCCTCTATGGTTCGTTGTTGGCATCGATTACATCGACTTCCCGACTCCCTTCCTTGCTTGGCGGTGTCATCTGATATCATGTCTAATTATTACCTTTCACATTCTCGGACACCATGGCCCTTTGGCTTCCGGGTCAGGAAGGCTATGGAGGAGATGGGAATAGAAGATTTCCAGATTCGTCCTGTGAGGGTCCCCAGGGTGGATCCATGGCTTCTTCCAGAAGTTTTTCCCTGGACCTGTTTTACAGACAAAAAAGAATCTCTTTCTCCTCCAGTGGCTCGTTCCCTGTTTTTAGAACATGCCTTCACTCACAGGGAGTCCCTCCCTGTGTACACAGATGGGTCAAAGTCTGATGCTGGAGTTGGCTTTGGAGTTGTCTTTCCTGACTTTTGCCATGGCGGTAGACTTCCTTCTGTCATGTCGATTTTCACTGCTGAGCTCTCGGCCATTTTATATGCCATCCAAGTAATTTTTACTCTCCCTCAGCCTTCTTTTATTATTTATAGTGATTCCTGTAGTGCCTTGCAGGCCTTGTGCAATTTTAACTCTCCACATCCCCTGGTGTTGGCCATCCTTGAGTGGCTTGTCCTCATGGGTCGTCGTGGCCGCAAAGTCACTTTCTGTTGGGTCCCGGCCCATGTGGGTGTTGATGGTAATGAGCAAGCTGATGCCCTGGCTAAGGCTGTGGTCTCCAATTCTCGGCCTCCTGCCGGGCGTCATCCTGTCCCTGCAATGGATCTTCGACCCTATATAGATGCTGCCGTTCGTTCTTGCTGGCAGGACAGATAGGACGCAGTCGGGGCTAACAAGCTCCGCGACATCCGCCAACGCCTTGGTTTGTGGAGCTACAGCGGCCTGTCCCGCCAGTGGGAGACGGCTCTTGTCCGTCTCCGCATTGGCCACACATTATTGACTCATGGCTTTTTAATGGACAGGATTAACCCTCCCTACTATGATGATTGTCTGGTCCCTTTGACAGTGAGGCATATTATTGTTGAGTGTCCCATTGAAGTGAGAGAATAGTTGGTCCAATATACCTGGGCTACCGAAGCAAATCCCTGGAAGATGGGACCAGACCTGACTGGACCAGGGAGTCTGGAAGCTTCCAACCGCCAGGGATCTCACAGCAGGCAGTGCTTAGGACCCAGGTCCATGTTACTACAAAAGTTACATGACACCAGTCCTGAAGGGACCATATAGGTATAGTGAGCATAGACTGCTGCATCCAAAGGGATAATGCATCCTTGTGTGCTGGCAGTCCACACAGCAGTTATGTCAGAGTTACAGAGTTAAACACCTCTCATTAAATGCTGGCAGCAATTCTTTAATGGCTTTACTCAAATAAACTTATATTGACTTGGATACGTCTACACACTGAAACACTTGCAAAAGGAGATCACAAAATATTACTTACTGTAATTAAACAAAATATGTACAACATGGACATATCTTAAGCCTCCTTTCTGTACCCAGCACGCACACCAACATTCACTACCGAGTTCCAACAAGTCACGTCGATTCTCGCTTCTTTTATACTGACCGTACAGACACGAAAACAACACTACCCCCATACCTCACCCTATCCTCCCCTCAATGTCCCTTTTGTCCCTGGGTATGGACGGGAATTCACATGTCCACGGCGCAGGAGTTTCTCTCACAGGGTCTCTCCTCACGTCGACCTGGGAAGCCCCAAAGGCTACACTTGTACAACAAATAATGAAACAAAATAAAGACAAATCGGGCTTACATAACAGTGAAAAATAAAGAATTTAATAAAAGAAACAGTCCCCTTAATCTTCTTAAATATGAATCTTATTCTAAACTGTCTGATAACATTGGTTTTGTATCTATTATAGCTTACATTACTTTACTTGCACTTTTGTTCTCCGAGCCTTACAATCATAAAATCCAAATTCCGATATTTTTGAATATATGTTTAGTATCGTAATGAATAATCCCTCCAAGCTACCTTCACTAGTATTCGAATACCCCTGAATATTTTAATCTATTACTCACACTTCCTACCCCTCTCCAATCTTCCAGACCCATAACAAGAATGATGAGGAGTGTATGAGACTTGTGATTGGTGGTGGGTACGCCTGCGTTCACAGCAACTACTTACAAATGCAGATCCTATTGGATGTCTTCTATACAGACAAGACTGGCTTCACCCCCATCCACATCAGCACCTCCAAGTACATTCTCTTCTCCGGCAACTCATTCGGCATTAGGTGACAATACTGTATTATGTAATAGATTCCCTATACTCCCATTTTGCCCAATTATCACTGAAAATTTTCTGGTATGTATCACCAAAGATTTTGCTCTTCAATTCGAGTGAATGTTCAGTACAGTAAATCAACAATATGAAACGCACTTTCTGTGTCTGTTTATTTGTTCACAAACCGAAAAATATGTGGAGTATAGCCGGGAGGTTGTACTGCCAGTGGAACAGGCGCAAATGTAAGTAGCCTATTGAAGCCTAATATTTCTTGGGAAATACCTTATTAGAATTTACGATACATATTGTTATGCATAAACCACACTCGGTAGCAACTTAATTAGTTACAATATATTGCTTATAAATATCTAATATATCATTTCATTACGGGAATATATTCGTAAACAATATAATAACATTTGTTGGTGGGAGCTATGCTTGATTTTCCCGCCTGGGTAGGACAGCTGTTCCGCTGGCATTACAATCTCATCGCTATACCCTACATATTTTACGAGTTTTTTTTTAGTGTGGCTTACTTGATTTACTTGAAATGTAACTTAACACTGGGTAGGTGGTGCATCGCTTGATATATTAGTCATCAAAAACTGGTGTCTTGTTAATTATATTAGGTAAAATCTGGATTCATTTCAAATAATAAAGAATATCCCATGGAATACAGCATCAGAGTTGGATTTAGATTACAGAAGAAAACATTTAGCTACTTGATCCAATAATTCTCTCCATCTCGATCACTGGTGAAGCTTTACCCCTCTCTCCCCAACCCAACCCCTCCTCTCCTACCACCTTCAAGTGAGTGGTTCACATCCATGATCACAAGTGGTTCGGGATTCAAATTTCTGGATGGCTCAACATTGGTAACGCTACCCCCCCTATATAACTCCGCCCACATTTCTCCCCTCCCCCCTCCACCTGTCAGTGATACCATAACCGTTGAGGCCCACACCAAGGCAAGGGTGGAAGAAGTATGGACCATTGATCTGTCCGGAGCTGTACATATATATTGAAAGAACCCACGTACAAATTTATGTTGAAGGAATTGGGATAAAAAGGGGATAATTAACCTCTACTGACGTTCGTTGAACCAACACAATGAAAGTCCAAGATAAGTCACGGTAAGGTAAGTTTCATCACTTAATTAATTAATAATATAAAATCTTAATTCCCCGTCACAGGCTCCCTTCATTATATTTCTCCTGCATTTGTATTCATATAGAGATTATGGAATTACCATGTGAACAGAATAACTGCATCAAAAAGTCACAACAGTATCTTGTTGCAGACCAGGTGCACCATTCTTGCAGCACTTTCGACTGACTCGTCAGAGGTTGCAGGAGACAGGGCTAATGTCCTTTTGGACAAATGACGTTATTGACACCCGCAAGAGTCAAGAGAGGTTGGAACAGCGCTCGAAAGAGCATCCCGATTATTTTATAAGCATTGTGAGTGGTGAAGTTACATGTATTCATTTAGTTGTAAACAAAGCCTCTAGAATTGCAAGAACACTGAGAAAATTACAATACATCAGCTAATTGCGGTCTTCTGGCGTATACATTACAAATATTTTTTTTATATGTTTTTTTTATCTATTAGTTCATATTGTCTTATTATTCTTTTTTAGATCCCAGATGGAGAACAAGTTGTGTTGGGATTACATCACCTCCTGGGGGCCTTCCTTTTTCTGGCTGTGGGCAGTGTTTTGGCTTGTCTTACCCTGATTGCCGAGATATTTACCAGCTCCAACTGATGTTTCAACCATTCTTTACCTACGCTTCATAGCAACATAATAAGATTTTATTAATTTTCTCACGCAATATAAATGTAATTCTACATATCTAAATGCAATCCATGTTCTCTATACAATAGAAGTCTGCCTTGCATTAAATTGTTCTCTTCATCAACTTACCATATTTATTATTCTATATTCGCTATAACTATATTAGCGTGCCATACGGATTCGAAATGTTCATGACAAGGAATATGTGCAGTCCGTTCTTATTTCACTATCATATATTATAGGACGATGATAATTACTGTATACTATGCAAAAGATTTTTAGCTTAGGTAAATCTTATGGAAGGGGATATTGAAATAAAGTTATACTTCAGCTTATTTAGCTATCATTACCCATTAAATATATCGTGTATTTAATTACGCTTAGTTCTTAAGAATGTAGTCATCAGTTGTGTTGGGTAAATAAGCAATTACTGTATAAACCGAGTTTTGATCAAATTCTTTCAGTTGACCCGTAACAATTGTAGTCACACTTGCACGAAATATGTGTAGGCGACATGTTGTGAAACTTGACGAGGAACATTGTTACAGACATATCCGAAACACTAATGATAACAAAATGTTGATAACTTTGCTTGATTCGTATTGATAGTACAGTTGTGAACAATACTAAAGCTGCTGACATGAAGCTAACACAGCAGTTATCTAGTATCTTGGTTGTTGGTTGTTAAATAATTCCTGCATAAGATGAGGAAAAGTCTTTGCTATCTCCAAATATTTTATTTTACTGCTTCTATGCTAATATATTTATTGCAAGCTGCTTCGAATACAGCAACTCTGAGCATGACATTGCTGCTTTTGGAAGCAATGTCCAAATTGGTGCCCATCCTAGTTTGGGATCTTGCTAAGTTGCTCCAACCCCATGACTCTGGAGAAGGGAGATTTGGATCTCTGACATGGGTCTGACCCCATACATGGCCACACTGGTATATTTTGCGTGTTTCAACAGCGCTGTTCTGGTTAGTGGTATGGCGTTGAAGGATCTATCTTTATAAGTGAACATCTGCTTCCTGGCTGAGTTCACGGTGGTTTCTGCACTTCCTCGGTCATACATAAAAAACATGTATGACTCCCGTATCGACATACAATCTTCGTCAAAACTTCCAGGTCATGTGACAAGTCTAGCAAAAAATACCGTAACAGCATCGAACGATTTCCATGAGTCGAAGGCTGTTTTTTTGCCCTTCCTAGCAAACGATGAGGCCGTGTTACAACCGGTGAAGGCGTGAAACATGGAAAGAACATGTGCCTTCTCTGCACTCAAAGATGTGGCGATCTGATGAGCAGGGATGTATCTGAGATGCTTCCCAGTGCCAAACACTATCCACAGCTGGGTATTTTCGAGTAACACAACAGTAGACACAGCCAGGACAACAACATCTGTGTCTACTATTCGTAGCATGATTTGATTATAACCTTTTCCGACCGCATCCATGTCGTGCAGGAGTTTGCGTGTATCGTGAGAACACGGTGCCAATGTTGACACATCTCGATCGACACAAAAGCAGAGCACATGGTCACCACATGTAGAGTACACTTCCTTCTCTATTGGAACATTGTCCATGACTTGATGTGCTAGGAACTCTGTGTTGTTGTCGTCAACTCGTAGGAACTCTTGCCAGTTTCCTGGGATGGAATGGGTTGCTGCAACACGCCTTCTGACACACTTTCCTAGTTTCACTCTTGTTGTTGACTTCAGGCTGTCTAAACGGTGGACATCCCAGATGATGTCTAGCCATTTGACGTTAGCCAATTGTGCTTTGATGTACGGAAGAAACACAATTGTGGCATACTCTTGGAAGGTTTTTAATCCCACTGGCTTCATTATGTTCATGATAGCAGTTCCATCCAATATGATGACGTCGATGGCTGGAGCTTCACCTTGGGATGTGCACAATTCCTCCAATCAGTGTGTGAGATCTGCCTTCGTACTAATCCGCAATCATCTCAGCTGAGACAAGGATGGCAGGTATGCATGATTTTCTTGCTTGAAAAAGTTCTCCAAGTCTCTGTCATGTGTCTGACATGCGATATACAGCCTTGAAAATAGTGAACAGTCACTCTTGAGTGATGTCAACATCTGTGTACCTTTGGATGGCATCCTTTTCGTGGGTGTGCAGAACAATGCCAGATTGTTTTAAGAGATTGGATCTGACACAGTTGATGTGGGATCAATCAACTGATCAATTACTTAGCTGTCGTATTAGTCTTGTGCTATCGTTTATATTCCTCTCATAGTTTCCACTACAGCTGGTTCTGCGATGTCTTTAGTATCCAGAACCAGAAGGTCTCCACTCCTGTTCATGAACTGATTCCCTATATGTTTTCGATCACGGTTACGAGAGCCAACACTTCCTTTGCAAAAGCGACTTGTACAGCAGCCGTGTGCTCATGACGCCTGCCGTTGTTCCTGCCAGTGTCGTGTTGCAGGCAGGATGTTTCGAAACTTCTGATGGCCAATTTCAGGTCCAGTTACCATCCATAGCAGCAGAGCTCTAGGGTTTTGCATCATGCCGATTGCACCACCATCACCTTTGACGAGTACGTTGTTTTGCTTGTGTGAATGGTCAATAGCTATGGCTGAGAATGGACGGGTAGACTTGTGCACAACGAAGCTGCCTCGGTCAAACTCCTTCGCAACTTCTAGGAGTCGTACATGCAGTGTTGCCACGTCACATATATGTACAGGAGTCCAGCGAGAGTAGTGGGTGTGGTCCAGGGCAAAGAACCATGGAGCCAGTGCTTGCAATGCATTTATGTAGAGCTAGAAGTTTCCTTCACGAAGTGATCACATATACACCAGCAGAAGGCATTCTAATTACATGGCCATATACAGCCATGGCTGATAGTGCTTGACCAGGGTCCAAGGAGTGTTGGAGAGTAACTGAACAGAATTTAAAAAAGTGAGTCTTCTATACCTCTCTCAACGTTGAGAATGGTTTGGAAAATTCACTTGTTCGAACTCTGTTCAGTTGCTCACCAACACTCCTTGGATCCTGGTCAAGCACTATCAGCCGTGGCTGTACCAGTATTTGAACTGCAGATAAGCCTCCACTTGCTTCATAATCCAATCATCAAGCGTCATTAGTGCATTTGTTCCCAGAAGAACTACAAACTTTATGCTCCCCATACGATTCTGGCCAGTACCACTGGATGCTTTTCTCGATCGCAAACAAAGGTTGATCTTCTGTGATGACAGAAACCTGTCCAGGATTAAAATGTTCGACAGATCGCTTGATGAGATCCATGGAGTGCCGATTCATGTCCACAGACTTAGTCTTAGAGTCGTCAGAGAATGGGGTAGAAGCATGTAGGTATAATCTAAGAGGAGACGGCATGAGCCGCTCGTCCTGTACACCCAAAGTGAAGCAAGGAGCGGAGCCTATTACCCTACCCCCCATTGACTCAAAACATTCCCTCGCCCGCTTTACTCCCATTATAATTATGGTCTTATTTTCTCATATATCCTATAATCATAGCCAGAAAGAGACTTGAATTTGTTCCATATATGATAACTACATAAAATTATCCAATTCTGTATATTATCTAAAGTACTTAAACCCATTAAATATCGCTGTTTCCAGCTAGAGCATTACCTCTTCTCGCAAACTTTTCCTAGGAGTATGAATGAAAGAATGAATTGATTAATGAATGAATAGCTTATTTTATGCAAAAAGTATAGTAAAATAGAAGGTGATAGCTTACACACCAACCCACAGACCGTATTATAACGTTACAGAGAAATAACAACAAGTACAGTTGACCACACGTGAATCTGGTATGCCTCGCTACTTGCGAGATACCTACAACAGGAAGGAAAGTGAGAAAAAGTTATAGTTTGTTGACAAGCAGGTAGTAATAATATTTTACTGTCTGCCTGTCAACAAACTACATATTTTTTCACTTAAATTTCCTTTCGTTGTAGCCAAGCACCTCACAAGTAACGAACCATAGGCCTACCAGCTTCATGTGTGGGTATTAATTATATAAAGATTTTAGTATGAGACTGTGGAAGGCCTTGTGTCACTCTTTATGTATAGTATATAAATAAGATTATAATTATACAGTAAGATGTGTATAGTGAAGTGAAGATGTGTGTATGTGCTGTGAAGATGTGTGATCTGCAGTGAAAATGTAGCCTACATAGTGCAGTGAAGATGTGTATAATGTAGTGAAAATATGTATAGGGTAGTGAAGATGTGGTGTGTTGTGATGATGTGTATAATTAAGGTAATGGAGATGTGTGTATAGTGAAGAAGTGTATAGTGTACTGAACATGTGAAGATGTGTATATGGTAGGCCTACTGGAGATATGTGATGTGTAGTGTAACACCCAGAACTCATGTAATTGAGTTGACACTTGACATGACACTCAGGTGTGTTGTCTTGTATCAAACACATTTTACCATTTATAAGCCACATGGAATCTTACCATGATGGCTGCATGTTACTGCATAAAGTGTGTCATCACTTACTCAGTTTCAGTTCACTCAGATTTACACAGAAACATTAATTTTACTCATCAGTCCCAGGCCGTAATTTCACAATTATAAAAACTCTTTCCGCACATTGGCTTAACTTAGACTACGGTTTTTCAACTTACACCTAAATTCTCAACAACCAAATAGTCTACATAGTAAACACAATTATAAATTAAATATCTTTAAAACATTATGAAATATGCTAAAACATTCATAATACAATCTCTCAACACTCGAGTTATCCTTCAGGCCAACCCTAACTTAGGCACAAATAGGTCCCCCCATGGAGCCAGTTTATCTTTTATAACCCTGTCAATGCTATATATACGTCAGGTTATACATTAATAGTTAATATCACAACACTATAATAGCCTTGGCTTTACAGTTTTTGTGTGTACAGTATTAATATTCTACAGGACATGGGTACGTGTCGCGGTGTGCGAGGCAGGTGATGAAATTCACTTCGTTGATTTGTCAATTTCTGTCGTATATTTTTCTATATGACTTTCTTAACATACATATGAAATGTAGTATAAAGACTCCTGTCTCTCTGGGTACACCCATATGCTGAACACGCCAGCATTATCATAAAAAATGGCAAAGAATGTTGGTGAAATTGATGGTCCGACGTGATCAGCTGTTCAATGTTTTGAGTCAATGGGGGGTAGGGAGGATATCCGACCAATAGAAAATTGGCTTCACTTCTGTGACGTCATGCCGCCTCCTCTTAGATTATACCTCCAGGGGTAGAAGTGATGTGATGCTAACATCGAAGTTATGTTGTGGTTGTCCACTGGAATGGAATGCAGCCCATGCGATTGAATCTTCAATGCTCTGGACCTCTTTCAGTACAAGCCTTAGTGTATTGTTCTGCTAATTCTTTTCTTCTTCAAGCGTTGCGTCAAGAGCACTACTACTACTACTAGTAAGAACTCCAGTAGTGATCAAGACTGCTGGGTCTTTATTTCTCACAGTCCCGTGAGTAAAGATTGTGTAGGATTCTGGTAGTTGTGGTAGCCTCTTGTTTGAAGTTCCTGGCTGTAGGATGGCTCTTTCCCTCTTGATGCCGTCAGATTCATCTTTTATTTTCTGGAACAGTGATATGCATGTGCCATGAAATGCATCATGGGCCGTGTTCGAGCTGGGATTGTAGTCAATATTATCGACTGCGGCAGTTCTTTTCTTCTTACTCACATTCTCCTCTATCCTAATCATTCTTATACTCATGTTTTACCTCGCATTGAGTTCGAATTTCTTTCGTATTTATTGCTTTTATCTATGAGTAGAGTTTCCTAACCTCTTCCCCCCTTAACGGGAACCGCCTTGCCGAGGTGGGGAGGGCTTGTGTGTCTCTGAGAGCTGGCGAGCTAGACTAGAGGAGGCTCCGGCCCCTGTGCTCTGCCCCAATATCGGGGAGAGAGGGCTTCCCATGCTAGGAAGGTCGTCAGTGAGAGACCAGACTAAATAGTTCCCATCTTTCAGTTCTTCAACTGTCCCTATTTTCATTTTATTTCCTTCCTGCTTGCTGTCACACCTCTCTATCACCTTTTTCTGGCGCTATAGGACCTCGATGTTGCGGCACCTAATATACATCAATCAATCAATCAATCCTAACGTCTTCTTTGTATCTAGTGGTTTATTTAAGACATCTATTTTTTATCTGACTTATATAAATTTTCTTAGTGATATTTGAGTCAGATGGATCATGAAATCAAAGAGTATGTTTATCACATGGATGGACTCCACATTTCTCATAGACCTTTTACTTTCCATCATTCCAGTCTAACGACAGGTTGGAATCTTTTTAGCCTTGTCCATTAATATTTTCAAATAACAGTGTAAAATATATGAAAACTCATGTTTTTTCTCACTGTTTTAGTTAATAGAGCGGCGCCACGTAAGTAATGCTAACATTCATTTAATTTAATTCCAGATTCAGCAAGAAAGTGCTAATGGAGAAAAAAAAAAGCTCCTTCACAAATATAGTTATTTATATTAGATTGTGTGTACTGATGTTAAGACTATGAATTTATTTTATTCGTATATTGTAGGACACCTGGTATTAGTTTATTACAGTTGTAGTGAAATGCGTTATGAATATAGTGTTAGGCACTGCCATGATAGTTTTCTTGTTATTTTCTTAAATTAATACTATGTTATTCCTAATTTTAATGCAACTTTTTTCTAGAGTTTTTACACTTGTTTTCTATGAGGAGAACTGGTGGACAGGCGCGAACTGACCAGAGGTGGTTGAATTCCATTTGTTTTCGACTTCGTTCGGCTGCATGAATCTTTCGAATCTCTAGGGTTGAAGCCAAATTATTCATACTCATTGTAATACTGTTTTCTGTCCTTGGCTGCCGTTAAAACCCTGCGTGATAAGCAAAGTTTTTTGGGATATAATAGAAGGGAGAGAAGAAGGACGGAGAAGGAATTATAGAGAGAGAAAAAGGAAAGGAAGGAGAGGCAGTAATGAAGGATGGAGAAGTAATTAGAGAGAGAAAAAGAAAGGAAGGAGACGGAATTAGAGAGAGAGAAAGGGAGGGAAGGAGGTAGGTGGGCAGGGGGTGCGAGGAAGGTAGCAGGGGAGACAGAGAGGGAGGGAGGTAGCACGGGAGACGGAGAGGGGGGAAGGAAAGAACAGGAGACAGAGAGGGAGAAGAAGAGGGGGATAGGAAATGGAAACCTTAATATTCATCAATAAAATCATTCTAATTTCCCAGTAAATACAGTTTGACTGAATAGGTGGATAAACCACAATATTCATAGAATATTACTTCAAGGTATATACAGTAAATAACTACGAGAATATGAAAGGAAAGTGTGGTAGGAAATAGAGGATATCATACATCTGGACATGGGGGACGGGGTTCAGTGTTACCAGATGAAATCTGCGTGAGACAAAACTGGGGTGGATGTGAATACTTGTGGCCGATAGTACAGTCGGCGGCAAAAGTCCTGTTGCCTCACTTGCTTCACCGAGGCACGCTATGTTCATAGACTCGAGATTATTATGTGTAGAAAACGTGCGTATTTTTTCGAGTCCATGAACACTGCATGTCTCGGTGAAGCAGGCGAGGCGACAGGACTTATGCCGCCGACTGTACATACGATAAAAATATGTTTTACGTCTTTCGGTGGCCTTATAGTTAATGCCTGAAACTCAAATCGGAATAGTAAATATTATCAGGCCCTCACCTCAGAGGATCGATCTTCCGACCTCTAGGTTATGACTCCAGAACACTAACCACTCGGCCACCTCCCCTACACCAAGAAATTTCGCCGACTCATTAAAAAAATACCTCCTACTCAACCAGCATTGGAGACCCTGTAAGTACGTCAATCTCCTAATATGATTAACAGGAAAGGTGACACCGCCAACGACTTGTGGAGTTACATGGGCAGGACAAGGTGGCACCCCATGGGGAGGATGTATATTAAAATAGGTATATATGTAAATGATTGTAAGTATACGTCAGAAGTTATGCAAGCTTGTAAAATGGTATAATCTGTGCAGTAAATATATATAATTAATGTTACGGTGCCTTATTTACATTGTTCATAATGTTCAATGAATATTCCAATACTTATTTGATTTGTTTATATTATATTTTGTGTATATTAGAAGTATGATAAAGGGATTAATTATAGGATGTCGAGGTTATGACGTAGACAGGGCGTGGAGTTGATTGATGCGCTTCTCGGATGTTTTTTGTGAGTGAGGAGAGAGGTCTCATGGCGGTCGAGGACAGTGGACGGTGTTTGGGTGTTGTGGTTGGATTTGAGTGATAATTTCGGACGTTCGTCATGGTCTAAGGGCATTGTGAGGTTTGTGGTATTGTTGTTGGAGTGTGGTGATTCTTTAGGGGGTGATTAGGTGGTGGTAGAGGTCTGTACCAGGTGTGAATTGAGGTACATGTGGGTGGTGAGGCGGCCACAGGTGGCAAAAGGTGTGGTTGTGGTATTGGAGGGTGTCCACTGTCCTGGTGAGTTATTTGGTGGTATTTCTGATATTTGATGTTATTTCTGGAGTGTGATGTTATTTCTGATGTGTTAATTTAAGGTAATATTTGGTATTGTGGTATTGGAGGGTGTACACTGTTTTGGTGGGTTATTTGGTGATGTTTATAATGTGTTAAGAGTGGTGTGGTGTGGTGATGGAGTGAAGAGTGGTGTGGTGTGGTGTGGTGTGGTGAAGGAGTTAAGTGTGGTGTGGTGTGGTGTGGTGTGGTGTGGTGTGGTGAAGGAGTTAAGTGTGGTGTGGTGTGGTGATGGAGTTAAGTGTGGTGTGGTGTGGTGATGGAGTGAAGAGTGGTGTGGTGTGGTGAAGGAGTGAAGAGTGGTGTGGTGTGGTGTGGTGAAGGAGTGAAGAGTGGTGTGGTGTGGTGTGGTGTGGTGAAGGAGTGAAGAGTGGTGTGGTGTGGTGATGGAGTGAAGAGTGGTGTGGTGTGGTGATGGAGTGAAGAGTGGTGTGGTGTGGTGAAGGAGTGAAGAGTGGTGTGGTGTGGTGTGGTGAAGGAGTGAAGAGTGGTGTGGTGTGGTGAAGGAGTGAAGAGTGGTGTGGTGTGGTGTGGTGAAGGAGTGAAGAGTGGTGTGGTGTGGTGTGGTGTGGTGAAGGAGTTAATAGTGGAGTGGTGTGGTGTGGTGAAGGAGTTAAGAGTGGAGTGGAGTGGTGTGGTGTGGTGTGGTGAAGGAGTTAAGAGTGTTGTGGTGTGGTGTTAAGGTGGTGTCTGTTAGTGTGGTTTTGGTGGTGTTGTGGTGGATGATAATTATTGGGCTATTTTGGAGTTTCACCCAAGGTGGTGTGGTGGTATATAGTGAGGTTATAGTGTTGATGTGTGTGTGGAGTTTTGGTAGTGAGAAGTGATAACATTGAGGTACCGGTATATATTCTAATATTATATGCCCATGTGTGAATGTAAGGGGGGGGGGATGTATTAATTATTTGTGTATTAATATTATTTATGTTTGTGCATTTATGGTAATCATATTGATACCCAGGTATTTTGTATTTATTGTATTATTCAATTTTGTATCTTTTTCATGTTCATTAATAATTACTGGTACCATATTAACCCAGTTAGTAATGTACATTTATGTGTATTTTAATATATGATGCATTATGTTAAATGGGTATTTCAGTTACTTCTCCAACCAACCCTAATTAACATGACTATGGTATATTTAATTTTTATTTTCCTTAACGCTAACTCTCGTGCTGTACGGCAGGGCCAGGAGAGGGTTGGTGGCAGCGTTTGGATCCAGCCATCATTACTGCTGCCTTGGGTTTTGGCGTACCTGGGGGTCTGTAATTGCCTTGTCCTGTGTAAGCAGCTCCTCAGGATGGACTGTTATTTCTGCTTCCTTACTCATCGTTTATGGAATCATTTATATATATATATTTTTCTGAGTCCCTGAAACTATTGATGTTTCCGGATGTGGAATTAAACCCCGGCCCTCGTGTTAATGCACCTGCTTGTTGTAGGTTGTTGTGCTGCAACATTAGAGGTCTTTACACCAATATTCGTGACTTTTCCGTGGCTGCAACTTGTTATGATGTATTGCTGTGCTCTGAGACACTTGTTTCTAAACAGAGACATTTGTCTGAAGTCAGAGTGCCCGGATTTTCTCGTCCCATTGTATTATATCGTAATTGTAGACCTAGGGTTAGGGGTATGGCCGTGTATGTTCGTGATGGTTTTTGTGCGTCAATTTATAAGTCTCATATTTGTGATTGTTGTGAGTTGCAGGTTGTTCGCATTTGTGGTGGCCGTATGAATATTTATGTTTTTAGTGTGTATCGGAATCCTGATATTGATGATCATGTTTATGATTGTTTGTTGGACTCCATGGCATCAATTCAGGAGGTTGATAGTCGTGCTGCTTTTATTTTTGTAGGTGATTTTAATGCTAATCATGCAGAATGGTTGGGTTCTCCTCGGACAGATGTGCACGGAACTGCTGCTAGAGACTTTGCTGATGTGTCTGGCTGTGATCAGCTGGTCTCTGGTCCAACTCATGAGCGGGGTGGTACTTTGGATCTCCTTTTCACGGATGTACCTGACCTGGTGACTGTTTCTGTCAGAGCTCCTGTTGGAGGTTCAGATCACTCCGCTCTATCTTTTGTTGTCAAGACTAACCAATCTGTTCCGTGTGCGGTCATAAGAAAGAAAATTCTCCTAAAGAATCGTATTAATTGGGATAATATAGAGCGGGCTGTTAGAGCGATACCTTGGCCTGATGTTAGGCGTTGTGATGATCCAATTGCCATCTTGAATGATCATCTTCATGGTATTGTTGAGCGCTTTGTGCCCTCGAAAGTGTTGACTCTTCGTACAGGAGATAAGCCTTGGTTTGATGACCGCTGTCGTATGGCTTACGAACTCAAGCAGTCAGCATATAACCGTTGGAAACTTAATAGAACTGCGGATAATTGGAATGAATTTCGTGTTAAACAGAATAGAGCTGCTGTCATAAATTTAGAAGCTGAGCGTAGTCATGGTGATCGAGCTAAAGATATCCTGGGCAATGCAGAGAATCCTCATAAGTGGTGGTCTACACTGAAGAGTTCTGTGTTTGGTGTAGATCCTTCTCTTCCACCGCTTATCAGTGAGGGAGGTGGTCTGGTATCCGATTCGAAAGCTAAGGCTGATCTCCTACTGCGTCATTTTGATAGCAAGCAATTGAGAGATGATATCACCATTCCATCTGGTTGTCATAAATGCCCACAGTTTACCTCCTTTGCATTCAGATCTTCTGAAGTATTAAGGATATTGACTGATCTTGATAGCTATGGTGGTGTTGATCCCCTTGGATTCTTTCCTCTTCTGTTCAAGAAGTTGGCGGCCGTATTTGCCCCACAAATCAGCATTTTGTTTAGGAAGTTGTTTCGGTTTAGTAGCTTCCCCACCTCTTGGAGATCTGCATGTGTCACTCCTGTTCCAAAGGGTTCTCTTTCCCCTGTGGTCAGTAACTATCGGCCAATTTCTATAACTCCTGTGCTGTCGAAGGTATTTGAAAAGTTGCTGTCATCCAGACTGAGTAGGTACCTGGAACGATCTGGGTCATTGCCTCAGACTCAGTTTGCTTATCGCAAGGGTTTAGGCACTTGTGATGCATTACTCACAGTATCTCACATGGTTCAAGGGGTTTTAGATTGTGGTGGTGAAACTAGGATTGTTCAGCTAGATTTTAGTGCTGCCTTTGATAGAGTTAATCATTCTGCAATTTTACATAAGCTGGGGTCAGTGGGAGTGGGTGGTAGTGTGTTGTCGGTTATTGGACAGTTCCTTAGTAATAGGACACAATGTGTTACGGTTGATGGCTCTCATAGTGAATGGATTAGAGTTGTATCAGGCGTTCCTCAGGGTAGTGTACTTGGGCCCATACTGTTCTTACTGTATACTGCTGATATGTACTCTAATTTAGAGAATACCTTGATAGGATATGCAGATGATTCTACTCTTCTGGCTGAAGTGAAGCACCGTGATATGCGCGTTTCTGTCACAGAATCTTTAAATCGGGATCTTCAGAGGATCAGTGATTGGTGTGTGATGTGGGGCATGAAATTAAATGCTAATAAGACTAAGACTATGATTGTGTCAAGGAGTCGTACATTGTTGCCTGGGTTCCCTAACTTGGTGTTAAGTGGAGTGAACTTGGTTGAATCCAGTGATCTTCTTATTCTTGGTGTTCACTTTGATTCTAAATTTACATTTGAGAAGCAATTACGTTTTCTCGCTAAATCGGTCTCCCAGAAGATTGGTATTATGCGTAGAGTTTGGCGAGTCTTTGGTGATCGTAATTTGTTAGTCCGGTGTTTCAAATGTTTTGTGCTCCCTATTCTTGAATATTGTTCTCCAGTATGGGGATCGGCTGCTACTTGTCACTTAGTGTTGTTGGATAGAGTGGTTAGATGTGCAGAATTTATTGCGGGAGGGGGTAGAATCTGTGATCTTGAGCACAGGCGTAGTGTGTCGGGGCTTTGTATGTACTACAAGATCTGGTCTAACCGCCTGCATCCTTTGAATGAGATGCTTCCTGCACCATTTGTAGCTGGTCGTGTCACTCGTGGTGCAGCCTCGGCCCATCGTAACGTGCTAAGTATTCCAGTGTGTAGGACGTCTCAGTTTAAAAGATTATTCATACCTAGTTTAACTGCAACATGGAATGGGTTAGCTGATTCTGTTTTTGAGGGTGTAGGAGTTAGCGGCTTTAAGACTCGTGCTAATCGTTGGCTCTGTCGGTTAGATTAGTTTTTTTTTTTTTTTTAATATAACTTTCCGTGATCGTGGTCGCAGTCTGGGGTCTTCGGATCTATGAATAATTTTATTCTCTCCCAGCCTGTTCACTGATTATTACTAATAATAATAATAATAAAAGAGTAAGGGAGTGGTGTACTTTACAGTATGTGCGGTTCGGCTAAGTCGGGTGGGTGACCTAACATCCTTAATTTCCAGACTTTTAAAACTTCCTGGGACTGGTGTTATATACACCCTCCATTGGGAGATAATCGGGTCGTAACAGTAAGTAAGTAAGCAAGTAGGTGTATGTGTGTCTAATTCGTTAGCAGAGAGAGAGAGAGAGGGGGGGGGGGGAGGGCTTGTACAGTCATGGCTGATAGTGCTTGACCAGGGTCCAAGGAGTGTCGGTGAGCAACTGAACAGAGTTCGAACAAGTGAATTTTCCAAACCATTCTCAACGTTGAGAGAGGTTTAGAAGTCTCACTTTTTCGAACTCTGTTCAGTTACTCTCCAATACTCCTTGGACCCTGGTCAAGCACTATCAGCCATGGCTGTACCGCACTGTACCTGGGGCTATTACAACAAAAAATCTATGTAACAACCAAAACTTAACTTGTCTTACGTCAGTAACCTAAGGGGTCTGATTCTATTTTGCAATTTAATACAAGGTTTTGTCTACGATGAATTATATGTTTTTTGTTGTAGATGTGCTCCCGGGGCAGAATGGCCTCCTGCTCCACAGACCTCTGGTACATTCTTGTCACAGTGAAACACAAATTAAGATAAAGGAGGGGCTGACCCTATATGCCTAGGCTACCGAAGCACATCCCAGGGATATGGGACCAGAGCTTACTGGACCAGGAAGTAAGGGGGCCTCTGTCCGCCAGGAAGATTGAGGGGAAGGTCCTTGATCTCACGGCCAGTGCTGTGGGCCCAAGTCCGCGTTACCACAAGAACTACAAGTGGGGCCACACCTTTCATGAGATCAACCCTGAAGGGACCATAAGAGGAAGGAGTTTAGACTGCTGCATGAAAAGGGATAATGCACTCCCATGTGCTTGTTGGTCCACACAGCAATAATGAAAACAAATCTCCCGTTACAGTACGCCTTGCGTGGATTTTTAATCCATGTGGGCAAATTTGTCAAATCCACTAGAAAGTGGCCAGATCCTACAACAATAATTATTCTAACACTGTGAGGGATGGCAAATGTTCACAGAGCAAAAAAACACCCCCCCCCCCCCCCCCCCTGGGCAGATGATGGATTAGTTCTTGGAGATAATATGCCCATTTTATCATCTCTGTGAAAATTGGTGTGGATACAGCCACACCACACACTAACGTTGCAAAAACCTTGTCCCCCACTCTCGTAACCTACATATCCTATTTTCACCTTCGCAGTTCAAATATTAATTGGGTAAAGTAATGATGGAAAAATCGGATGCCAAGAGAACCAGCAGCAGCATTACAAAGTTAAAGTTTGTAATTATCCATGTGATTATTGTTTGATGCCCCACAGGAGCTCGTTTCCACAGTCCACATAAACTGAAAAATAAAAAGTAAAAGAGAGAACACAATTATCACAGATCCATATTTGACTTTATATTTATATTTTTTCTCATCGTCCTACTAATTACGATGTTAAGTGTGAAGCATTATTTAACATACAATTATGATAAAAAATTATTTATAAATATATTTAAGAAAATTATAATAATTGTGAGAACTCTCAATTGGTACGCAGCAACAGTACATGAAGCAATAGCCTATTGTAAATTATAATTCGATAGTATCCTATCAAGTTGTCATGCAAAACAGATCATTACAAAATTAATTAAGGGTACCGTACCCTTACCTGGGCTGTTTGCAGTGTGTACCGAAATGAATTGCACATATCCACATTCTCAGATGACAAGACATTTACATGCAAATGCGAATTAGCATGCGCATAGTACAATATGCAAGAAATCTCGTATCTATAAATACGGAGTACACATACCTGCGTGATTCACAGTGCCCTCCTGTGCTTGCCTGAGTGACTGTCTCATCCGTCTCTCTCCGATTTTCACCTCAACTCTGTTTCTGTAAGTCTTGACAGTATGGTGCGATAGCTGTGGTGTGGTGCTTGTGTCATTACAGTGTTGTACTGCCCAAATTCGCAGAGGATTGACATCACGATTTTGTGAGGATTAGCGTCAAGAGGCCAATCCCCACAAAATCCCTTATTGTGTATGGCCGTTTAATACCAATCCTCAGTGTCATTGGCGCCAGTCGTCTGTGTGTAGGGAAGGTTCTCAACAGATTACACCAGTAGCTTGAGGTCACATGAAGCGAATAGTCTGTTAGTAGGGTCGGATAGCGCCAGTCGTTTGTACAGGACATTAGGACTGTCCTCAGTGTCCTGCCTCCTGCCCCCACTTTCGTCCTTTCGTGACGAAAAACAATATATATGTTTATATATAATAGATGGGTTCACTACTACACGAGTCAAAAAATAGATGCGGACCACGACTGTAAACGTAAAACAATATTATTTCGCCCGAATGTCGCCGTTTTTTCTGGTACCGATATTGGTAACATTTTTATACGGTTACCAATTTTGGCGCAAATTTTATTGTCACTGATTGTGACGCCTTTTCTAAGGTTAGCGAGTTGGATGCTATCTACTGGTATTTTTTTTTTTTTTTTAAGAAGGGGATATGTTGGGTATTACAGTTTGGAAGAAGAAATAATTGATATAAAGATGAGAGAAGATCGCCCTAGGCTTGGAAGACACAATAGGATGAGAGAAAGGGCGACAGAAACGAAAGACAACATGCACGAATGATATAGAAAGAAAGAAGGGATAGGGAGAGGGTGATAGAGAGGTGGGACATCAAGCACGAAGGAAATAGAAGGATAGGAGGGACAGGCAGAAAGTGATAGAGAGGTGGTGGGACAGCAAATACGAAGGAATGCGAGGGAAAGAAAGGATAGAGAGAAATTAATAGAGAGAAGGGACAGAAACACGAAGGGCAGAGAAGGAAAGGAGTCAACTAAAAGACTGCTGTGGGATCTTCATATCTTTCCTTTTATATCAAATTTATGTTACTTCATGTGATGTGAGACCAACAAAGTTCAAAGGTAAGGTCCAAGTCCACGACAACAATTTCGTGGCAGGAATCTATTTTACTCATAAGACATGGAATGTTCTGTTTTCAAGATAGTTCCTCATATATATTGAAAAATACAAAAACTTTTGCCTAGAAAATAGTTTCAGTGACCTCGTTGTTTCCTCGCAAACAAGTGTTGATTGGCAAATGTTGTTCTGAGATTGCAGAGAAACCCAGCACATGGATCTTCTCATTGAATTAAGGCTTGTGTTGTAAGATTGCACTGAATATTATGTAACGTGATGTTGACTGTACAGGTTTATATTAATCTCATGTCTAGGGACCTGTTTGTGACAGCAGTTTGCTAAAGTTAGGTCCCAGTATTCTGCCTCAATTAGGTCCCGGTAATCTGATTCAGTTAAGTTCAGGTGGTTTGCTATTGTTTGATCCCGGTAGTCATCCATGGTTAGGTTCGGTTAAGCTTGGGCAAGGCAGATAAAGTGCTATTTGAAAAAGTTGGGTCGGTTTTCCACATGTTTGCTAAAAGTTGGCTCCAGTTTGATTGATTAACTGATAGACTGATAATAGGGGCCGCAACAGTGACGTCGTATAGCGCAGAAGTGATAGAGAGGCGAGATAGCAAGTAGGAAGGAAATAGAAAGAAATGAGGGACAGTTGAAGAACTGATAGAGATTGGCTGGAGCCGAAAGGGCGCCAAAACTCTTAAATTTGTATAAAGTATTGTCCACATCACTAATGGGGAATTGACTCCGGTTTCCATTATTCTTATATCCAGGCTTTCTAAAAATTGGAGAGCCTAAGCTACCTTTTTGCAATGCTTGGCTTGAGTTTTACAATTTTTCCACGTCTTTCACTTCCAATTTCTTAATTAGTACTTTAAACATTCAATATACTTTCCCCCACCCTAAATCCAGATTTCCCGGGCTTTCCCCCAATATAGTTGGAGTAAAGGGACATGACCAATACTGGATATATTTGCATTAAATGAATAATTTCGCATGAATCACATAAAAAATATTAGGAAAGCTATGTTTTGTCTGGAAAACTTGCACATGTGTAATGTGGAAAATTGACTAAAACTCCTAATAATATTATCCATTTTCTGGTAAAGAAAAAAAATATATATAAGAAAACAATATGTGCCAGTACATCGTCCGGAAATCCCTCTGACAACTACAGTAAGTATAAATGTGGGTAAGGTTATAGTTTCGGTCACTTCTGTCTGTCCGTTTGTTTTTCTGTTGAGGCTATATATAGAGACCAGAAATTGACTTAGGATCTTCATTTTCAGTGAGGGGATGAGTAATGGGATTATCTCGACCAAGTTCGAATACAGGCAAAATTTGAAGTACTCTCTTATTTATAATTGCCAAAAATAACATGTTTGAAAATCGTATGGTATTATATAAGATGGATTTTGCATAGAACGTGATGCAGTATATCAGTCCGAATTTCTGTTGCTCCAATTCTGACATTAAGAACATGGTCATTCTTTGTGAAAAAAAAAAATCGTTTAAATAATTTTATTGCAAAAAATATACATTTTTATTCTCTTTGTTAATCACGGCGTACAATCAATTCCTTCAGTATTTCTATGTAAACGCAAAGTGTGTTTCTGACTTGGTCGGAATAGATTATTATTTCTCTTGTCCAGTTATCAATCATTTTATATAATTTATTGCTATTAGATCCGGTCTCCACGACTTTATTCATACTGTATACTGATAACTTTTCTTATTCGTTAAAAATCCTCCAAATAATATTATAGTCTTCTCGCTTCAGCAGTTTGAAGTCTATGCCATAATCGTAATATTTTTTCCGTCTGGTTTCGCCCTTAACCCCTCCGCGATGGGATAACTATGAATAGCCAATCTGTCAGTCCGGAGCTAGTCTTACTATCCCTACTGCCTGTCCGGGCGCTTTTGGCCGATTTTTCCAAAATCGCTCTATTCCACTTACTCTGTACGTCTAAACTACGACACTGAACAACTTAAATTTGGTCTTGTTAGCACCATCAACTCTTCCTCTCCAATAAAACCAACCCCAGCTCTCTACAACTCTCCGTTGCCGAGAAAGTAAGTGAGGAATGAAGGGTACTTTCTCAGGTGAGCGCGGCTGCGTTCGGGTACGTGTAGGTGGCTCTGACGACAACTGAACGTGGCCCGCGCGGGTGGCAGTCACTGTTGTAAGTAAGCATGGCGCAACACAGAATCGGACACGCACGAGAAATCTAATCCACATCCATCCATGTTCACAGTCAGTAACACACTGACTGACGATGGTGATTTGTAGGGATGGTGGTGAAGTATAGCCAAGTAAAAAAAAAACCGCCAAATTGGGCTCGCAAATGCCGACATTGGCAATAGCAGTGCTTCATCCCGCCCGGTCACCACATAGCAGTGGCGTACGACACGATCCGGGCGCTTCTTGGGGGCGTTTATGACCGCAATCCGGCCATTAAGGGTTAATAAAGTTCCTCATTAAAGCCTGCATCCAACACAGCACGACGTGAGGCGACTGCGCCACGAATCAGCATGACTTGCTGAAACAATTTAAAATCTAACTATCGTGTAACATCGTGTAAACAAATTCTGGAGTCGTGCAACATCGAGTGACAGTCTAAGGAGTATCGTGATAGTCGTGCAGTTTTCCCAATTCATCCTGAAAAAATAGTGCACCCTTTATTTTTTCGCAATTCACCGTCGAAGAAAACCGTTACAAACCTATCATATCGCTATCGGTGTACGGTTCTGTTATTGTCGTGTGGCATTCATTGTATAAGTTGCATGGTCGTCGTATTCGTGGCTTACAAAACACTGTAAAATAATCGCATGATAATCGACCGAAAGCCGAACGATGATGAAACGATAACATAACGATCCTACCACAACAATAACACGATATCCCATGTGGCTTAAGAAAAGATGGGGAGTGAGGATTGGGAGACATTGCTTTTTAACAATTACCTCATTATAGGTTCATATTACATCGAAGCTGGAATCCTTGCTTGTAAAAGTCCTGCACTGGTGCTAGAGCCTTTCCACCCCGTGAAAAAACGAAATGAGGTACTGATGAAACCAAGATGCGCGATCTCAAAAACATTTCCTTTTCAGTTTGTACTCCTTCTTGGTAAGGTCATTATACAGCGTAACAAAGCAGGTCATACAAGTTCCTTATTCCATGGAAGCATTTTTGCAGTTTCCAGGTCTCTTGGAAGAATTTTGTTTGGGAAAACATATGAATAATTTTGATTGAATATATTTCCTTAGTCTGAACGTAATCTCTTTCTTTTGTAATTAAAATACTCGACCACACTGTAGACTCACCTTTACACACTGGTAGTTAAAATTTTGGATGGTTCGTTGGCCGTCGGTTTTATCATGTTCTTCGGTACTGGCACATTAACCCCTGCAGACCGGGAAGAGTGGACCTTGCCTCCACATTTCTACCCTGCCGCTAGCGTCAAAATTCCTCGATTTGCCCTATATTCACAACGCTCACACTCTTAACCTATATAGTGTACTGACTTCAAAATTAGTCCATCCTTACCTTCAACTCTTTCTCTTTCCAATGGTAGCATCGGGAGGGCTGTACGATGAATAGTTGTGGAGATAGGGCGAGTTGAAGTGAACTATGTTTGTGCGCGAGACAGGGGTGTGTCTGTGTGTATGCGTGAGTGCGGTGTGACTGCGGCATGGGAGTTCAGTTTTCCGCCCAAGTCCCTTGTCAACTCACTCGTATTACTACTATTATGTATCGTATGTCATGATTTAACACTAAAAATAGTATGAACACTTGTAGGAATATATCATCGTGTAACTGTCACTTAAAAAATTATAAACAAACCGACTTGTACCGTAGGAAATACGTATATTTACTATCAATTGTGCCTGTATGGGTGTGTTTTGTGGTGTTATTTTCTTATTACTACCCCATTATATATCGTGTGTCATGATCTATACACTAAATAATAATTTGTAACCTTGTAGGAATATCATGGTGTCACTCACGTACATATATTCACTACGGTATTGTCTTACGATCGTTAGAGCACAAATTCGGACAAGGGCAATTACTTAAAAATCGCCCAGCCATCGTGGGGTCCCAGAATCGACTGAGTGGGTAGCGGATCGATATTGTGAGTGTATTTTCTCGCCCAACGACAAGAAAAACTAGCCGTACAGGGCGCGAAATAGCGCTAAATCACTGTGACGGTAGGTGCAGTTGCCCGGTTCCTTACGTAAGACGGTCTATCACGTCAACCGGTCTTTAGGGGTTAAGGAGTTCATATTATGGTGTCTCATATATATATAGTCACTCGGTTACAAATATCTGCTACATTCCTTTGCAGTATCAGGATTCATATTTTTAATTGTCCTGCATAATATCATCCATCCTTTTATCATTGCTTGGTCCTTATAGAACCTTTTCTGCTTATAATAGAGGAGCAGTCATAAACTGTACATTTCCTAGGTATCTTGGGTAGAAAAAGAAATGCAAGAGAACTAATCCCAATACTCGCTCAGTTCCTGCTGACGTCCCATACTACTTTCACAAATTGACTGACTCAAACAATTTGGGTGCTGATGGTGTAATGGTTATCATGCTCGCCACGCAAGCGAGAGATCACGGGCTCAAGTTTCGAGTCAGTGGATTTGTTGGAAAATTTTCCCAACCCTTTATGTCCCTGTTCACCTAGCAGTAAGTGGGTACCCCTGTAAAAGCAAGAATTGCACCCTTGTAGGCTGAGGGAAGATGTGTTGATGTAACAAGACTTGACTGTCTTAATGACCAACACCAGGAGTCAATAGGTTTAAAGCCCAAATATCTTCTTCTTGAACATTGAAGACATCACATGCGGAAAGATACATTTCAACCCAAAGTACGCCAATTTTGTATAATTAGATTTTGCTAAACAAAATTCAAGTCTAGCTAATGTAAACACTACTGACAAGTATGGAGCACAGCAGGTAATGATAAGTCTTGTCAAAGCAGTTTTTAAATTTGTGCGAAGTCCGTAACAAGCTAGTTTCGGACTGGCAACATTGAGGGTGAAAGCCAAGGGACTACCTCAGTCTACTCAGCTATCAACAGTCACTCATACACTAACATAGTGGGTGCAAGGACATATTTACATCACTCCTTTTTTCCTGTAATTACCAGATATATAAATTTGTGTTGTGTTGATTTTTTTTTTTTTTTTTTTTTTTGACATGTTTCATGACGAAATTATAGTGTTAAAACGTACTTAGGTACAGTATGTAAATACAGTGTACAGTCACGAGCACTAATAAGTATTCAGGTGTGCTTTGGATCCATAGAGACAGTAAATGAATACACAATAAGATCTCCATTTGGAATTACTTCGTTGGTGTCCGGACTGTTCGAAGCTTCAACCAAAGCTGTATACTTATTTGTGCTCGTGACTGTACATAGTGTGTACAAATGTATTTTGAGTTGTGATAATTCTGAGCTGGCTAACCATTCTAAAGATGGCCATTTAGTCTTCACAAGTAGCCTACATCAGGAGACAGCATTAATATCCTGTATCATTTATTTATGTAGCGTGAGTAGTTTTCAAGCTATTAGTCATCAAATGTGTTGCTTACATAGTTATTTACATAGAGAGGCCAGCAAGACAGAGCTGCCGAAGGAAATAGGCTCGCTGATTAGTGATTAATGAACATTTCCGTTCGTTGTTCAAATAACGAAGGAGAATGTTGCCTAAAATGTGAAAACTCTCTAAGGATTTTGGCGCCCTTTAGGACTTGGCCTATTTCCTTTCCTCTCTTCAGCTATCCCTCCTTTACTTCATTACTCTTCGTGCCTCCTAACTTTTCATCCACTAGGAAAGGGTGCTATGAATACCTCCCCAGTATCACTGCTAGTCGTAAAAGACGACTAAATAACTCCTCAGTATCACTGCTAGTCGTAAAAGGCGACTAAATAACTCCTCAGTATCACTGCTAGTCGTAAAAGGCGACTAAATAACTCCTCAGTATCACCGCTAGTCGTAAAAGGCGACTACATAACTCCCAGTATCACTGCTAGTCGTAAAAGACGACTAAATACCTCCCCATTATCACTGCTAGTCGTAAAATGTGATTAAATACCTCCTTAGTATCACAGGTAGTCGTAAAAGGTGACTAAATGGGGCTTTCATTTCTCTAACTGTCCATTTTTTCATCTGTTCTCTTTTGTGCTTACTCTCCTACCTCTAAATCACTTTTCTTGGATGAAATAATTATGTCCTCGCTGTTGCGGCGTCTATTTTCAATCAATAATTCAATCCTATCTTCTCCCTTGTGTTTATGGTCTTTCTGGTTCATTGCAGTATTTTTTTTTCCTAAATACATTCTTTCATTGGTAAATGACTGTACCTGACACTGCAGACACTAGCAATCACTGTTCTAAGCTCATTGGGTATGATATGGCAGTAATATTTCACATGATCAGATGCTTGGAAATAATAACTGGTATCAGAAAAACGGTTTATAAGACTTATTCTATAATCCTAAACTTTAGCCGTAGCATATGGACTGTAACAACATTGTCATTGCTTCTTTAACATAATAAATGCTGGTAAAATATATTGTGCTGATTATACTATTGTGTACGGTAGGTAGTCTTACTGTAAAATCCAGTTGAGCATTGAACATCCTTATACTATAGATATTTACCCTGTAATTATCACTTATTATGCTAAACCCTACAGATAGAAAGAATGGAACGTCACCGAACATTTAGAAAAACTCATATGGTCGAGCGTGCAATGTTCATGTATTTATGGGATGCTGGGTTATCCCTCCAAACAATTTCGGAGATGACAGGCTACAGCACCACAACCGTGGGGAAATGGGTAAATCGCTGGAAGAAGGAAAGAGGTCGGCACTCCAGGATACCGACACAAAACACAGCTCAGTCTAGCAACACATCACGAGCTGTTGAGAGGTTACCTCCTACACCACCTGCTCCTGTGAAACTGTGGTCACCAACAACATTGCCTTTAAGAAGATGCATATATTGTTTCAACAATTGTTCTATGAATAAACATTTTGGCAATATATTAGAGGGAGATTGCCTAGGGAAATTTCATAATAAAGATATTTTGTTTTATTTCACTTTCAGAGCTGTTTTGCTAAGAGTATTAAATTGTGTATAAGAAAATAAACTTTTGTTACAGTAAATATTTTTTTTATAAGAGGAAATAATTTAAAAAAAATGTAACGACAATGCCTATCTATATACTAATTATAGATACTAGAATATATTGATTAATAGAAATAGTAGAAACAAAATATTTAAATAATATACAATTATAAACTATAACATAAATTAATATTGCTGACGGACGGGATACATCCCCGAGAGCAAGTAATCACTGTCACATCAAGTTTCAGACAGAGATGTGAATCAAACGAAGTTC
The DNA here is from genome assembly GCA_034508575.1 of Petrolisthes manimaculis. Lineage (NCBI taxonomy): Eukaryota > Metazoa > Arthropoda > Malacostraca > Decapoda > Porcellanidae > Petrolisthes > Petrolisthes manimaculis. The sequence goes on along the minus strand of JAWZYT010002861.1, from coordinate 1,630,041 downwards.
ATGAATATCCACACCAACCATGCAAGAAACCTCAAAGAAGACTAAAATGCTTAATGACAAAGTAAGGCAACATAATTTGGGTTATATAGGACAAAACGAGGTTCACAGAAAAGAAAAGAAATTGATTCAGGACAACCACTACCTGATGTATTCTATTAGAAAGTAATAGATTGATTGATTCTTTATGTTGTGGACACAACACTTAGATAATAATTATGGCTTCCTGCAGCTCATAACAGTTTATGTATATTATATATAAAACAAATTGTATTTGATGTTAAAAACCATAATGGCTTATATTATTTCGATTATGTATGACTAGCAGCAATACCCGACATTGTCCGGGTGAAGATCCTACTTGTGGTTTTGTCAATAAATTGCTTCGGATTATTTTTATGTGAATTTATTAGGAGGGTGGGAGGAGTCCATTATCCAGTGTGGTTGCTGGTCCCCCAGACAAACCATGCCAGTTTTACAACCACAAAAGTAATCCATGGTGCAACTACAGCAGAAGGTGGCATTTTAACAGCCACAATTAAATAGCAAGGCCCGAGTGGCGAATTTGTAACAGCCTTCGGCGTGAGCTGCAGGGGTACTGGGATCGAACCCCCTGCCCCCTGATCATTTAAAAACTGTTTTGTTTCACTGTCCTTAGATTTAGTATCAAATGTAGGTGTTCAACATTTTATGGTTTGAATTCATTCCTAAACTGTGGGTATGTATGCCAGGCCTGCTTGTATCCTTGATGCTTGAAACCATAGAATCTATGTTGAGAAAGCCATAAATCTTTGGTTGTTTTAAGCTGATAATTCAAGAAACACATATCCACCAAAAATAAAATTAGGCCGAGGACATTCCCAGGACTACACTGGTCAGAATGGTGTATCCTTTGTCAACAACAAAATTTACAAAATTTTTACCCCCACCTGGGATTCGAACTTGGGATCTTTCAGTTAAGGCCAAATAACAGCCTTTGGCTTGGGCTGCAGGGGTACTGGGATCGCCCCCCCCCCCCCCCCCCCATTGGACATTCTAAAGCTTTATAAAACTCTATTTTTTTAATTTTTTTGTAGGCCGAGGACGCTTTACAGGCTTCACCGATCAAAATGGCTTATTACTTTTTACTCTAGGTCAAACCGATAGATGGAGTGTTTTATATATATAGATGGTTTATGGACTCACCACCTTAAACAAAATAAATAATCAGTATAATGGTCAATCTCTCATCGAGCAATCGAGCCACCTGTTTCCTAATGTTTCTTCAAGAACCTCCGGTGAAGGTCCCAAGGCTTGCCCAATCGCCATGCACTGGAAAGCCTAATTTACACATATACAATAAGACACTCGAAGCCATCCCGAAGAAGCGAACTGCCAACAATCTGGGCGCTACTGAGGTGCATGTGCGGTGTATCATGATTGTTCCGGGGAAGAACCCAGATTCACCGTTGGGGCTGAGACAACTAATTTGAAAACCTAATGTTAACGTATTTTTATGCCGGAGGCACATGTCATTGTACCCGCGGTTACCGGGTGTTTATCTGCGGAATTGCTCGGGTACACCCGCTTACATATAAATGCCAATTTAGGTATTAAGTTTATTGCTATAAACACTTGAGATGCAACAAAATAACGACTTCCCCAACAATTCAATGTTTCTGGAAATGTTAAGGAAATAGTGCTGGGTGTATCGATTGTACCCTGGTTATTAGTCGAAACTATCTATAATCAATTAATTTTTTGAGTGACTGATTATATTGTATATGATTATTGATAACTGTATATGTCAGTGTACGGCACATTTATAGTATTATGGTTGAGTTGTCATTAAAAAGACAACAGATTTACATATAATTCTACCATAAAAATTAACATGTTTTGATGACAAGATTTTTTTTATGGTGATAAGCCCAAACTATACCATTTTACTCACGATCAAGGACCTTAGTAACACTAAAGCGAAGTTTCAGATTTTCTGAGGAAGCTCCGGGAGACATCCTACGATCTACCCACTACTTATCCCTGTCCCACCCCCGACATGAAACTATATACATTTTTTAATTGTATATAAATTTGTATGTCACCGGCATATTCCTAGATACAACGGGAGTTTACCAGCGTTGCTTATGTGGTGTTTGCACAGTCGCAAGGATATCACAACATTTTTATTGCTGGCGGTGCAACGAAATGCCGTGGGAAGGACACAGACGAGACATACATGCACTTGCGGTTCCTCTAAGAATTCATTTAATTCGGCATCTGTAATGAAAGGTTGGGATGCTCACCAACTTTTCATGGTGCGACGAACTGCCGGTGAAGCATCCAAATCGCTAAGGAAGGACCCGAATAATAATTAGCTCCGGCCTCAGCCGAGAGCTCAAGGTCTTATCGTAATTATTGTTTTTGTTCTTGTTCTTCTTCTTGGGGCGACAACTTTTTAAAAGAGCTTCAACTGACTCACTCACTCACTCACTCACTCATTCTTTTTGGGTTGACCATTTCTTAAAAGGGGTTCAACTCACTCACTCACTCATTTCACTTGAATCATTAAGAGCCGGAGCTTTTGAAGGGTTTTCCTTCATGTTCTTGTTTTATTAAAAATGTTGCTTATTCATAGCGGCGTCAGGAGCTTATTGGCTTATGTGTAAACTTGGCTTAAAGGGAGCTAGGCAGTCATCACAGTGGGGCTAATTTTCTCCACTCTTCAGAAAACACATGGCTGTGACATTATATCATTTGTATATTTGTTTTCTGGAAAATTTCTTTCAACTTATTACCACGTACAGTTGGCTCCACTACCGTGTTTCTCCCCTCAAGTTGCCAATGTTGGGCTAGTTAGAAATTTGAATCCCAATAAACAACTTAAAAAATCGAAACAATCATATCCTGAGAGTGAAAGATATAAATGTTTCGATTATTTTAACTTGTGAATCGGGATTCGAATTTCTGACTAGAACAACACTGGCAACGACAGGGGAGAAGCGCGGGAGTGGAGCCAACTGTACACAGTCCTACTACCTCAGGCAACAGGTCTACAGCTGATCGCCTCCCGCAAGTTCCATCCAGCGATGACAACGTTGATCGCGATAGTCAACCCAAAACACTAGCAGCGTACTCTAGATATACTACTATGCGTTTCAACGCCGGACAGACGCTGTTTTTCGCAAATATCCTAAATGAATCGTTGTATAAGTATAATATTTCAGCACACTACATTTAACATCCGGGCTTAATTTATGGCTGACATACCATATTCCTATATGTGTTATGGAAGGAGTTTACTCGTGAAAAAAATCACAAAGCTAGCCAGTCATATTAACACATTCGAAGGAAAGTGTGGGGTAGTGAAGGAAGGAGTGGTGTTCGGGGTGTTGGTGGAGGGGTTACACGAGTACCCCACACTCGTCCGATTCTCTATAACGCCTTAAATATGATGACTGGATTAGGCTTATTAGCACTCAGTAAACTCCTAACACACACACACATACACACTCTCTCTCTCTCTCTCATTCACTGCTTCAGACATGTGAGTCAATCATAAGTTCATTTTGAGCCTCAGAGAAGAAAGAACATTGGCAATGCTGACTGTACCAGGGAATTCCGGTCGGAGCTGTACAGCCATGGCTGATAGTGCTTGACCAGGGTCAAAGGAGTGTTGGAGAGTAACTGAACAGAGTTCGAAAAAGTGAGTCTTCTAAACCTCTCTCAACGTTGAGAATGGTTTGGAAAATTCACTTGTTCGAACTCTGTTCAGTTGCTCACCAACACTCCTTGTGACATCGCTATCTCAGTGTGTGGAAAAAGGTTCCAACCTTACCCAAAGATCGGTCACTACGAGCTCTGAGCTCATTCCGGGAGCGTAACAGTTGGTGAGCATGTGTCCAGCACGTGATTAAGACCAGATGAAACAAACGCTACACACTACCCCTTGATACATACACTCCCTTACACTGTTCATACACTAAACACAGCCTCACGATACACAGTGCTTCACAGTGCTTTACATACTAGTTCACACAACACACTCATGACATTCATCCTGATAATGCACACTCATATGATACCACACACACTATACAACATCACATACCATATTCTATAAAACACCAAAGTAACACACACATTGTATTCGTATGTTTTTTTTTTTTTTTTTTTTTTTGTAAAAGTAAGTAGTAGTAAGATTTGAGAAGTCACCGTATGCGAGAGTATCATCAGAAGAGAGTTGGTCGTTGCTAGATCTACTGTATTTTGATGCCCCATTCGATCGTCAATCCATATAAGCTTTAGAGTTTGTCCTTTTCTTCCCCGTGGTGTCTTTTTTTTTTTCATCTCAATATGTTTTCCTCTTCTACCAAAGCGTCTTTTACGACTGACAGAGATGATGAGTCAAGTATAGTTCAGTTCAGTTGAGTGTATACTGCTTCGTGTAGAAGAATACAATAATACCAAAATTTATGAAGACAAGCATTGGGCTGCGGCGCTGCTCGCCGCTCTTCACATGCCGTTGAACACCGACGTCTGTATGTCCATCTCTTCTCCCTCTATCGCAGTGTCCTCCGATAGGTAGTCTTCCTGATTCTCCTTTGACATGGCCTCGCCTATTTCCACCCATTTCGGGTTAAACGTGAAGGTGATAAAGAAATCGGGAGACCCGTACTGAGATACAAACGTTAGCGCGTCCTGTTGACGTTGCTTCATGTAACGTGGTCCACCCACAAAAGAAGCAGGTATGATTATTCGCTGTTCAAAAGATGATTTGTCGCCGGTGCTGTCGCCCAGGAGTATATCACTGCGTTTCTTCCTCAGTTCCCTCTGGTTTAACCGAATATAGGCCAACCTCGCCGTCTCAACCTTCACGTAGTTGTCGACGGCGTACTGTTGGAACAACATCCTCGACTTGGTGATGTAGTTGAACTGGTCCTTCCTCTCCATGTAGAGAGAGGCATAAAACATGCATGGAGACAGACTTTTGTTCTTGCGAGCGCGCCCGTACAATCGAGCACCCGCTCTAAGTTGGTAATGGTATCCGATGTCCCCATTGGGGATGATGAGCGGGTATTGGAACCCATCATAGAAGTAGTTGTGATGATTCAAGATGAAGACGCGATACTTCGAGTCGGGCTTAGGTGATCTGACCGTGATACTCAGATGGTCGGTGTCCGAGTCGAGATTGATTATAGCCCCCACTTGAGAGGACGACGTCGGGAGGTGGTACACTCCCTTGTGTTCGCGTGTGTTCAGGCCTTCGGATGACTTCAATGTAATGCTCATCTCTGGTATTTCGCCGTTGTTTTTAATGTAGTCGCTCATGAGCGACTTTGTACTGGAATACTCTCCCAATAGGCCCTTTAGACACACGTTGTTGTTGACCATGTAATCGTATAGAATCGTCACAATCGCTTCGTTCTCACTGATTTCGGTCTCCTCTCTCCGTCGGCGCCTCATTGTAACTGCCTTCTCCTTAGTGTCTGACTTGTTCCCTATATTGGCGTGTGACATCCTTGTCACCGACTGCGTCCGCAACTTTATCTGTAGATCACGTTCGAAGTGGAAAAAAAGGTCCAGGTAGCCCTTCTGTTTGTCCTGGAACACTCCCTTCTCCTTTTCATTAACTTCTTGTCCATTGTTATTCGTGAGACCCTGAATGATACGATTGAGCGCAACGGCATTGGTGCCGCGTCCAGCGGTGCCATTGTCGTTGCCCTTGACGAAATCCTCGGTGGTGATATCCTTGAGCATGAGCTCGGGATCTAACGTGGCCAGACGATGGTAGATTCTCCCCTTGATCTTGTAGCACATTGATGCCTCGGATGAATTCTCGAGTTTGCTGGAAGTCGCAAAGGAAGTGAAGGAGAAGAACATGTTAAAACCCGAAATACCTTTCAAGAACCTCTCGGACAGCTCCGATGTTCTGTTGTATAGCGCCTTAAGGCCTCCTATTTCCGATAACTCTGTCCTACGGATCTGTCCGGACGAACAGCATAAAGAGTGCTTCTCGCCATTCCAGAGTAGCGCTCTGCACAACTTGCAGTTAAAATCGCCAATCTTGCCCATATAGTGTCGCTTGACACCCTTTCGGGTGGCCCCGGGGAGGTGAGCCATCGCTCGAGCATCGACCTCGACGTCATCACTGGTGTCCCTGACATTGATTAGGTGTCTCTTCTCTTGTTCCTCTGCCAGTTCCTCCGGTTCCAGTTGATCTGTACTTCCGCAGTCTCGCAACGTATTTTGGGCTTGTGTTATTATCGTCTTCTTCCTCTTGATCTCGACCTTCTCCAGTTCACGGAGAATCTTCTTCTGTGCTCCCTCTTCCTTTCGACAGGCTATACCCTCTATCTTTAACAGCTTCGCTTCCTCTCTCTGTTGATTCGTGATCTGCTTCAGGACTTGCTCCTCCTCCTTTTTCTTATGCTTCGCCTCATTGATTTCGGCTCGCGTTATTATCGGGTTGTTCCTCCTGATCTCGACTTTCTCCAGTTCACGGAGAATCTTCTTCTGTGCTCTCTCTTCCTTTTGACGGGCTACACCCTCTATCTTTAACCGCTTCGCTAGTTGTCTCTTGATGTACTTGTTGATTGGCCTATGATCACGCTTGTACTTGCTATAAGCCTGGTCCAAATAGTGCATTTGGAATGCGCGGTGATCATACGATCCCACATTCTTGGCGAAGTATTTTCTCGTGGGTTGGTAGTGCTTGAGGAATCCAGCCGACCTTTCCGCTTCAATCTCCCCGTCAAATAGCTTTAACACATCAAACTTGGCGTCGCAGTACTCAGGAGCGCCCTCCTTCAGAGACTGGTTGAACTGAAGGACTTTGCAATGAAACTGGTGTATGGACTCCTTGACGTCGATGACCGGTCTAACCACTGACCCATATAGGTCAGGGAACGCTCGAGCATGCTCAGCCCTTAAACTGTTGTTCAGTGCCTTGTCTTGTAGAATACACCTGTTTAGCTTCTTGACCTTGGTCACCCACCACCATAAGTGTCGGTGGCGCTGCAACCTAATGATCGGATTATCCGCCATTGCGAGAGTATTGTAGCCGGCTGCTACATTAGTCTCATGGGTATACAATTTTTTAGAGTGAACCCCTACCTATCACCCACATCGTACCTACCTACCTACCACCCACCCACATCTTAACGTCCTCGCAGCCACCCACCCACCCACATCTGTTAATACTTATCTCTGCCAAATATAAAGGGCAATGTCTCTTATATCTCTGGGGAATAGTGAATATGAAACATTTTATCTTGGAATCGTTAAAAATTGATTTTTTTTTTGGAAAAATGAGCGTTTTTGAAAGTTTGAAAAGGTTGCAATTTTTAATATACATTGATGATTATAAAAATGTGTCAAGGTGTGTCTGAAACATCTCCACTACAGTATCTAACAGGGACTGAAGGTATCTCTGGGCCATGTATTGACAAGAGTTAGGTATATGAAGTAGTGCCATATTTGATCGATAAAAATTATACTGTAGCTTCAAGAAAACTCCATAATGCCGCAAACCAATATAAATAAAGCCCATAAGATGCGACTCGGAAAATATTAATCGGGCCTAGAATGACAGATCTTACTGAGACCTGAGCACAGCATTGGTCAAACTGAAGTCTAGCGTCACACTGACTCTTCTATAATAAATCTTCTTTCACTTTATGAGTCATGTGATTTAATTATGTCCACGTTGCTTTATTGTGATATGACAACACTTGGTTGTTCTGACTGTTAGTCTGTAGTCATTTTCCATATCAAAATCCCTTGTAATAAGTGTTTAATCAATGCACCATTAAAATATATTGGTTTATGTTTAAATGCATTATTATTTCCTTACATAATATTCTGTGGTATATGAAATTCTCTAAGCAACTGAACTCTATCTTCTGAGATTTAAAACGTGATATTTCATTAATTCGTAGCTCCGAGACACCGATGAATTCAGGTAGTATGTAGTTGTTAGTCATGTAGTACTAAATCAATGAATGCCATTTATTATTAATGTATATTATGTTTCGATACATCACAGTCTAGAGTTACACATGCAAATAAGTGTTATCATAAACTTTGAGAAGATCATTATTAATTTTGAGATAATAACAACACTAAATAATTAATGGGCATTGAATATATCCACGAATGCGATGGTGCCATATCCTTGTTTGGCCGGAAGAGTGTGGCGAGACATCTGCCCGTAACAGTAATAAATATGCACACACCAGTGGCCATATATAGTTTCTATGAGAGAGAGTGGTGTGTGAAGCATAACCCCCAAGGGTGACGACATAAGTAGATACCACTAATATGTGTGGGTAACCGTGGGTGACCACATAAGTCGACAGCGCATGTGTCAAACTTTACACGCCCCTGACATAATTGTTTAGCCACCAGTGACCAGACAGTGAGTGTGTGAGGATGTGTTTTCAGCACTCCAGTTTGGACTAATTACCATATATGTACGACATATACAGTCGCGGTCATATATAATCATCCATATAGGGGTAACTCAAGTAAGAGTTTGACAGGTTTCCTCTGTTTCTTAGATGATAAACTTTACAGTAAATAGGTTAACTACCATCTTTTAATCTAATACAAGCAGCTACACACTACTTAAAACAATAACATCATATGTTATTGTGAAAATATTAGATACTAAATTGTTTGAGATACCCATAAGTGGATGATTATTATTGACCGTGACTGTTCATGACGTTATACTACATATTGTTGTGTTTAAAAATGTGATTCTGGCACATTTTATGAGTAAACCACAGCGTGAATTAGATATGTAAACATAATGTAAAATTAAATTTTGAATAGTGGTCATTCTGAGCTGGCTGCTCATCCTACAAATATCCATTTAGGCTTCACAAGTACAGTCTGCAAAAAAGGTAATGGAACCACCCCTCCATTAATTTTAGAATTTTTATCACGGTAGGGTTGGTACGCCTGCTAAGTCAGTCCAAGTGTATCTGTACAGGGACAAGTGAGAGGAAGACAGAAAAGAATAGTGAGAGTGAAAGGAGAGTGGAGTGAGATGAAGACAAAAAGAATAGTGAGAGTGAAGTGAGTGAAGTGAGTGAAGTGAGAGTGAAGTGAGTGAAATGAGAGGAGTGAGAGTGAAGAGAGAGGAGTGAGAGTGAAGAGAGAGGAGTGAGAGTGAAGAGAGAGGAGTGAGAGTGAAGAGAGAGGAGTGAAGTGAGTGAAGTGAGAGTGAAGTGAGTGAAGTGAGAGTGGAGTGAGTGAAGTGAGAGGAGTGAGAGTGAAGAGAGAGGAGTGAGAGTGAAGAGAGAGGAGTGAGAGTGAAGAGAGAGGAGTGAGAGGGGAGTGAGAGTGAAATCAGAGGAGTGAGAGTGAAATCAAAGGAGTGAGAGTGAAGTCAGAGGAGTGAGAGAGGAGTGAAAGGAAGACACAAAGAATAGTGAGAGTGGACTGAGAGTGAGAGGAAGACAGGAAAGAGTAGTGAGAGTGAAGGGAGAGTGAGAAAAAGACAGGAAAGATTAGTGAGAGTAAAGGGAGAGTGAGAGGAAGACGGGAAAGAATAATGAAAATGAAGTGAGAGTAGTGAGAGTGATAACAGTGATTAAAAATGTGATAATTCCTTTGTAACACTATTAGTGAAGGACTTGTGTGGTGTTAGAATGAGAGTATAAGTATTATCACCAGTGGAACAGGCTTACCAACTCTACATAGCACTGGCAATAGGGGTGGTTCCATTACTTTTTTTGCAAACTGTACATCAAAAGACAGCTAATGGTTTGTCCTTTAATAAACGGTATAATTTATTCATGTAGTGTGAGTATATTACAAGCTATTAGCTGTCAAATAAGCTGTTAACAACATCGGCGAAATGCGGGTGAAATAGACCCACAATACATAGGGGTCAACGCTCAGTGCCTGCAAACCAGACAACAAAAGTCCTTCTCTGAATGACGACACCTTAGGGGGGGGTGGGGGTATTGCCTTGCCTGTAGTGATGTGGGCATTAATATAAGGATTTGGGTGCCCATTCAGTCCTTTAACCCTTAGAGTCCGGGTAGCGGTAATAGCCGCTCTTGTGGGGGAGTCCAGGGAGCGGTACATGCCTCTCTGCTCGAAGAGTCCGGGTGGTGGGATATACTGCTATTGCTAATGTCGAGCGGACATTGCCAAATTTGGTGTGATTTTTTTTACTTGGCTATACTTCACCACCAGACCTGCAAATCACCATCGTCAATCAGTGTGTTACTGACCGTGAACACGGGTGGACGTGGTTCAGATTGCTCGTGTGTGTCTGATTCAGTATTGCATCATGCTATCGTCCACCAGTGACCACCAGCCCGCGTGGGCCTCGTGCAGCTGACGTCAGAGCCACTACACGTACGCGAACGCAACCACGCTCCGCCCGAGAAATTATCTTCATTCCTCACTTAATTTCTCGGTAACGGAGAGTTCTAGAGAGCTGGGATTTGTTTTATTGGAAAGAGGAAGAGTATATGGTGAGTACAAGACCAAATTTAAGTTGTTCAGTATGGTAGTTTAGACGTAGAGAGTAAGTGAAATAGAGCTATTTTGGTAAAATCGCCCAGACAGGCAGAGTGGATATTAAAAGTCGGCCCGGATAGCTCGAGGGTATAATTATTCATAGTTACCCCATCGCCCAAAGGTTAAATGTCCACCTTTTCATTTTATTCTTTCCTGCTTGCTATCTCATTTCTCTCACCTTCTGGCGTTACATGACCTTGCTGTTGTGACACCTACTATCATTCAATCAATCATAGAATAACAATTAAGTGTGTGTGTGATAATGAGATCAATCCCGCAGCAATGAAACAGAGCATGACTCGGAAATTTGGAAAATCTGAATATGAATTCCACGCGGCAAATATTTACAATTTATGTATATATCAGTAGGGGACAATGTAGTGTGTTCGGGTGTAATGAATGCAATTGGCGGTTGCACTTACTTTCGGCAAAATAGCGTTTCGAAAAATCGCGATTGCTGTTGAGATTAAGTCCAGTGTAGCGTGAGTCTTGGGTATCTATACCCTAAGTAATGTAAACAGACTTGAATGCAGCAGCCTCATTGCATCCTTTGCATTCGCGTGAGGAAGTAGTTCCGAGGTAACTGCATAGAATTATATATAATTGCAACTCAGTATGTCGTTATATCTCTACGCTACATGTATTTTAAGTAACTTTATTATTCTTAAAGTCCAGTTGTCTTATATCGATGTAATTTTCAATTTCCCAGAATTTTACATTTCATCAGTCACTTTTTATTATGTATTTATTCGCCGTGTAACAGGACATTGCTACATCAGTGATCAGTCCACCTGTACCTTCCATCAAGCAAGGACGTTGTTGCATATACTCCCACTTCTTTCCACATAATCTACATAATGGTACACCCATGTCGGTATGTGATTGTTATTACACCGCCCGAAGGGAGGGTGTATTGTTTTCGGTGCTGGATATTTATTTATTTATCTGTTCGTGTGTCTGTTTTACATCTAGCGTCCACATTTTTTGCCGAATGATGTTCATTTTTTTTCTATTGATAGATATTCATCATAAAACAAAATGATTAACTTTTAGGCAAAGTCGGTCGAAGGTCAAGGTCACATAAAAATAAAGATAGCAAAGGTCAAGTGTCTGTTTTAGGTCTAGCGTCCACAGGTTTAGCCGTATGATGTTCATTTTTTTTCTATTGATAGATATTCATCATAAAACAAAATGATTAACTTTTGGGCAAAATTGGTCGAAGGTCAAAGTCACAAAAAAATATAGATAGCAAAGGTCAAGTGTCTGTTTTAGGTCTAGCGTCTACAGGTTTAGCCGTATGATGTTATTTTTTTTTCTATTGATAGATATTCATCATAAAACAAAATGATTAACTTTGGGGCAACATCGATCGAAGGTCAAGGTCACAAAAAAATAAAGATAGCAAAGGGCGAGTGGTCGCTGGCATCTTTAAGGGGCGGTGTTGCCATCGAATGATGCCTTGTTGTTAGATTAGTGTTTATTAATGTTCGTTACAAGTATTTTCACGTATTTCTTCTTTGATAACGTAAATGATCACTTCTTACTAGAAATACCAAAGCCAAACTAAAAATCCCAAGATTTTAAGATTTTTCTCTATATTTTGGAAAAATCCCATGATAATAACTTAGAACCGAAAGATCGGAGAATGCTCGTGTTAGGACCGGAGGATGTGAGATTAGGACAGGAGGATACTAGGTTAGGAATGGAGGATGCTAGGTTACGACCAGAGGATGCTAGGTTAGGACCAGAGGATGCTAGGGTTAGGTTAGGTCACGAATGGTTGGTTCGACTAGCTTTAGAAATATCAGGTAGGAATTCCCTAGATTTTTTTATTTTTTGTTTTGTAGTTGGCTCGGATTTTCAATTTTTCGACATTTATAGAGGTCAACAAAGCAGTATCAAAGCGAAATTAGCTAAATTACCTGTTCTCACCCACCTAAAATCCCCGATTCCCAATGCTCTCCCCCAAGATTGAAGGGGTTAGAGAATATGTAGGGGAGGTGGCCGAGTGGTTAGTGTTCTTTACTCATAACCTAGGGGGCAGAAAATCGATCCTCTCAGGTGAGCGCCTGTGAATATTTACTCCTCCGATTTGAGTGTCAGGCACTAACTATAAGGCCACCGAACGTCGTAAAAACACCCTCGCTGGTACCATAACAGCTGCAGTATTTGGGAATAACCTTCCCTTCCCTCTCTCTGCGGCTGGGTACCAGTTCGGAAGTCGTGACGTGTGTATGTGTAAGCAGCAGTTGACCTGGGCCATGGTAACAGGCTTCATGAAGCCTACAGTATGTCCAGTATCGGATCATATTAAATAAAAAAAGTGGTTTCCGATATACATTATGGTAACTAATGAATAGAACAAGTAAAAATAGGCAGGAAAAAAAACGTGGAACTCTTATGCAGAATTACCGGAAATTTATCTGGTTCATTTTCGTATGTCAAGTAAGATTGTACAGTCACAAGAACTAATAAGTATACAGCTTTGGTTGAAGCTTTGAATAGTCCAATTCACCAACAAAGTAATTCCAATAGATATCATATTGTGCACTTAGTTATTGTCTCTGGATGTTTGATCTATGTAGGGTCGAAGGTCCACTGCAGGAACAGGATGATGTCTGGCTGGAGGACGAGAATGAGAGACCGCCTTAGCCAGAGCGTCAGCCCGCTCATTCCCTCTGACACCCACATGGGACCCAACAAAATGTGACATTGCGGCCACGACGACCCAGGAGGACAAGCCACTCGAGAATGGCCAACACCAAGGGATGAGTAAAAATTGCATAAGGCTTGCAAGCACGATAAGAATCGCTAAAAATAAAGTAAAAGAAGGCTGAGGGAGAGTAAAAATAACTCAAAGGGCATGTAAAATGGCAGAGAGCTCAACAGTATTTTCGAACATAGTTTCGAGACCAAAAAAAAAAAAGAGAGAGAGAGAGAGAGAGAGAGAGAGAGAGAGAGAGAGAGAGAGAGAGAGAGAGAGAGTAGGGTGGGGGGGGGGATGAAGGGGATGGGTGGAGCATTTGGACTGAAGAGGTATATACGTCACACTATGATCGTTCGTTTCCCAGTGTTAAATTTCATAAAAATTACGCATTTCTCGGGGACAAGTGCCTTAATTATTCACTTCTGGTAATCCATTATAGTGCCAAAAATTAGCGGAAGGTGTGAAATAACCCGTGGCAAAACATCATTCTGATCCAACCTTTAGTTACAGAGTTATTCCCGAAAAAACAGTGCGACACAGGCCCTGAAAGCGTTAGTAATTAACTAAAAAGATAGTCTTTCTTAAATAGTCAAGGTTAGTCATGGCATTCCTTTGCAATACACGTATCATGCCAATGAGGCAATATTCCATCTGACTTCATCTCTTTACGACCATGAATATTTTGTAGCTCAAATCACACTTAAATCAATATGGATTTGTAACATTGTATAATTATATCGTAATGTAATTGCAGTGACGACAAATGTTTTTTGTATACAAAGAGCATCACTTTATCAAACTTTTTCAAATGTAAAATGTCAATACTTTACTGGCATCATGAATATGTGCTTTTATATAGGAGGCATGAAAAGCTCAATATAATACAAGAACATGTTCATGAAAGTTCAATTTAATATTTGATCATGTTTGCCAACATGAAGTTACATTAGAAAAACAAAACAGAAACTTAATAATTACTCCAGCATTCTTCACGGTAGATGACCTCTTGTAGTCGTCTCGGCATCGAGGAGATAAGGTCGTATATAATACGAGGTTTCCCTCGGAGGTTCTCCCACATCCGCATAGTATGTTGGAGAAGCTGCTGTCGTGTCCGCTCCAATTCGAGTTCCCAAATTTCTCCAAACTGACTCGATCGGATTCAAGTCGGGTGCTCTGCTTGGCCACTCTAGGAGGTTCACTTCTCGATGCTAATCGAACCAACGTCTCACAACCCGGGCAGTGTGGATCGGACAACGGTCCTAAGGGCAAAAATCGTAAAAAAAAATGCAGTAATAATTCATTATATAAATAATAATATTCTTGCAGAAAAACAGTTTATTCTGTGGAAGAAATATCACAATATTGGTGGTCACAACAATGAGACAATTGCCCCTCTTTTACTATCCTATTCACATTTCAGGTTGCCGTTAGGTTTACCTTCCTTGTATCAACTTAAGAATAGATATTTGTTTAATTATCAAAGGATACCAACACAAACCAAGAAATTTATAATTACATTTCTTCAGAATATATTAAAACTGCATGTCGGGGACTTGTAATTGCATAATATTTGCCCATTTCAGTAGCAATCTGTATTCACCCAGTCTCGCCCCAACCTTCCTGGAGTGAAGACCTGTTATTGGCGTTCTCCCTGTGTTGTTGTTTGTATGTTTTTTTGTGTTGTTTCTGTGTTCTTGCTTTTGTGTGTTGTTTCTGTTGTGTTCTAGGTGTAGTTTGTCTATTCTATCTCGTCTTTTTTGTAGTTTTACCGTTTGTGATATTGTTGTTTGTGGTTTGTTTGTTTTGTTGTGGTTCTGGTTGTGTATGTTCGTGTGTTTGTCTGTGTTCAGTTGTTCGCTTCCCATCCAGGCCTTGCCTGGTCCGATGGAGAGAGCGGATTCGGATGTGGCCTCCTGCCTGGAGGCTGACTTGGCCATGTAGGAAGAGGATGAGTCTATTATCGGTCACTCCACAGCTCAGGCTGCAGCCTTTCACCTCCTCAACATCTACCAAGCCTCGTCCGACTCCGATGGTGTGGATTGTTTGCCTCCGGCTGCCAAGAGTGCTTCAACTGTGCAAAACATACCTTCTCTGCCTCAACCTGATGTTTCATCTTTGGATACCACTCCTTGCCATCATCCAACCTTCCTGCTTTAGCCCCGAGAAATTCCTATGTCAAGCTATCCTTCCCTGGGAACCCATCTACAGACACAAAGTTGCGTTGGTTGTCTGATTTTAGTCTCTGGCTCTCATTATTGAAGACTCACCCGAGAGGCCTCATAAGTTCCCCAGCTACACCCTCAACCGTTTTCCAATTGATGTTGACCCGAAACTTGCCAAGGAATACCCTGGTGTGTACTCTGCCCGTCGGTTTTTCCAAAACCTGATGCAAGCTTTACACCTACTTCCAAGTCGGAACTGCCTTCTCTACAGCGGCTGTTGGCTCTGGAACTTATAGAAACAGTGACGTCCTCCATCACAGATCCATAGTGCCTGTACACTGATGGCTTATTGCAAATGAATGGTTCAGCGGGTTGTGCCATTTTCTCACCCGATATGGAGTCACCTCCAGGGGGCTGGGTTGGCCGTCGTCTCTGTAACCACTCCAGCTCAACATTGTGTGAACTGTATGCTATTCTGGATGCTGTTAGTCTTGTTTGTCAACGTGGAGTAAATGCTGCCATTTATTGTGACTCTAAACCTGCCCTTCATTCCCTCTCTAGTGTTCAGCTCATACGCTCTTCTGTTTTTCAGCAGATTTTATCGTTTTTGGCTTTATTACGTCATCGTAACTTGACTATCAAATTTTTATGAGTACCATCCCATGTAGGTTTATGCCACTATGGTACAGTTGACAGACTCGCAAAGGAAGCCTGCCATCTGCCTCATCGTGGTGTTGGACGTCCTCTCTCCCTGACATGTTACCTCTCTAGAGTCCGCTCCGCCGCTCTTCTTCCAGTACGACGACGCATTACGAGTCTGTCATGGTTCGAAGGCACAATGTAGTCTCTGCTCGTTTGAGGCTTGGCTACCGGCCACCATGCAGGTTACTGGGATGCAGGGTGAGCCTCCCTTCACTGAGTGTCACTTGTGTCGAGCGCCTTGTTCTAACACCATAGAGCACTATTGCCTTGCCTGCCCCATTGTCCGACACTTGCTGCCCCGGGGCCTGCCACTTGATGTGGTTTGTCGACAACTGCTGAACCATCAGGTTTTGGAGGAGCTTCTGGTACACCATCCTCGTTTTGGTGGATTTAAGTAGGTCATAATGTAAATATTTGTCTGAATGCTTGTGCTTTATTCTGTTATGTTTTCATGATGTGTGTGTATGTGTGTAGTAATTTGATTCTCATGGGTTCTGCCTACCTGTATGTATTGATTGACGCTACGGCGCAATTATTAAAAAAATATTTATATCTGTATTCACATTTGCATTATTTGCTCATTCTTCTAGCATTTTGTATTCCTACCCACATAAATATTATTTGTTCTGGATATGGAAGAGTGTATGCTCGCACTGGTGGGAGCATTACTTCCTCTATTATTTATATGTATTGGTCGGCAGTAAATCGACCACTTATTTTCGCCAACTCTCCGATACAATTCAAATTCTTGATAGACGTGAGGGGGTTCATATTGGGTATTGTCAGGCCTCCAACAATGCAGCTGCCCTTGGTTGGTGGACTGGAACGTTTTCTCGTCTGAGAAAATCACACGCCCCCAGAAGTCCAAAGCCTTCTCTACGTGCTCCCTGGCAAACTGCAGACGCCCTTGTCCGTGTCGCTCCTCTAACCTCTCCTTTTTAGCTGGAACCCTATGAAATTAATAATGAAATTAATAATAATGAATATTTAAGGGGAGACTTTTTTATTACTGAAACTCTGTGAATCCTCCAAACTATGCTAGGTAATCAGATTATAACCAAAAAAGAATCTTTGAATAGATTCGCTATAATTGTAGTATTTTGTCTTAAATATAATGGAGTTATAGCCTAGGGTAGGATCAAGTAGGCTTATGCTCTTTCTTGTCATACTTCGAAATAAAGTTTTGTAAAGAAACATAAACAGACATTACCCTCTCCAGAAAGTGGCGTGTATAAACAAACATGTGAAGAACCCAACAACTCAAAGCTTCACTCGATAATCTCGGGGCCTCAGTCTCAGGCCACGACTGACGGCCTCCTGTCCCGAGGTAGAGGTATATATAAAAAAGTAAAATTAACATAAAAAAAATAAAAAGAAAGATAACGTTATATATCATTCTGCAATTACGGTGTGGATTAGCTGAGTTTTCAGCATTAGAATGGGGCAAATCGTACAATAATATTTGAAATTTCTCTAATAGATAAGGAAATGTGAATATGCTTCGATTTGCATCCACTATAGTTTCTCTGACTCATGAAGCAATACGAATATGCATAATTAGCAACTGATAGGTAGGAATATCACTATCTATAAAGTTTCAAAAATATGTACCAAAATGCTACGTTTATTGTCGTTTTCGTTTATTCGTTTTAATGCCGATACTTTTTTGGGAAAATGTATATGTAAACAGATGTCTTGACGAGTACAGATCTGGACTGAATTTCTTGGTACAATCAGCACTGCCAACGCCCGTTTAACTGGAGTTCAGAGATCAAGTATGTTGACTCACTTGTCTGAAGCACAAGGACACCCACACACACACACTCAGATTAGGCGTTGGGGGAAAGGGGATGATGGCCATTCAGATGTGTGTAACCAACTATAGGGTAGAAGATCTCTTACAAATAATAAACTCTGGACTATTTAGCCGTCAGTAGTCACATGACTTTCTCTGTACCATCCCAATAGACAAGGCACCCTCTACTCAGTCAAAACTGTCATACTCCAGTTACAGTCCAATATTTTCTCATTAAGTGTCTCCAATAGAATGCTGCTCGGCGGCAATCCTTCCCTTTGTATTTCTCTCACAATCATGTCGCCTCCCTGTTAGACCTCCTCAATTAATATACCTTGTTCTCTATCACACGTCTCATTCTTTTTCTCTTATCTCTAAGACGACTCTTGCCCAGCATTAAATACAATACCATTCCATTCTGATCTGGTCCTCCTTAACCCTTGCAGCCCGGGGACTCCCATCCTTGCCTCAACATTTCTACCCTGCCGCTAGCGTCAACATTCCTCGATTTCCCCTATATTCACAACGCTTTCACGCTTAACCTACATAGTGTACTGACTTCAATATTGTTTCTTACATACCTTCAACTCTTCCTCTATCGAATGGTATTATCTGGAGGGCTGTACAATGTGTAGTTAGGGAACTGGGCGAGTTGAAGTGGAGCAGTGTGTCTGACTGTATGCGCGAGATTGACTAGACTGCGGTGAGGGTATCCAGTTGCCCGGGAAAATACCTTGTTTACTCACTCGTATTACTACTATTATGTATTGTATGTCATGATTACAACACTAAAATAGTGTGAACACTTGTAGGAATATATCATTGTGAAACTGTTACATAGAAAATGATAAACAAACATATTTGTACCGTAGGAAACACGTATATTTACCATCACTCTACCCTACCTGGGCGTGTTTGTGGTGTTATTTTCTTATTACTACCATTATGTATCGTGTGTCATGATCTATACACTAGAAAATAATTTGTAACCTTGTAAGAATATCATGGTGTCACTGTCACGTACAAATATTCACTATGGTATTGTTTTACGATCATTAGAGTACAAATTCGGACAAGGACAAAGACTTAAGAATAGCCCAGCCATCGTGGGGTCCCAGAATCAACTGAGTAGATAGCGGATCGATATTGTGAGTGTGTTTACTAGCCCGCTGACAAGAAAAACTGGCCCTACATAGCCGTAAATGGCGCTAAATAGCTATGACGGTATAACACGTCAGCCGGACTTAACCGTTTGACGGCCTATCACGTCAGCCACACTGCAGGGGTTAAGGCTGCGGTCTCCAATTCTCGTCCTCCTGCCAGGCGTCATCCTGTCCCTGCTGTGGACCTTTGACCCTATATAGATGCTGCCGTTCGTTCCAGCAGGCCGGACAGATGGGACACCATTGGGGCTAGCAACCTCCGAGACGTCCACCAACGCCTTGGTTTATGAAGCTACAGCGACCTGTCCCGCCGGTGGGAGACGGCTCTTGTCCGTCTCCGCATTGGCCACACATTATTGACTCATGGCTTTTTAATGGAGAGGGCTCACCCTCCCCACTGTGACGGTTGTTTGGTCCCTTTGACATTACGGCATATTATTGTTGAGTGTCCCAGTTTGGGGGACCTGCGTCGTGGGCACCTCTCCGAGTACCGGGTGGGTGACGGTTCTTACTGTCTCTCCCGGGTGCTCGGGGAGGAGGCTTGTAGTGTGGGAAGGAACACCTTCTCCTATGTGGAGTAGGCTGGCCTCCTCCATAAATTGTTATTTTATTATATTTATGGTTTTTAGATGGTTTGATATTATTTAGTCTTGATTCCTTTTTTATATATTTTAGTAATGGTGTTTTTTTTTTAGTTTGTGTGTAATTTAGTCATGATGCCTGTCCCTTTCGGGAGTTTATGATTTTGTTAGTTGAGGATAACAATTTTGTGTTGGGCGGTATATGACCCTAGCTGTTGCGCCGCCACATGCCTAGTCGCATCAATGAATCAATCAATCATTAATCCGGTCCTCCTATGATTGTTTTATCTGTTTCGTCTCTCGAACTGTCTCTTTTATTCTAATTGTATTCTCCATACTTGCTGTTCCTCCTCTCTGTCAACCATCGTTCAATTAAATCTTTTAGGCCTAAGGAGGGTTCCATTTCACTGTATTACTGTATGATCACAGCGTAGAGGAAGAATAAATACATAACATGAAATATGTAATAATTTACCTCTAACCATAGTAAGACGGACACACTGACATAAATCATAATAAGTGATTGATGTTTCGAGAAAATTCATTACTTAATGCATTGTCTACATCTAATACCAGACATGCTTGCTGGTATAATTTTACTATTACTGTCTACATCTAGTCAGTAGTAAGCCCAGTATCATCGACTGATATAAATAATAAGGTTAGGCTATCATGTGGTAAATAGCTAGATTGGTTATCGGGCGGCACGTGGAAATCTCTCAAGGTCCAGAAAATTCGTACATATACCAGACATAATTGATTGATTGATTTATTGATGCACCTAGGCATCTGGCGGCGCAACAGCTAGGGTCATTTACTATACCAGCCAAAAGCTCATTAGTTCATGCAAGTTGGTAAATTTACTCATGTTTGTACAATTCAGTCGGAATAAATATCCTGCTGATCAGGCTGATATCATAAAGTCGGTTGAACAGAACTAAAGAGAAGCCTACTTACTTACTATACAATAATTATCCACATTACTAATTATAAGACAGTAAAGCTTTACGAGTATCACTTCATTGGCGTGCTGCAGTGACGTTCATATTTTTATTATATGTATTTACTAAAGTATTATATAATGAGTTGGTATCCCAAAGATTTTTCCATTATCATGTTGTATCAAATATTTCATTTAAGGTATTTTTTCTCTTACTCTACCCTGTGCAGTAGTTAAACACATATGAATAAAAATTAATGTATATTTCTGTGGAGAGGGATATCTACCTCTAATATCTTTTCAATTCCCCTCCCCCCTTTCTCCTCCACCCTCCCCACACACCCCGCCTCTCTTTCTCTCTCTCTCTCTCTCAATCACGATACTCGAACTCTGAACCCCAGATAAACAGGCGTTGGCAGGGCTGACTGTACCAGGAAATTCAATCCGGAGCTGTACATCAAGAAAACTAAATATTTGTACTTCAATATCTTGTATAATTTATTTATGTAGCGTTAGGGGTTTACAAACTATTAGCTGTCATATGTGTTGTATACATAGTTTACATAGAGTGAGGGAGGAAGCCAGGACTGCAGAGCTGCCCCGTAGATAAGGCCCGTGACTAAGTGGTTAATGCCCAATGAATCAACAACATTATAAAGAAAAACTGACATCATCCTCAATAACACCACATACATATGGAGGAGGCAGGGGCGGAACCTAGGAGATTACGTCTCATAGCAACGTCACAAGTCGTTGTCAGGTGTCATTTAAAAATTTGCCTAAGTTACCCCTTCGAGTCAGGAAACAAGTGCCTTAAGTATACACATTTTGTTGATGAAACATATTGTGAAAAATAATGGAACGTCTACGACTATATTTCTCAGAATTTGAGGCAAATCCAACACTTTGTTGTATTTTAATTCCTTAAAACGGTATATATAACACAGGTTGTGAAATGCATAGTAGCTGCGCATGACTTGGTTGTATCGTACACCTGCACGTTACACGAGACACTTTCACCAACACTCGGTAATATCACCTCAATTTAACTTGTGGAGGTCGCTCAGTTGTCTCCCAAAATAACTGACTTAATTACTAGTGTATAACTCTTCTTTTTAGATGGCTACTCTTAAAGTGTGAAGAAATGCAAAGCATCTTTGTAGTGTTTAATTGCTGAAGATTTATTTTCCGCCCAAGTTATGATGTTCTTTCCAACAGCCATAATGTACAAGTTAAATCTTGTACTAATCATGTGGTCCTTGACGATGGCACCAAAGCACGGATGTGATGGTACTATATTTTCGGAGCAGACAGAAGATAGAGGATTGGTGAGGGCAGTGCTGCAGATGGTGCATCTTCATTTTTCTGGCTGTCACTTTGTGTTAGCTACGACGAACAACCACTCTCAAAATTTCTACATGTTGATTAAGTAAGTATAACTGTTATGCCAATTGCTAAATGAATGTTGTCACATATAATGATGAATTTTGCACCTAAAGACGGGTCTACCATCGGTTCATTTATATGGCAAGGAGACAGAAAATAGCATTATATGTTTATTTCTATATTATAATACAGGTAAAAACTACTCATTATCCTCAAAAAAAAAAAAAAAAAAAAAAAAAAACAGTAAGAGTGGTCAAAAGTCAGTGGCGGAGCCGCGCACGCAGCTTGCCCTTGACAGTGTGTCACGTTGGACTGGTTCTAATAGGTTTCGATTTCCTCCTGCTAAGACGGTTGCTATGCACTTCTGCCGCATCCGAGGTGTCCATCCCTATCAGGACTAATTCATGTATGGTCATCGGATACGCTGTGTCGAGGAGACTCGCTTTTTGTGGCTCCTTTTTGAAAAACGTGTTACTTGGGTTTCCCAATTACATACACTTACGATCTCTTGATCCTGAGCCATACGTCCTGGGGGGCTGAGCCTTTAGGTCGTCCCTAATCCCCAGTCTCTTGGTGGATGCTAATGAGACACCTTTGGCAGTGTCATCTGATATAAAGTCTAATTACTACCTTTCACATTCTCGTTCACCATGGTCCTTTGGCTTCCGTGTCAGGATGGCTATGGAGATGGGAATTGATGACTTTCAGATTTATCCTGTAAGTGTCCCCAGGGTGGCTCCATGGCTTCTACCAGAAGTTTTCCCCTGCACCTGTTTTACAGATAAGAAGGAATCTCTTCCTTCTCCAGTGGCTCGTTCACTCTTTTTAGAACATGCCTTCACTCACAGGGAGTCTTTCCAGGTGTACACAGATGGGTCAAAGTCTGATGCTGGAGTTGGGATTGGAGTTGTCTTCCTGACCTTTGCCGTGGTGGTAGGCTCCCTTCTGTCATGTCAATTTTTAGCTCCGGCCTAAGCCGAGAGCTCTAGATCTTATCGTTATTATTGTTCTTGATTTTCTTCTTCTTCTTGGGGCGACAACTTCTTAAAATGGGTTCAACTGACTCACTCACTCAATCACTCATTCTTCTTGGGGCGATCACTTCTTAAAAGGGGTTCAACTCACTCACTCACTCACTCACTCATTTCACTTGAATCATTAAGAGCCGGAGCTTTTGAAGGGTTTTCCTTCATGTTCTTGTTACTGCTGAGCTCTCGACTATTTTATATGCCCTCCAAGTGATTGTTAATCTCCCTCAGCCTTCTTTTACTATTTTTAGCCATTCCTGTAGTGCCTTGCAGGCCTTGTGCAATTTTATCTCTTCCCATCCCCTGGTGTTGGCCATGTCGGGTCCCAGCCCATGTGGGTGTCGATGGGAATGAGCGGGCTGACACCCTGGTTAGGCTGCGGTCTCAAATTCTAGGCCTCCTGCCAGGCGTTATCCTGTTCCTACAGTGGACCTTCGACCCTACATTGATGCTAGCGTTCGTTTTGATTCTTTTATATGTTTTAGTTATGTCGTCGGGTTATTTTAGTAATAGTGTGCTTTTTAGTTTGTTAGTTTGTGTGTCGTGTAATCATGGTTCTTATCCCTTTCGGGTGTTTGTGTTTTATTAATTGTGGGGATGATAATTTTGCATTGAGCGGTATATGACACTAGCTGTTGCGCTGCCAGATGCCTAATTGCATCAAAAAAAATAATCAATCGATCAAAAAACCATCAATTTAATAATCATACCACCATCCCCATCACTTAAGAGAGCTGAGAATGTGAAGGGGAATTTTACTGGATCACAGTTCCCCCACAAATTGCTGACAGTGCAAGATGACATGACTGATAGATGACACCGCATTATAGGTGTTACAATGTGGTGGTGGAAAACGTTTGTGTATAATATATGGTTCTAGATGAGTTATTCTGGTGCTGTTAGTTCTTCATCTTGTCAGGATTCGTTCTTCTAATCTATTGGTCCGGTTGGCAGAGGCTCAATCCCCTACTAGAGGCTTAATGGTAGGAATGTTTAGTCTGGTTCACTGACTTTGCCACAGAAGATTAATTTATTTCTCGTCGAAGAATAGACACGACTGTAGATCACGAGGGACTTCCCAAGTCCCCCCGAGCTCTACCACCGATTTCGAAAGTAAAGTCTGCCCGTCCATTGCCACAGATACAGCAATGCCTGGGCACCCAGATCTGAGTGAAGGACTTGTTGCATATATACAACTTATTAATGTTGCTACCTTAAATTTCAAAAAAATATCCGTGGTGTCGTCCACTGCTGCTTTGGCGTATCTGTGTGCATACCTGCTAGACTCACACTTACTTAGATAGGGCTGGTGTCACTTACCACCCGCAGTCACTTACACAAATGGGGCTGGTGTCACTTACCACCCACAGTCACTTACATAAATGGGGCTGGTGTCACTTACCACCCACAGTCACTTACACAAATGGGGCTGGTGTCACTTACCACCCACAGCCACTTACACAAATGGGGCTGGTGTCAATTACCACCCACAGCCACTTACACAAATGGGGCTGGTGTCAATTACCACCCGTAGTTTGCCTGGGAAACTAAGGGAAATTACTCGAGGTTTAGAGTAAAAACTTGGACTTGTCTCTATTTACTGAGGTATATCAGGTTACAAGATTACAGATTATATAAGACACCTTATTCGTGTCGTGCCAAAAGAATGTACAAAATAAAAGTACAAATGAGAATGACCTTTCTCTGTCAGAGCAGGGTTTGGAGTGCGCTTCTCCCCTCGCGCTACCCACTGAGGTGCCATGCCAACCGTATGCCAGAAACTGTAATGGTGGCATTGATAATATTAAGATTATATTTGAACTATATACATGTTGGATACAAGTTTATATAAGAGTAATAAGAATAAATATATATTGTGATTAATATAGCATAGTGTATAACAGAAATAAATTATAGGCTGAAGTCTAGCAATCAGGTCCTCAGCGTGGAAAATTCCTACCATGCTGTCTAGTCAGCACAATTTGAAGGATGTTGTGTCTGGTGAACTGATATGAACTACTTTCAACCTTAATGGAATTCACCTCCACCTATGGGCATGTACTGGGCGAGATACGGGCACAGATACATATTGACATTTGAAACAAATATATATACAGCTTATTTATGCAAAACATTTTTATTGTTCGTGAGAAATAATATTTATATCCTTGATTTCCTATATACTTAACAGAGAAAATTCTGATACACATTCGACTAGCAAAGATAAGCAACTTCAGTGTGGTTAGTACTTGGATGCCGGTGACCGTCCAAGAACACCAAATGCTGTTGGCACCAAATATAAATTCCCAGCCAAGGAGTTGGACTAGCCTGTGCCATCGTAGTGCAGGTCCTAAGCCCAAATAAATGTTTGCCAATTCAAATGGGCGTATTACAAACTGTAATTGAATCCACTGTGGCAATCTATAAAAAAAAAAATTAATGTGCAGCCACAATAAAATGATAACTGAATGATTCCACGTTATTCATACTCTCATATATATATATATATATATATATATATATATATATATATATATATATATATATATATATATATATATATATATATATATATATACAGTGCTGGAAGTTAGAAATGTCACGGTGATGTAAACAACCTGTTCCTATTGATGAGTGGAAAATGGTCTGTGTGAAAATAGTTTTAATGAGGATACTCACCTAAATTAGTAACTGATAGGGTACCTTCGTTTCTTTTTTAACATGTTGAGTCGTTTGGGAAGGAAGTCAGCCAAATTATGAAGGTATTCCAAGTTAATATTGTCCCAGATATCTTGTATGGCTGCTTGAAGGCGTGGAAGTGAAGATGTGTCACGATCCTTTAGTTGCAGTTTAATATACGCCCATAAGTTTTCGATTGGGTTTAAGTCTGGTGAATTTGCTGGCCAAGGTTTTAGGAGAGTAACACCACAGAATTCAAACCAATTGGTAATTAAATGAGCGGTATGGCAAGGAACACCATCTTGCATAAAATAATCAGAGTTGCATTTCTCCATACAGTCGTCTAGATCATCAAGTATGAGTTCAAAGTAATTATCTTTATTCATACGAACCATCTTAGGTAAAAATACCAACTTTCCCACACCATAGTACGAAAAACAGGCCACACCATCAATGAATCAGAATGTTTTACTGTGTGGTTAAGATATCTGGGGTCATGGGAATCACTACCACGTCGGCGGTACACTCGATTTTTCTGGTTATCTGTAACTTCAAAAGTGGATTCATCCGACCACAACACCTTTCGCCACTCATCAATACCCCAGTCATGATATTGAGAGGCAAAAGCTAATATTTTTTTGCGATGAACAACAGTTAACCAGGGTTTATGTACTGCGCGGCAACATCTGTAACCCAAGTAGCGTTTGAAATAATCCCGCACTGTCCTGTCAGCCACTCCAGCCAGCAAATCTGGGTTCTTAGTCTTTAATTCTCGGCTTGTGATGCGAGGTTGGACGTCCAGCTGTCTACCAATAACTCTCAAAGTCCTCTCATGATCAGTCACTTTCCGTTTACGCCCTGGTGGTTTGTATGGTGGTGGGATAGAGTCACTCCCGCCCGCACAGAATTTTTTTGTCCACCTCTGTACTGTTCTTATTGATAATCCTGTGTTAGCTGAGATTTCTTGGTTAGTTTTATTGTCCTTGGCTAGAGCACAGATAGCTGCAATGTCAGGTTCTTTGAGTCTTTTCTTGGGACCCATACTAATTAGTAACTGGAGGGAATAGTGAACCAATACACACAAAAAACTAGGGTAATTATGAGCTGCAGGATCCCCCCCACTGAGAGCGTAAGGAAGCACTAGCCCGTTATATTGTTTAAATTTCCCAGACAAAGCTTAGAGTAGAGTTGCCAGATATCGCTACTTTCTACAATCCCATATAATATTAGCCTACACAGAGTAGCACACGGAAATTATGGTATATGGCAGCACGCCGGACTTCACGTCATCTCGCGCCATTTCTAACCGCCAGCCAAGGGTGGCAGTACGGTACGGTACGGAAAAAATATCGTAATTCCGCAGGCTTAAAAATATCGTACCATAATTTCGTACCTTACCCAAAGAACCGTACCGTACTAGTACGAAATAGTAAGATTTCGTACCGTAATTTCGTACCCAATATCGTACCAATGCCATAAATTACATCTCTAAAATTAATCAATTATATGAACTACCACTGTAAACAGTTCCTTGTACAGACTCAAGATTAAGTTCCTATAATTGTGTCTTTTGTTTTGTTATTAGTGAATATCACTGTAAATATACTAATATCACTGTAAATAGAGTAAGTGTGTGTGTGACTGTGGAAGAGAGAAAGAGTCTATATAATAGCATTATAGGAGACATTTTTTTCTTTTCAGGAATGAACTTGCCAATGTATTTTTTTCTGGAACTTGCACTAGGTTACCAAGGGTGAAGGCTGCAGTATAGGATATTATTACAAGGCAATGAGGCATACATACATACATACATACACCATGATAATTGAAGGGTAAATTAGAAGTGCAATTATTTCTCTTTTCTGTTAGCAGGTACAGTAATATGAACTTACATAATAGACTATACTGTACACATTTTTCATATTTGTCTTGGAATCAATAAAAGAAATCGACCAATAAAATATTAAGAGGAAATACTAAACAGACGTCAACATAAGCTTTGCATTTTATTAGAGGACTCCCGAGTCACTGGACACGAACTGAACATGACAACGACAGTCTACGAGCAGACGAGTAGATGACTGTACAGTGTACACAGTACTACACACACACACACTAAAAGAAGGTTAAACCTTAAAGTAGAACGTTCGTCAAGAAAATTATTTCGTTGCCTTTTCATCTGGATATTAGGCTATTTTTGACAGAGGACAGTGGAATGGATATTCGAATTTTTAATAAGGTACGGAAAGGGTACGATAAGAGTACGGAAAAGGCCCCTTCAAAATAACGTAATTTCGTACCGTACCGTACTTAACAAGAATTATCGTACCATAATTTCGTACCGTACTTTTAAATTAAAAAATAACATACCGTACCGTAATTCCGTACCGTACCATACCATACTGCCACCCTTGCCGCCAGCACTATATATATATATATATATATATATATATATATATATATATATATATATATATATATGGTGTCCGGAAATTTTTACCCGAAAATTTGGCATATGCATGCTATATTAATTCTGAAAAGAAAATACTCTATTGATATGATCTTTTTTTTTCTTAGTTTAGCGGTAATTGAGACATTTAATTAAGGAGGGGTGGGAATAGGGGGACAGGCTTAGGGGGGGTTTGTTTTGGGGGTTGCAGGAGTAGGGGACAGGCTTGGGGGGTGGGGGGGGGGGGTGCAGAAATAAGGGGACAGGCTTGGGACGGGTAGAAAGCCTATCCCCCAATTCCTGCACCCCCCTAACCCCCCAAGCCTGTCCCCCTACTCCTGCAACCCCCAAAACAAACCCCCCCTAAGCCTGTCCCCCTATTCCCACCCCTCCTTAATTAAATGTCTCAATTACCGCTAAACTAAGAAAAAAAAAGATCATATCAATAGAGTATTTTCTTTTCAGAATTAATATAGCATTCATATGCCAAATTTTCGGGTAAAAAAATCCGGACACCCTGAGTACGCATGGGATGTTACTCATTTTCCTTTTACCACAGTGAGATGGCTGAAGGCGGTGATGAATCCATGGTCGTGTTGGATGGAGCGTCAGTGCCATTAATAACCCCGGGGTCTGCAACTATTCCAACATATCGACAGAAGAGGAAGCAGTCTGGACTTTGGAGAGAGGCGCAAGCCACTTGTCGTGTGTTTGTCCTTGAAATCTCAGATGGCAATATTTTAGCTGTAATCAGGTAAATAGGAACGGAATTCATATTAAAAAATATATTAAAACCAGTCGAAAAAGAAATAACCCCCCCCCCCCTACGTATGGACAGTATGACATTTCCTTGTAACTGGTGAAATGTTGGTTCTAGTAGCAGTCAACCATGAAGGGGAGCGGTGGCGAGTGTGTAGTGACAGGTATTCATGAAGCACAACATCGATGTACACTCACGAGCACTAATTTCTGCTCAGGGTTTGGTCCTTCCTTCCACCTCCTATCCTGAACAGAGGGAAGAGGGGGATTGGAGCTGGGGGGGGAGTCTACCCCGCCTTCACCCCTCCCAACTTCCCCCACCTTCATCCTGTAGTTGTCACACTGTGAGTGGCCAAGACGATCTCATGTCAGTCTCGGTTTATTTACCTAGGTTTTATAGTCGTAAAGTCCCAGTGAAAAGGATACATATATATATATATATATATATATATATATATACTACTCCACATACGCCACACGACACACACATACACTTTTCCACATACACACATGTATACTTATCCACATACACCCCCTCGCCCACACCTACAGTCGCGGCAAATAGTCCTTGACCAGTGTCACGAGTCGACCATCGACTCGTGGCATAATAATAATGATAATAATATCGTAGTATAGGGAATAGGGTTTATTTGAACCAGACGGACCTTTCCACTGGTAAATTAGTTAGTTTTACCGTATGTGGGTGGAGGAGTGTACCAAGGCCGCTTGAATAACCAGTGCAAAAGGTCGTGTTTTGGGCAGGGTTTGTAAAGGGTATCAATGAGTGAGGGAGCGAGAGACTCTTCAGGGTGACGTCAGCACGCTCTCCCTACCTGCGCGGCGGGACGACCTAGTATTCAAGCGGTCTTGGAGGTGACTGCAGAACAGGTGCAGGATATGTTTAACAGAGAAAATAATTTAGTTATACATGGAATACCTGAGGTGAGGCAAAGGGGAGATGTGGTTAAGGACAGAGAGGAAAGACTGAGTCATGATAAACAAATATTCAGTTAGTTCTGTGAAGAATTAGGCTAAATTGCTATGAAAGGGATATAGTGGATGTGAGGAGAGTAGGCAAGGAACCTGAGGCACAGGCCAATGATAGTAACCCTACAGGGAACAATTAAAATACGGATCCTGAGAAATCTGTACAGGTTAAGAGAGGCTAAGAACCCGATGTTTAGGAAAGTGAGGGTATATCACGATATGACAAGGGAAGAGCGTGAAAAGAAAAAGGAGTTAAAAGCACAAGCTAAGGAGAAGAATTTTGACGAAAATGAGAAGAAATTGGGAAATTTTTATGTAGTCAGAGGGAAACCTTGGAACAGATATCTGCTGCGCCTGAAGAGGAAATAGGATGAAATGGTGTGCATATAGTGAGGAGTGTGTCTGGGAAAGGAAACAGAAGTGAATTGTGTATAATGTTCAGTAATGTGGATACTTTTATTGTAGATAAAGTGAACGAGTTGAGGGATGGGATAGAAAATTTGGAGAAACCAAAAGTGATAGCAATAATGGAAGTGAAACCTAAAAATTTCAGATATGAAAAGATAATGGCTGAATACAACATAAGGGGTTATGAGATGATGGGAAAAAAAATTAAGTGGTGAGGTTGAGGAGAACACTTATAATTTATGTGAGTTGATAAGTGTGAAAATAAAGAGTAAGGAGGAATTGTTACTAACAATAGTGTACAGGAGCCCAAACAGTAGCGAAGAGAACAATAACAATTGGTTTAGATTGCTACAGGAAATAAGTGCTTGTGGGGTAAAACATAAAGTGACTATGGGGAATTTAATTAACTTACCTAACATAAATTGGAAAAATTATTCAGTACAGTCTGGGGACCAATTAAGTCGAAATTTCCTGGAAAATATGAGGGATTGCTTCTTTGTCCAACATGTGAAGGAGGTAACAAGATGTCGGAGGAGGGAGAAAGGTAATGTCCTGGACTTAATATTGACCAATGACGACCTGTTGGTGGAAAGTATAGAGGTGGGCACACCTGAAGTATTCACAAACGAGCCTGATGGTGATGTATGTACCAGTAGTAGAGATAAGACAAGTCCCCCCCTCTATCAGATTCAGATTCAGATTCAGATTTTTATTATTTCCATTAAATACAATGGCTTTTCTTACATATAAAATATTACGTAACATAATTATAATAAAGTATATACATATTTACATGGTATATGGATGTACTGACATCAGAAGTACAGATACTTATGAATTGGCCTCTAAAAGGTCATTTTTAAGTTGTTTCTTGAAGGTATACAGACTACTTGCTTCTGTTATATTATTGGGTAGAGTGTTCCATACCTTTGGGCCATGTATATTCATAGATAGAGCCCCACGGTCTAGCCTAGATCTAGGAACATAAAGATGGTTCCTTTGCCTTGTGCTACTGCTTGAGATGTCATTTATGGTCGGGAGTTTATCGAACCAGTTAGGATATAAATTGTTTTGAAGTTTAAATATAGTTACAGCTATGTCATATGAAATTTTTTTTGATACTGTTAACCATTCTAGTTGTTGGAGTATGGACGTAACGTGGTCATATTTTCTTGCACCAACAACTACTTTAGAAGCAAAATTCTGTAACTTCTGTACGTTATGCAAGAGAGTTTTATTAGTTTTGCCATAGATAACAAGGCAGTAGCACAAGACAGAGAACACTAGAGATTCTATAACAATTTTCCTAGTATCAATGTTAAAATTATCTCTAACTCTATTTATATATATTAGGGTCCCCATAACCTTTTTAGTCATTTCATTGATGTGTTTATCGAATGTCATCGTACAGTCGATAAACACACCAAGGTTTTTCACATGTTTACTTGGTATAATATTACAGTTATTAAGGTGAATTACAGTGTCTTCTGGTATCTTATTTACAAGTTGTCTGGATCCTATAAATATACATTGAGTTTTGGTATCATTAAGCATTAGACCATTTTTACTGAAGTATTTCTTAGTTTGAGTTAGAGTGTCTTCTGTTCTTTTAATTAAGTCACCTAACTCATGTATTGGTCCACTGTGTAACAACTGAGTGTCATCGGCATACTGGATAAGAAGGCAGTTGTTAATATTGTCATTCAGGTCATTAACAAATAAATTAAAAAGAGTTGGCCCCAGAATAGATCCTTGCGGAACTCCATAATTTATTTTAGATGAAGAAGAAAGAATATTGTTAATGCGAACTAATTGGGTCCTATCATTAAGATAATCCTCGAACCAAAATCTATCGATGTTATTATGAGTAAGTTTATTTAATAGAAATGAGTGGTTAATGCTGTCGAAGGCTTTGGATAAGTCACATAAAGTTAGTAATTATAAATGTTTTTTGTCCATATTATTATAAATTTGGTTAGTTAGCATGGTTAAAGCTGTCTCAGTGGATAGTTTGTGACGAAATCCATGCTGGCTATGAGATAGGATATCATTTGATTCGAGGAATAGCTTTAATTGATTAGACACAATTCTTTCTAAGATCTTAGATATAGTTGGCAGGAGAGAAATGGGCCTATAATTATTAATATTTTCCCTGTCTCCGTTTTTATGGATGGGGACTACAATGGATTGTTTCCATAGTTTTGGAATTTTCCCAGTTACAATGGATGTATTTATGATACAGGTGAGATATGGTATAATGACAGAGAGGGAATCTTTAATATATCTTGAAGTTATGCCATCTATTCCTGCAGAGCCTGTGTTCTTTACTTGTTTAATGGTTAATAGGATATCATAGGGACTGACTGGTTGGGGTCTAAATGAGGTAATGTTGTTATTTTGGCTTATAGTTGGGGTTAAAATATTATCTGATTCATTCATGGCTTCTCTCGACTTTTCAAAGGCTTTCTCTCCAATGCTAGTAAAGTACTTGTTAAAATCATCTGTTCTCTGTTGAATATTGCTGTGACCATGATTTATATTAGATTTATTGTTTGGGACAATGTTGTTAATAATTTTCCAAGTCCCTGCTGTGTTCCCCTTATTCTCATTAAACTTTTGTTGGTAATACTCTGTCTTTGCTTTATATCGCATGGATCTCACTTGTTTATTTTTAGATTTATACTGTGCTTGTAAAGTGGTATTATATCTGTTCTTTTTAAGTAGTACAAGTAAATTATCCCTCTCTCTCATATTGGAGCGAATCTCATCATTAATCCATGGAGCAAAAGGCTTCTTAACTTGCTTATTGACCATGGGAGCACAAGTATCAAGACATGAGTTAAATACAGTAGTGAAAATGTCACCTTGCTTATCTACATCGTCAGTTATCATTATTTGGTTAAGGGAGGGAGCTTTATTTAGTAGAAGGTCAGAGAATAAATCACCGTCATAAATGGTCATATCACGGAAAGTTTTGAACACAGTAACACGTTTAGGCTTTTTCATATTAATTAAAACAGAAATGAGCTCATGATCACCTACTATCTTGGGGACAACATCAGTATTGACAACATCAGTATCAAGCTTGGATGTGGACAGGGACAGTAGTATTAAGGCACTGAGGAAACTGAAAAGGGACAAATTCACAGGACCTGATGGCCTACATCCAAGAGTAATTAAAGAAGTGGCAGAGGAACTAGTCGAGCCACTTTGGATGATCTTCATTAGGTCCTTGAGAGACGGACAAGTACCCAGGGAATGGAAACTTACAAACATTACTGCAATATTTAAGAAAGGCAATAGGTGTGATGTTAGCAATTATAGACCAGTCAGTCTCACAAGTGTCATGTGCAAGGTGATGGAGTCAATTATAAGAAACGGAATTATGAACCATATGATGGAAAATAAGCTTTTCAGCAGGAGGCAGTATGGATTTCTACCAGGAAGGTCCACATTGCTAGCACAGGGGTAACAGTTGTGGCTGCAATTCTGTGGCCCAGCGTTCGATCCTTGCTCGGGACACTGTTAAAAATACCACTGATGCCAGAGGTTACCACCCCTGTGAGCAGGGGGTGGGGGGTTTGAGTCGGCTGTTTGAGGTCTTCCTGCTTAGTCAGCCATAGCCGAAGCTGACTCGGGTCTCAGGTGGGTGGAGTGGTCGCTGGGCCATATATAAAAGGGATCATCCTTGTGATGTGTGCTATAATTGTGTTTCATACACACAGTGTGTGCTACACTCTGTCCCAGTGACTGCCACTCGCTGGCACCTTTAATAACCTGATACAGGTATTGGACAAATGGACTCAGGTAATTGACGAAGGAGGGGCTGTGGATGTGGCATATTGTGACCTAAAAAAGGCCTTTGACACTGTACAGCTCCGGACAGATCAATGGACCACACTTCTTCCACCATCGACTTGGTGTCGGCCTCACCGGATATGGTATCACTGACAGGTGGAGGGGGGAGGGGAGAAATGTGGGCGGAGTTATATAGGGGGGGGGGGTTATGTGGGAGTCTTTACCACGTAGCGTTACCAATGTTGAGCCATCCAGATATTTGAATCCCGAACCACTTGTGATCATGGATGTGAACCACTCACTTGAAGGTGGTAGGAGAGGAGGGGTTGGGTTGGGGAGAGAGGGTAACGCTTCACCAGTGATCGAGATGGAGAGAATTATTGGATCAATTTGCTACAGATTATAAACGAACAAAGCCGACTGTCGCCTTTATTATGTTTTCTTCTGTAATCCAAATCCAACTCTGATGCTACATTCCATGGGATATTCTTTATTATTTGAAATTAATCCAGATTTTACCTAATATAATTAACACGACACCAGTTTTTGATGACTAATATATCAAGCCCTGCACCACCTACCCAGTGTTAAGTTTCATTTCAAGTAAATCCTTTAACGTTACCCTGTATCATTCATGACATTTTCTAAGAAACGTTTATTGTGTAACTGGTTACCAAAGGATAATAATTATAGTGTAAGATGTTAATTACCCAATAGCTACTCCATCTGTTCTTCCTCACCCCGTCCTCCCTTATTCAATTCGCTGTTTCCTCTCTCTCCATCCCACCATTCCTTTACTCTCCATCTTACCACCACCACCACCATCATTCTGTGTGTTGCTGCATAATCTGTTAATGCGCAAACACGACCAGAATAGAAATAATAGTGATATCTGGTATGCAAATACAATCCGTTATATATGACGAATATATTTAATTTTATTATCGTTATTTATTTATCTGAGGTCAACATCTAGGCCAGCCATTCAGACGCCAGTGTTAGTGAACCAATCACAACATTTAGAAGATATTGTGTCACAACTACTCCTGCAGACCCCCAACCCCCCTCCCCATTCAAATGTCACACATTTATTCCCACACACCCTTAAATGTGTGACATTTGAATGGGGGGGGGGGTGCAGAAGTAGGGGGACAGGCTTGGGGTGTTAGGGGGGTGCAGGAATAGGGGGACAGGCTTTCTACCCACCCCAAACCTGTCCCCATATTCCCGCACCCCCCCTAGCCTGTCCCCTACTCCAACACCCCCTTAATTAAATGTCCCAATTACCGCTAAACTAAAAAAAAAAAATCACATAAATATATATAAGCATGCATTTGCCAAATTTTCGGGCAAAAAATTCCGGACACCCTGTATATATATATATATATATATATATATATATATATATATATATATATATATATATATATATATATATATATATATATATATATATATATATATATATATATATATATATATATATATATATGACGGTGTGCAATCTTTCAATATATTTTCCATACGGTGTTGGCTAGATAGGACAAGCTATTCCCACAGGGATTCAAATTAAATACTCTTACAATATTGATGCATATTACAATATCATCTATGTGTTAACACGGTGACTTGGATGTCATATCATAGAGTTTAAGGAAATATCAGGGATGACGACGGTGATAATTATCGCAAGCCAGTGAGATGAAAAGATGATTTTTTTGTTTTGTTTTCAACAGGATTAAATCCAAACTCTTTCCAAATACGAACTTTTTCGGATCCCAGATCACAAACCATAGCTACAACTAGGGCTAACACATATGTTGTATATGGTGATCCTGGCTACAAGAGGATGGCCTAAGGATTCTTTCTACCTTCAAGTCCATTATCAAATTCGGCATTCTAATTGTTCAGAATCATAATAAATTACTAGGCATTGCTGAGATGGGTAGCTAGTATAGCTATCTTCAGCACTCTGATCTTCTGTTCCTGTAGTTCTTACTGGAAATACAGAAAGAGAAGTTAGAGAACTGAAAGTGGGGGACTGGTGAGGTGATATTGGTGAGAAACATGTACTCGGGTGGGCGACCTGACATCTCAAAGGAGGTATTAAACATCTGGAGCTTCGCGTTGGCTGACCTGCCTGCCTGGGCTGGCGACAAAGAAGGATAGAAGCGTTGGAAAGCAGCCACGTGCTTTACACGCCAAAGATTTCTATGGGAAAACATTACACAGTGTACACGATATACCTAAACTTATATATACTATAGACTACTTATTTACAGAGCACTAGAGTGGGCTGCCTTATGGACACAGCCTGAAACATGGCTGGTAGGCATGGGCAAGAGTTTTGGAGTGACAGCCTTGTTACTCCACCCAGAACTTCGCAATACGCGCTATGCATTCTACATTACAAAACAAATCCCCAAGAAGTATAAAAACAAAAAAGGTAACACAATCAGTTAGATTTTCGTACAGAAGCATTCCACTTTGCACTTCCTTAATATACACAGCTCAATTGTTTCCCGTGCACTCTTTCCCTTCCTTATTCCCATTTTTGTTCACAATACCTCGGTAACTACTGTATTATAACATTAACATTTAATTATGCTCTGAAAGAGAGAGTTAACTAATAAAATAAATTATACAGTAAAATCACAAAAATTTAAAAGTGTGTTAAAAAATCCAATATTCTATTCTATAGCCGAAGCTTGGCTCCCTCCAGGAACTCCCCCCAAGGAGGTGGCCACGGCAGAAGAGTCTCCAGTCTTCCCGGTTCCAGTACTCCCTCTTTACTTGGTCAAGCCCTCCTCTACCCCTCACGTTTCTCTCCATCTCATACTTTGTTTTGTCATCTGACCGGTGGTCTGCCTGCAATTTCATTTCCATATTTTCACAATTTCACTTCCATATATCTTGCTTGCAAACTCCACGTCATGACGTGTGTGCGTGAGTAGCAGTTAACCTGAGCCACGGTAACGGGCTTGATGAAGCCCGGAACATTAAGAAAAAACTAAAAAAAATCAATGTATTATCCTTCACCCACTTAACCACCCCACACACAATACCAATTGCCTTCTCACTCATATCACATTTCTCAAACACACACTCATTACTTTCCCCATCCCACCGAGTAAGGCCACATGCTCCTGTCAGGTAATTAATTTCCACTACACCTATGAATCTCCCTAGTGAATATAAGACCTGTCTACTCGTCACTGTTCTCGCCCTAATTTTTCCTTTCATCCTCCTATGTGTACACACAACTGTTCCTAAGTACTTATCCCTTCGTTAATCATATGGGAATTTCTAAAATGGTTAGTCACGTGGGTGTTTATACACCCCAATACAAAAATGTTTATAGTGTTATTATTATATGAAATATAATCATACTGCTGGTTCAGGATATATTTACAGTCCATATTGAACAGTTGGAATCGCTTGGAGCTACTTGATTATAATATAAAATAATACAATAAAATTTTGTAGGATACCCCAGTAAGCAAATCGGTGTCTACCTCCCAGAACAATTGAACAACAACTGCAGCACACCAGGTCTACTACACCCTCACTGACTCAGACAAATACTAAGAGAGTGGAAACGAAATAAGTTACCAACTTGAAATTACGATGAAAGTATAAAAAATGGGGTGATCAAACACTCCAGGTGACTACCAAAGGGATTATTATTTATATAAGTATATAATCTAATCTAATATTATATATTATAAATTGTAAAAATAATATTATATTGAAACTATGTTAATTATAAAAGCATTAATAGGCCCACTTCTTTAACATCACTATAAAAAAAAGGCACATTAAATTCCCCACTCAGTATTAAAAATAGTCTGTATGTTTCATCCACACTTCTTTGCCTATCGAGGAGCCTCTTAGTCCTCTAGACTTGGACTATTGGACATTTAACAAGCAAATGCCACACCGTAAAGGGACCCAGGGAGTCATCACAATGGGGTAGACTTCATCAATTCCTCAGTGATGAGTTTGAGAGAGGTGTTCGCACCACGCGAATCCCGTTACGCTCTCTCAAACATCCAAAGTGGCAGCGAGTGTTGGCGACGCGAATAACTACCAGGCACAGAGTCGAGGAGGGGGACGCTATGTGATGTAGTGACGTCATCACCAAAGATGACCGCCCAAACAAACCTCTACACAGCGATTTTGTATCTGATTAATACAATTTTACCTTCCATTATGCAATGTCATGGCTTGTGTGCTTCTTGGAAGAAATTGCTCGTTCTTCTCTCTAGTTTCTCTCCAAGAGACAATGCTTGGGGACTACATTCCTGCCAGTCCTCCAGCATACTCTGCATTTTATTCCAATTCATTTGAAGGGCAGAGTCACCATGGTGGTTCTGCCATCCTAGTTCGTCGAGATATTCCATGCACGAGCCTGGAGCTTGACACACCGCTCCAGGCTGTTGCTGTTGAGGTTTTTATGGACCGCCCCTACACTGTGTGCAGTCTATACCTTCCTCCCAGTTTTACAGTAGAGAGGGGTGATCTCACCCGTCTTGTACGGGACCTTCCCTCTCCCTTTATTTTATTGGGTGATTTTAATGGGCGTCATCCTGTGGGGTGACAGTTCGATCAACCCCAGGGGTGTTTTATTGGCTTCTCTTATTGAGGATGAGGGATTAAGGGTTTTAAATACGGGAGATGTGACACATTTTAATAGCCCAACTGGGACTTTTACCGCCATTGACATTTCCCTTTGCTCACCCAGTGCTCTGTTAGATTTTACTTGGAGAGTGTTGCCTGATTTATATGGTAGTGACCATTTCCCTATACTTTTAGAAGGTAACAAGTTTGAACCTCAGTCTTGTCTTCCTAGGTGGAAATTAGAGAAGGCTGACTGGCAGTTTTTTAGAGAGCTAACTTCTTCGGTCTCCTCAGTAGCCGATTTTGGTAGCTCTGATGAGGCTGTAACATAGTTCACTGATATGCTCCACTCTGCCGCTCTCAACTCTATCTCTAATACTTCTGGCTACTTTCACAAACGTCCTGTCCCTTGGCGGTCACCAGTCTGCACCACTGCTGTGCGGGAGAAGTTCGCTGATTTCTATTGCCTTCGTCACAATCGTAGGGACCCAACTCTTTTAGAGGACTTCTGACGGGCAAGGGCCCGGGCTAGACGAAATTTAAAAGAGGCACGACGTGCTTCTTGGAAGGCCTATGTGTCTTCAATTAATACTAAAACTCCACTCACCCAAGTGTTCAGGAGAGTCCGTAAGATGGCGGGGAAGTTTTCTCCTAGTTCTCTACCTGTACTTAAGGTTGATTAAATTAAGATCATGGATGGTTTGACAGTGGCCAAAAACATGGTGGAGGCTTTAGCTAGAGTCTCCAGCCGTAACTTTCAACCTCTGGCTGTCCGGTAAGGAGCGCACTGTCCTGGATTTCTCAGGGAACGAGAATGAAAGTTATAACCATATAATATTATTCACCCTGAGAGACCTGCATTCTGCTCTCTCTCTCTGTGTGGGGACACTTCTCCTGGGCCAGACAACATACCATATGCATTGTTGCGACTTTTGGGTGAGGAGGCGATCTCATTTTATTTAGCTTTATATAACAGAATCTGGATGGAGGGTGTCTTCCCTTCTGGGTGGAGGGTTGCTACCATCCTTCCTTTCCCCAAGCAGGCCAAGGACTCTAGTGTTACCCTCAATTACCGACCAATTGCCTTGACCTCCTGTCTCTGTAAACTATTTGAGAAGATGGTGAATGTCAGACTGGTATACTTCTTGGAACGGGGTGATTTTCTGTCTCCGTCCCAGTCTGGCTTTCGTAAACACCGTTCCACTACAGATGCTCTGGTCAGGCTGGAAGCTGCTGCATGTGAGGCCTTTGCAT
This sequence comes from Petrolisthes manimaculis, assembly GCA_034508575.1. Taxonomy (NCBI): domain Eukaryota; kingdom Metazoa; phylum Arthropoda; class Malacostraca; order Decapoda; family Porcellanidae; genus Petrolisthes; species Petrolisthes manimaculis. Next base: position 1,590,105 of record JAWZYT010002861.1, on the reverse strand, counting down.
GACATTAACACCTTGTCTGTGTATTCTTTGATTTAGAGAAAGTGTATGACACTAGATGGCAATATGGCATCCTGCAGCAACTCCATGTACCGTATATGGCCTGTGGGGTCGCCTTGCAAGCTTTCTTAAGGAGTTTCTCAATGGTCGCAGTTTTTCTGTGAAGGTTTTTGAACTGGTTAGGAACACTGTTTTCCTTGATATACTGTACTCGTCAATGATGCTAAGCATTTCACCAATACGGGATCCCAGTCGCAGTCTGATCATTTCTTTTGTAAAGACATCTTCTTTCACTGGAAATAAAATCGAAGAAAATGGATCATTACTGCTTTAATAGCATTATTTATTCATTTATTTGCAGTAACTATTTTCTTTCTTTTCCATTTATATATTGTATGTAGTAGCCTATACCATGACTATTCCCAATTACATTTACTTACCCTTTTATCAACTATAGTCTATCTTTTGGTAGAGTAACTTTCCTCTTGAAATGATAGCAAAGGATCTGCCGTGAAATCTCATGGTTTTTGGAAGCACACTGTTTAGTCATGAATCTCTCGACATCTTCAATTGCTTTCTTAATTTGGTCAGAGAGTTTAAACCCCATTTTTACATACTTCTTCACCATTTTTGCTACAGTGGACACCATGCACATGACAATATTAAAGTACACAGTCAGTCTGATAGTGAAAACAAAGTGAAAACCATGTAAATGTACTTAGTCAACTTAAATGAGAAAACAAAGTGAAAACCATGTAAATTTATAAACACTAAACATTATTTATCAGTGATGCAAAATATTTCCCCAATTCTGGGGCAGAAACTTCACTGACTGGGAAAACAAATCTTCAATTCCTGACAGAGGGTGCAGGCGTGGAGGTATGGCGTCGGTGTGGGTACTGTGAAGGAGGGAAGGCTGGAGTGGAGAGGCTGGGCACGTGGAATGAAACCACACCAGGCATACCTGAACACCCTCCACTTTTCAGAGGTAACATAGGCCATGCTACTCCTACTCTTATTTTTTATGAGTGTTGCAGTACGGTACTTATTTTCCTCATCATCACATTGTTTATGCACTGTCAAGTTTCTTTATTACTTGTTCTTGACTTTGTAATTTTTTTTTTTTTTTCACTATTCCAATGTTCACTTGACATTTACAAATTACATATCAGTGGTCAAAAGTTACTTTGCACTGTGTGTATATTTGATGTATTATGTGAACAGTACTTAAGGAGTTGTACTCTACTTATGTTAAATGATTTATTGGGATCGAGTTTGTACCAGTCCTGTAGGCTTGAACTCTTTCAGGATCTGGTGACTTACTTGTGTTTGATTCTTGGAGTAGTAGTGTTGTTGTGGTTGATTATTAGGTAGCGTAGCAGACGTGGTGTTCAGGGATTAATGACTTCTCTGTTTCTTAATTGAGACTTAATTTATTATACAATTATCTCTATATACACAGGGAATTATATTGATGTGCCTTTGTCTGATATGGTATTGTGTCTCTCTTGGTGGAGACAAGTAGCCCTAGGGAGTCAGTCTAAGTATCCTATCTATAAGTGTATGTCCTCTGTTTATATACATTTCCAAATAGTTGACATTAGTAACCATTGCCTTATTTCCAGTTTGAAAAAAGGGGAGGTCTAGTATTTAACTCCTCCTATATGTTTAGCCCCTCCTATATGTTTAGCCCCTCCTTTTGTGTAGCTCCACCTCCACTTCCTCTCTCTCTCTGTCCCCTTCTCTTTCCCTACTTTCTCTTTTGTGAGGGAAGTACATATCCTGTATGTCCTGGACTTGGAGAGATTAATGGTGTAAGGTTGGTGTGAATGGTCTAAAGTGGATGCAAGTAGTTTAATTGTGTTTTGAGTGTATGTGTGTGTGTGGGTGTGTTCGACTCGCAGCTGAGAAATCAGTGACCCATTTTCCTACTTCCTGTCCTTCTTCCTGTTTGTGATTGTACACAGCTTGAACTACCTGCCTCCTTCTTAATGGCTTTGAAGGAAGGTGTACAAGTTTATAGAAATATTAGTCCACAATAGGTTATGTGTAAATAATATTTTATTATTAATTTTTAATAATGATAAATAAATGCAAGAATCCTTAACCCCACCAATCTTTTCGGCAGTATTTCTTGCCCTTACAGTGAATTCTGGGTGGTGGGATTTCTCACTTACAATGGGAAGTCTTGGCGGTGGGATATTCTGTTTTCACCAATTTGGCAGGGATTTTAGACTGTGCCAGTGTGACAAAAGAAGAGTGTTGTGTGGCTGTCCGTCATGATAGCTGAGTCTTAAAAGAATACTTTCGCTGTAGGTGAATATCTGCCCACAACCCGCGCCACCACTGTATGTACTCAGAGAACTCCTGCAAGGTTGTCCAACTCTATAATCGGTCGGAAACTACAGGAAACAGTCGCATCGTGGGGTAGTGATAAGTTTAGGAGCAACACAACATAGAATGGGCAGGAGGGAAAAAGTGGTCGCTGCAGCTTCTCATACAGCACTTCCTGCATGTTAGCAGTTCCAAATGTCGCAATACCGTCCACGAATAGCTTGGTAGATATTTCTTTGTATCTCATTGTTGCTGGCCACTTGGGTGAAGGGGGTTATTCCTGCCCCATACTCCATCTACCTCCACCTGCCCAGGTCACCAGTGTACCAGTCCTGTAGGCTTGAACTCTTTCAGGATCTGGTGACTTACTTGTGTTTGATTCTTGGAGTAGTAGTGTTGTTGTGGTTGATTATTAGGTAGCGTAGCAGACGTGGTGTTCAGGGATTAATGACTTCTCTGTTTCTTAATTGAGACTTAATTTATTATACAATTATCTCTATACACAGGGAATTATATTGATGTGCCTTTGTCTGATATGGTATTGTGTCTCTCTTGGTGGAGACAAGTAGCCCTAGGGAGTCAGTCTAAGTATCCTATCTTTAAGTGTATGTCCTCTGTTTATATACATTTCCAAATAGTTGACATTAGTAACCATTGCCTTATTTCCAATTTGAAAAAGGGGAGGTCTAGTATTTAACTCCTCCTTTATGTTTAGCCCCTCCTTTTGTGTAGCTCCACCTCCACTTCCTCTCTCTCTCTCTGTCCCCTTCTCTTTCCCTACTTTCTCTTTTGTGAGGGAAGTACAGCTCCGGACTGATCAATGGTCCACACTTCTTCCACCCTTGCCTTGGTGTGGGCCTCAACGGATATGGTATCACTGACAGGTGGAGGGGGGAGGGGAGAAATGTGGGCGGAGTTATATAGGGGGGGTAGCGTTACCAATGTTGAGCCATCCAGAAATTTGAATCCCGAACCACTTGTGAGCATGGATGTGAACCACTCACTTGAAGGTGGTAGGAGAGGAGGGGTTGGGTTGGGGAGAGAGGGGTAAAGCTTCACCAGTGATCGAGATGGAGAGAATTATTGGATCAAGTAGCTAAATGATTTCTTCTGTAATCTAAATCCAACTCTGATGCTGCATTCCATGGGATATTCTTTATTATTTGAAATGAATCCAGATTTTACCTAATATAATTAACACGACACCAGTTTTTTATGACTAATATATCAAGCGATGCACCACCTACCCAGTGTTAAATTACATTTCAAGTAAATCCTTTATTTTTATCCTGTATCATTTATGACATTTTCTAAGAAACGTCTATTGTGTAACTGGTTACCAAAGGATAATAGTTATAGTGTAAGATGTTAATTACCTAATAACTACTCCATCTGTTCTTCCTCACCCCGTCCTCCCTTATTCAATTCACTGTTTCCTCTCCCTCCATCCCAGCATTCCTTGCTCTCCATCTTACCACCACTACCATCATTCTGTGTGTTGCTGCATAATCTGTTAATGCGCAAACACGACCACAATAGAAATAAAAGTGATATTTGGTATGCAAATACAATCCGTTATATACGACGAATATATTTATTACCTTTATTTATTTATCTGAGGTCAACATCTAGGCCAGCCATTCAGACGCCCAGTATAGTGAACCAATCACAAGATTTAGAGGATATTGTGTCACAACTATTGTTATTACTAATTAAAATAGGGAAAAATTGAAATCAGACATTTATTGGTTATTGTTTACATGACTTTGTCAATTTGTGAAATCTCCACAAGTCCTCGTCACGAAGCATTCAAACCCATAATCCAACTGGGTCTGTAGGCACCACACTGTAATTATAATAACCACAATTATAATAACTGTTAACTTATTATAACCTGAAGTTTATACTTCGACCTCACGTTTGCATTAAGCATGTGTAATGTTTGTTTTGTTTTCTTATTATTATTATAAGCACCGATATATGTATTGCTTTAGACCCTTAGCCACGATGATATACAGTATATACACTATTTATATACACTTCTATGAAGATATTAAGGCTTGAAATACTGTAGATTACATATTTCATTTTATTACTCATCAATTTGTTGCTAGTATCGTGTTCAACCACCCTCCTTCTCAATGACAGCCTGCAGTCGCTCGGGCATTGAGGCACCATGCCTCCTCACTGTATAATATATATGGTTTTCCCCGAAAAATCTCCCACTGTGTTCTGGTGTGACGTAACAAATCTGCTGTGGTTCTCTGTCGTTCTGGCTCCCACGTGTTAACGATAGAACCTCATAGATTTTCTATAGGGTTCATATCGCAGTCTTAAATAGACAAATCTATCACCTGCAAATAATCATGAACTGTAAACCATTCTTGAACTTTCCTCGCCATATGGATAGGGCATCGGTCGTGTATAGGACAGATAAGGGTGAGTAGTTGAAAAGAAATTAAAAACATTTAGAATATGTGCTTCATTATATTGCATTTGATCGATCTATTAAATAAAGACACTGTCTATTGTTCACCCCCGTAGAGAGATACTGATTATAATTATTATCCTTTGGATATTAAGCAACAAATAACGGAGCTGAGACAATTAATTTTCTGTCTTCAGCTTTACCTGTATTCTTTTCACCCCTCATGCTGGCAGTCCCCCTCTTTATCACCTCTTCTCGCCGTAAAATAAATAAATTTCTACCTATATTTTTCAAGTAACTGGCAACCTCACACAACCTCCTCTCACCTGTCTTCTCTCTCTCTCACGTCCCCTTCCTTCCTTGCCTTCTGTAGTATTTTTTATCTTTTGTTTCTCATATTTTTAACCTTCTCATTCGTTCTTTGAAAGTTTTAATGACATAGGCCTTTCTCCCTTATCACCCATAGTCCTTCAAATTTATGCAAGCAAAAGGATATGATAATAGTTATGTAGAATATATATATATATATATATATATATATATATATATATATATATATATATATATATATATATATATATATATATATATATATATATATATATATATATATATATATATATATATATATATGAAATGAGAGAGAAAGAAGGGGGGGGGGGGGTATGGAGGGGCTGGTGGAGGAAGAGAGAACAAGAGAGACGCCAATAACCGTGGCTGTAGAGACGTTTTCTTGAAGATTTATGGTTGACTTTGGGCGAAGGAACTAATGGAGATGGAGTTCACATTAACAAACCTATATAATTAAGTATTGAATTTTATCATTGTCATCATAATATTATTATTTTCTACTCTCATCTGTAGGCTAATTAAGTATTGTTCGATATCAGCAGAAATGTAATGACATCAGATAGGATGGGTGACTATAAAACTTGGACATATGTAATGAAATGGCTATACTCAATGGTAAATGTGTTTCAACAATAATGAATATATTAAACAAAATTATGAGAACCACAATTATCCATATATTATATGTGAAAAGAATAATATTCTGTGGAACGGAATGAGACAATCGAATCTCTCCTGTAGAATATAAGCTTATTTCTGGTGAAGTGAAGGTTCGAGTCATGTGAATCACAGTTCCCTTTACACACACACACACACACACACACCAATCCCACATCTTGTAGCTTTCGCAGGCTTACCAACCTAACACACGGGGGGGAAAATAACTTGTTCTACGTTACATATAGTGTATTATTGGATTACAAGTAAATTTCTGGCCATAACAAGGAAATCATTAACACGTAGACAAAGCAGAATAAAGCTAGTTACTATTTGTGAAACATATGATAATCAGTGTTGACAACCTATGAGACGTCAGCCTTCATAACCCTACACATTTCTAATGACGAGTATTTATGTGCACACAATAAAATAAAGGATTAATTCAATAGAAGACTACCATCAGCATCTTGCTATTACTTTTATTACTAACTTTATAAAGATATTATTGCACCTTGTATTCCACAATATTTATATAATAAAACTCTTAATAGTGACAACATTAAAGTAAAATACAATATACAGAAATACAAATTCCAGTTCCATTTCTATAAAGCATTACATATTTGTCTTCCATTCTTCTTAGTGTTTAAAATTATGAATTTAGATGCGGCCTATAGGCCTATATATTACGTCTAGTTATCACCCACAAGACTTAATTATTAATGTTGGCAATCTTGCAAACCAATGTATTTTGAGAGCCAGAACTGTTACATATTATTCTCCCGACAAAGAGAATATATATGTTTGTCACCTTTGATTCTCCAGGTTTAATAAAAACAGTGGATTATCGGTAAATTTTTACTTAATAATTTGGTTATGGGTGATAAGAGAGAAAAGCTTATGTCATTAAAACTTTCAAAGAACGAATGAGAAGGTTAAAAATATGAGAAACAAAAGATAAAAAATACTACAGAAGGCAAGGAAGGAAGGGGACGTGAGAGAGAGAGAAGACAGGTGAGAGGAGGTTGTGTGAGGTTGCCAGTTACTTGAAAAATATAGGTAGAAATTTATTTATTTTACTGCGAGAAGAGGTGATAAAGAGGGGGACTGCCAGCATGAGGGGTGAAAAGAATACAGGTAAAGCTGAAGACAGAAAATTAATTGTCTCGGCTCCGTTATTTGTTGCTTAATATCCAAAGGATAATAATTATAATCAGTATCTCTCTACGGGGGTGAACAACAGACAGTGTCTTTATTTAATAGATCGATCAAATGCAATATAATGAAGCACATATTCTAAATGTTTTTAATTTCTTTTCAACTACTCACCCTTATCTGTCCTATACACGACCGATGCCCTATCCATATGGCGAGGAAAGTTCAAGAATGGTTTACTGCTCATGATTATTTGCAGGTGATAGATTTGTCTATTTAAGACTGCGATATGAACCCTATAGAAAATCTATGAGGTTCTATCGTTAACACGTGGGAGCCAGAACGACAGAGAACCACAGCAGATTTGTTACGTCACACCAGAACACAGTGGGAGATTTTTCGGGGAAAACCATATATATTATACAGTGAGGAGGCATGGTGCCTCAATGCCCGAGCGACTGCAGGCTGTCATTGAGAAGGAGGGTCGTTGAACACGATTCTAGCAACAAATTGATGAGTAATAAAATGAAATATGTAATCTACAGTATTTCAAGCCTTAATATCTTCATAGAAGTGTATATAAATAGTGTATATACTGTATATCATCGTGGCTAAGGGTCTAAAGCAATACATATATCGGTGCTTATAATAATAATAAGAAAACAAAACAAACATTACACATGCTTAATGCAAACGTGAGGTCGAAGTATAAACTTCAGGTTATAATAAGTTAACAGTTATTATAATTGTGGTTATTATAATTACAGTGTGGTGCCTACAGACCCAGTTGGATTATGGGTTTGAATGCTTCGTGACGAGGACTTGTGGAGATTTCACAAATTGACAAAGTCATGTAAACAATAACCAATAAATGTCTGATTTCAATTTTTCCCTGTTTTAATTAGTAATAACAATAGTTGTGACACAATATCCTCTAAATCTTGTGATTGGTTCACTATACTGGGCGTCTGAATGGCTGGCCTAGATGTTGACCTCAGATAAATAAATAAAGGTAATAAATATATTCGTCGTATATAACGGATTGTATTTGCATACCAAATATCACTTTTATTTCTATTGTGGTCGTGTTTGCGCATTAACAGATTATGCAGCAACACACAGAATGATGGTAGTGGTGGTAAGATGGAGAGCAAGGAATGCTGGGATGGAGGGAGAGGAAACAGTGAATTGAATAAGGGAGGACGGGGTGAGGAAGAACAGATGGAGTAGTTATTAGGTAATTAACATCTTACACTATAACTATTATCCTTTGGTAACCAGTTACACAATAGACGTTTCTTAGAAAATGTCATAAATGATACAGGATAAAAATAAAGGATTTACTTGAAATGTAACTTAACACTGGGTAGGTGGTGCATCGCTTGATATATTAGTCATAAAAAACTGGTCTCGTGTTAATTATATTAGGTAAAATCTGGATTCATTTCAAATAATAAAGAATATCCCATGGAATGCAGCATCAGAGTTGGATTTAGATTACAGAAGAAAACATTTAGCTACTTGATCCAATAATTCTCTCCATCTCGATCACTGGTGAAGCTTTACCCCTCTCTCCCCAACCCAACCCCTCCTCTCCTACCACCTTCAAGTGAGTGGTTCACATCCATGATCACAAGTGGTTCGGGATTCAAATTTCTGGATGGCTCAACATTGGTAACGCTACCCCCCCTATATAACTCCGCCCACATTTCTCCCCTCCACCTGTCAGTGATACCATATCCGTTGAGGCCCACACCAAGGCAAGGGTGGAAGAAGTGTGGACCATTGATCAGTCCGGAGCTGTACATATCCTGTATGTCCTGGACTTGGAGAGATTAATGGTGTAAGGTTGGTGTGAATGGTCTAAGGTGGATGCAAGTAGTTTAATTGTGTTTTGAGTGTATGTGTGTGTGTGGGTGTGTTCGACTCGCAGCTGAGAAATCAGTGACCCATTTTCCTACTTCCTGTCCTTCTTCCTGTTTGTGATTGTACACAGCTTGAACTACCTGCCTCCTTCTTAATGGCTTTGAAGGAAGGTGTACATCGCTCAGTCCGCCACCACGTCTGGTCTCCAGGCGTAATGCTTTATTTAATAGAAGACCAGTTTACAAAGGTTGGTAGGGTAGGACTACATAATAACTAAAATACATGTATTGTAACATAAAAATAGACATTAAGACATTGGCACACCTTAAACATAAATGAACATAGACAGTATCATCAATTCATGAATAGAAATACATTGTTACATAAAATTTCATCTTAATATTAATGTGTTTAGCTAGATGCATGTTATTGTGTGTATATAAGCTAACCTATGCTAAAGATTCACATTTTAATAAGGGGGAAGCCTTGTTGCTATGATGTGGCTGTGAAATAACAGCTGTTATTTATTTTTCCATAACAAGATCATTCAGTATACGTTGATAGAGTTCTCTTATGCAATACAAAATATGACAGTAGACTTTCCTATATAAAAATGTTATAGTATCTGCCAGAAAGATAAGACATGTGATAATAACATTGGTACCAATGTTTTTTTTTCATCAATATATGGAGTAATCAAATGATATTAGAAGGATGTTTGATCCCTAGTCTCCCTGAGTAACTTAAAAGCTTCACTTTTTCTGTAACAATTGATAATTGGGAGATATAAACAAGTCGACATTATATGAAATATATTGAAAGGTGGAAGAGATTGTGATATTTTTTCTAGCAATTATATATTTTTTATTTTTCAATGTAACAATTTCCTTGAATTGTAATTATTTGAATCTGCCTCTCTACAGTAGCCTTAATCAATGCCCTGTGTAGGGTGATTAGGGTAATATATTGTTAATTGTCTATTAGCAGGTAAGTATAGATAGTGGAAATTAGAAATTTGATGATAAAAGAGAGGTTTGATTAGTAATAGATATGAATGTACATGCATATAGTGCTTGATTTGATTCAAAGCAAGTGGAGATTGTTGCATCCTTTGGAGAATTAATTGCCAATAAATATGCGGGACAAACATATAAATGAAGACATGCAACATGGTACTTGAGAAGTGTGTGTCATTGATGACATCATCACTAAGTATAATACTTATTGGAGGAAATTTGAATATTAAAGGATTATTCCTATTTTCATTGGAAATTCTTGAAGTGCGTAGCTTGTGAATAATATTTTACCTTCTATGGGAATAATAATGAGTATATAATCTTGTGTTAAAATACTACGCATGCTTGTATAATAATATTTCAAGTAGGTGTATAAAAGATAGTTAGTAAGATGGTATTTCACACTGATTTTTTCTTTGCATGTCATAGGTATTTGAGTGGTATTAATTATAAGTTGATCTTACTTTACCCGCAGTAAATACTCTCCTCATAAATGGTAGTTTTTCCTCTCGAAGTTCCTGTACTTGCCATACAGCTTCCTGCCCTCTTGCAGAAATAAATAGAAGCCAAATCTTATATGTGATTATTTTCTTTTATTGGTAATGTAAAGCTCTATAATTCGTATTTAATTTCTGTGCAATGATTTGTACACTAATATATACCTGTTACACTAACTTACCTTGCTTTGCAATGTCTTGTCTTGTAACCCTTTATATTATGGGATATGCTTGTATACCACTATCTAAGCAGTACCAACTAATGCTCATGAAATTTCATTGAAAAATTATCAAAACCACGCTCTGGGCTGTGGTGATGGCAATAGGCCATTATATATATATATATATATATATATATATATATATATATATATATATATATATATATATATATATATATATATATATATATATATATATATATATATATATATTTTTTTTTTTTTATTAAGCGAGCAATATAACCTTAGTCGCTGGATTCCATTTGGTTATTCCATTTGTGTGATACCTGTCAAACAAACTAGTGTATCATGAAATACCTGTTGCTGTAACCACTGTTCAATGGGATAAAATTTGTAAAACAATATAGATATATCTTGTAAAGAGTACGAAATTGTGATCATATCATTTGTCACCATTATTTTATTTATTTACCTGTTCTTTTCATCTGCTTGTTAATAAAATTGTAAACGAGAGCTCTCGGGTTTAAGACGTCTTCTGTACTGCGTTGTGTTCCTCGTCTGAGCCTGTAGCTGCTGAGAGTATAAACATTAAAAACCGTTATCCATATAAGGTTGATTTGGGCCACATCTGTAAGAAGAAATATTATATTTCATAGAAAACCGATCGGATTTTTGTTTATAATTGATTATTTTATTATACAGTAGTAGGGATAATATTACTAAGAAGAGGAAATTGTTATGTTCCAGTGATATGGATTGGTTTTATTTTGGATGGTTTGCGCGCTTTTTACCAATCTCTTTATCCTGTTTACATATACAATATCAACCGCCTGGTAAATTTATTCTTTATTATAAGTTTATTACCTACTAAAGATATGAATGTGTGAAGTTTTAAACTTCGATCGGGTACCCGTAGTATTTTATGTTATCACCTGGAGTGAACATTTGAATTATTTGCTTTATTAGACCGGCGATTACGCATTTTATTCCTGCAAGCCCGTAAATTGCTTGTATAGGCGATTATGTATTTTCTTCCTTGCAAGCCTGTAAATTGCTTGTGTAAATTTCTTGTGTAGGCGATTACGCATCTCTTTTCTTGCAAGCCTGTAGATTTCTTGTGTAGGCGATTACGCATCTTCTTTCTTGCAAGAACACCGCTGCCATCAAATGTACCAGTCCTGTAGGCTTGAACTCTTTCAGGATCTGGTGACTTACTTGTGTTTGATTCTTGGAGTAGTAGTGTTGTTGTGGTTGATTATTAGGTAGCGTAGCAGACGTGGTGTTCAGGGATTAATGACTTCTCTGTTTCTTAATTGAGACTTAATTTATTATACAATTATTTCTATATACACAGGGAATTATATTGATGTGCCTTTGTCTGATATGGTATTGTGTCTCTCTTGGTGGAGACAAGTAGCCCTAGGGAGTCAGTCTAAGTATCCTATATATAAGTGTATGTCCTCTGTTTATATACATTTCCAAATAGTTGACATTAGTAACCATTGCCTTATTTCCAGTTTGAAAAAAGGGGAGGTCTAGTATTTAACTCCTCCTATATGTTTAGCCCCTCCTATATGTTTAGCCCCTCCTTTTGTGTAGCTCCACCTCCACTTCCTCTCTCTCTCTGTCCCCTTCTCTTTCCCTACTTTCTCTTTTGTGAGGGAAGTACATATCCTGTATGTCCTGGACTTGGAGAGATTAATGGTGTAAGGTTGGTGTGAATGGTCTAAGGTGGATGCAAGTAGGGTGTTGTGATGAGTCTCAGTGAGATTTGAGGTCCAGGCCGGGCTTGCATAATCCATCACTTATCGTATATATTGTTTGTATACTGTGGTTGTGGTTTCTTTATTGTGTCCAAATGTTATGCTGACAATTTGTTTGTTTTTGTGTCATGATATGTTGTTTGAATGTCATGGATGTATTGTATGTTATGCCAAGTATTTTGGGAGTGTGTGTGTGTAGTATAGGTGTGTTGTTTATGGTGAGGTGTGGTGTGTAGCGGTGTTCTGCGTTCCAGTGGGTGAGTAGAGTGACAGTTGACTTAGTGGGAGCTATTTTAAGTCTGTTTTTGATGAACTAGGTATTTAGAGTATTCAGGTATGGTTGGAGGATGTGAGTGGCTGTGTCTTTTTTTTTTTTATATATATATATTAACAAAGATGAGGACAAAGGCCACAGGCCCGCTTACCGTCCTCATCTACTTAGTACAGTGAGACAGTGGTCCAAAATCATGTCCAATTTCGTTCGAGATTCATCTCTGTATGTGCATGTGAGTGTTATTTCGTCTGCATAGGAGGCTACGTGTATTTGTGTTGCCTGGGGTGTTGGTAGGTCATGCATGTATAAATTGAAAAGGGTGGGTGAGAGAACAGAACCTGAGGGACACCATTGGTAAAACTTTTAATGTTTGATGACTGACCGGCAAGAAGCTGGCCAGCCATCTTTTGGTGTTGTTATGCATGATTGTGTTGTATATTTTGTTTGTGAGGTTGTGACGGGAGATGGCATCAAATGCTTTACTAAAGTCTAATGTTACTAGGAGTGGTCTGTGTGGGGGCCTATCTGATTTGATGCCATCAAAAATTCTTTGTGTGAGGTCTGTAAGAAGGGTGTTAGTTGAATGTAGTGGTCTGAAGCCGTGTTGTGAAGATGCAAGGGGAATGTGTGGTGTAATTAAGCTGATGATGAGGCGCTCGGTGACTTTGGAAGCGGTACAAAGGAGGGTGTAAGGGCCGAAATACTCGACAGCTGAATTCATATTCTGTCTCTCTCATATCAACTTATGTCGAGCTATTAGAAAGCGCAGCTAAAAACACTCCAAGTCACCAATGTAGCAGGTAGCTGGGTGTATGTGTGTACACTCCTGGTCACCAATGTATTCTCTTTTTAAGGTTTAGGGAAGGCAAAAAAAAAACACTGCTTGGTGAGTAAGATCTGATTTATTTGAAGAAATCATAGCACATATATAGGGCATACAGGATCACGAGCTAATGATTAACAACCAATCAGCGTTCAATATAGCTATCTAAAGAAGATTTAGGGTTTTATGCCTATTGACTCATGGTGGAGGTCATTAATTCAGACAGTCTTGCTACATCAACACATCTTTCCCAAGCCTACAAGACTGCTATCCTTCCTCTTACAGCGGGGTACCTACTTATTGCTAGGTAAACAGGGACATAGGGGGCTGGGAAAATTGTCCAACAATAAAACTGACTCGGGAATCGAACCCGGGATCTCTCACTTGCGAGGCGAGGGTTCTAACCATTACACCAGTGGTAGTGGTGGGTGGTTGTAGATCAGGTGAAATGACTATTGGTGGTAAGCCATTTCTCCTGAAGATGTCCAGGAGGAGGACAGAGAGACGACCTAGCCCTTCTGCAGCTAAAGCAACAGCAGTCTTGGTGTAAACGGTGACGATGTCTGCCTGCTGCTGCCGTCGCTGCGGTGGTTGGGCGTCAGCCGTTCTCCTCCCATGGGCATGGAGTGAGCCTCGGACCTGCCCACTATCAGGTCCACTATGCCCACTATGAGGTGGTGGCAGCAGAGAGAAGGATGCCCCTCCTGTGGATGAAATAATCTTGTTCGTCTGAGGGTATGAACCCATAGACCTTTAAATGATTGAACCACTTCACCCTGCCAACAAGACGGTCGGCAGGGGAAGTGGAGTTGTTGGCAGTAGTAGGCTTGATGTAGACTCCCCCCCCCCCCCCCCCATAGCTAGCCCTCGCGAAGTTGTGATCCTGTACGCTGGTGCGGATGTGGACTACGATCATACTAATTTTGACCAATCAGTGCTTAGCATAGCGCTTACTTGGCGGTCTGTGATCGTGAAGTTTGTGGCGAGAGGTTGATACCGAGTGTCACAATACCAACGGCAGTTGGTATTGTTAAGTAATAGGGGTCTCAACTTTACTAGGAACATTCTAGCTGAAATATTTTTCGTTTGGTATTTCTCATTCATCTTGAGGGATTATGGGGAGTCCATTCCTACACATAGTGAACATTTGATAACGTGTAAAATTTATCAATATTTTTTAAGATGCAATATACTATGTTCAATCCTCCAAGTACAGATCGTCCCGAGAACTACAACAGACACAAGTTCCGCCTAGTTGAGAATGAGCATTTTCCCCACATGAGCGCTGAGAGGCAGAGTGAAGAGCCTGGAACCTTGCTTCACCATAGAGACTCTATTGGTACAAGGGTGATTCAAGCCATGTCCAGTAGCCTGAATTTTACGTAAGTGTGTAATTCCTAGTACTCTGATTGTTAGTGGATTCTCAGTTACATAAATCATATACATTAACCATTTCGAACATTTTTAATACAGATAATAATCATAATTTTTTATACTTCTACTCTGGGGTGATAAAATAGTCTAGCTGTGGTCAACCAGGTTTATCTTGTGGATAACTTCATAAGCAAAGCATTACAATGAAAATCAATAATTACAGCTAAATATTAATCTATTGTGAACATAGTCCTTGTTAATATGCTGAAAGAAGAACAGGGTTGCAGTACTTCCCAAAACAAGAAATATTATTCGTTTTACTATTCGTCGCAAAATGACCTCGCTGTTGCGGCACCTAATATCAATCAATCACTTTACTGTTTCTTATCTCTATAAATTATAATATTAATAGGAATATGAAAACGATTCTGGTTAACCTACTCTTGATTTTCTGTGAGCTGTCTCCATACTTACAAATAAAACAACTTGATGTTGATTGATTGATTTTAAGATGCCACTAGATATCTGGCGGTGCAACAGCTAGGGTCATATACTGCCAACAACTTGATATATATGTGCAATTGTATAGTGACTAAAACATCATGATTATGAAGCCATGGCCTGGCATTCGTATAGAACTAATCATAAATAATTATATACCTGGATTAAACAGCGGCGAGGAAAGCCGCCTGACCGATGCAGATAATCATGGCCCCAAACGTGCTGTCCAGGTACAGCTCCGGTAGATCAAACGACAACACCCCATCCATCAGCGGATGGGAGACACTCACCAGCCATGGCTCAGTTAACGCCTCTACCTAACAACACCACTTCCCCTGCTGACCGTCGTGTTAGAAGGGTGAAGTGGTTCAATCACTTACATGGCTATGGCTTCATAAGCCGCCGTCACCTCACCACCATCACTGGGGAATGGAGAGGTGGTGTCCACTGTGGAGAAAAGGAAAAAGGGCGTTGAGGCTACTAACATAGCCGGACCTGATGGTGGGCAGGTCCCAGGCTCACTCCATGCCCGCGGGCAGAAGACACCTGACGCCCAACCACAGCAGTTACGTCAGCAGCAGGCAGACGTCGTCACTGTCTGCACTAAGACTGCTGTTGTCTTACCTGCAGATGGGCTAGGTCGTCTCTCCGACCTCTTTCTTGACACATTTAGGAGAAATGGCTTACCACCAATAGCCATTTCTCCTGATCTACAACCACCCACTACCACCACCACCAGCAAGAAACGAGGCAGCAAACATGCATGACGGGGTAGGAGCAGAGCAAATGCGTCACCACCACCCCCTCCATCCCACCCCCGTCGCAGGTTGATGCTGCATCGCCCACTCAGTATCTCGAGATGGAGGAGGACTCAGATACCAGCTTCTGTTCCACCTCAACTGCCACCAAAAGCGACTCCACCGACGACAACATGGACCTGGAAGACGGAGGGGAGTGGCAGACATCCAGGAAGAGGAAGAGGAGGAGAAGGATTGATAGCCAGTCACCGCTACCACCACCTGTTGACATCGCAAAGCGGTGGATGACCGCGAGTTATTTATAACACTTACGAATTCCTCCATGAATTAGCGGTAATCTTGGGAAGGAATTTTTGCTTGTCATTGACTGATTGCCATCTGACAATTTTCAAAGTCATATTTTCAGTTAATAGGTAGGATATATTGCTTTTCTCATGATAATACAAATATTGTAAAGTGAGCACGTCATATTAGACTATGAAAGATGAAATGGAGGAAGTGAGATGAGTATAATGTTATCTTTATTATTAGGCTACTTTCCCGCCCTACTCTCAGCCCAACACCCCTACCTCCTCCTCCTTACCCTCCTCCCGTTACTTGAATATTTGTTTGTGTATTGTTTAATTTTATAATAGTACTTTGCTGTACTAAGTAATTTACACAGCATACATGTATATAACATAATTATAATGCTGTTTTACACAAATTGAGAGCCGATGGGTATTCATTTACAATAATATTGGCAATACAGATCATCTATATATATTAACGGTCATCGTATTCGTATCCGTATCCGTCCTTCAGTTGTATAACAAACATGAGATGGGGAGGGTGTTACTCCATGCTCCTGCAGTCAGTATGCTCTTATATTTATTCGAGTAGTTCTTGAAATGGTTCTCTATCTGTATAGAACAGCATTATAATATTCTTATTTACATGTATATAGTGTAAATTACAAGTATGGCACTGTATTATTATGAAAATAAGCAATATCTAATATACAAAACACTCCGTCTGTCTGTCTGTTTAGCTGCTATGCACGCGCTCATCCTTTCACATAGAGTAATAATTTTTACATTCGTTTTATGGCTAAAACCTGGAGAGTGTCTTGGCCCTATATTTTTTTTTCTTCAATGATTAACCAATTAAAAACGACTCCCCCCCCCCCAGCTGACAAATGGTGGTCAATTTTGTCATTTTTCAACTTTCATGTAGGCAAAAATGTTTCTTACAGAATGAAAGAGCTTGAATTTACACACCAGGAACTGAAAACGGGAGCCTTCTAGGTGTACGCAAAAGCGTATGACAAGAGCGTCAAAGTCTTCCAAAAATAAATAAAATAAAATCCCCTGAAACAATGAAAGAAAACTGACAGAAAACCACATGCTCTCTCTCTCTCCTCTACGTTGGCACTCACTCTCATCCTCCCATCCAATTTCTTTTACCGACATTGACTCATTTATTATTATTATCATCATTTTTAGCTCCGGCCTAAGCCGAGAGCTCTAGGTTTTATCCGAATTATTGTTTTTTCTTCTTGGGGTGACCACTTCTTAAAAGGGGTTCAACCAATATTTAAGAGGTTCAACCGAGAGGGGATTCAACCGAGAGGGGGTTCAACCGAGAAGGGGTTCAACCGAGGGGTTCACCCTCAATAAAAAGGGTTCATTTTCAAAATTTCAATATAACCATATGAATACGAAAATCCAGATAAAACATAATTAATATTTTTGAGACCTTTACATATGGATATTTTATTATTTCACTTGAATCATTAAGAGCCGGAGCTTTTGGA
Source organism: Petrolisthes manimaculis (assembly GCA_034508575.1). Lineage (NCBI taxonomy): Eukaryota > Metazoa > Arthropoda > Malacostraca > Decapoda > Porcellanidae > Petrolisthes > Petrolisthes manimaculis. The sequence continues at coordinate 1,572,331 of JAWZYT010002861.1, read as the reverse complement.
GAGTTTTCCTTTATTTTCTTGTTAGATTGAGAACCAATATACGTAGAGGTGATGGATCTTACTCCGCTCTTTCACATGATACCAATTCTGTTGATTTAAACATACGTGGTACTGTACACTCGCGATCCATAATTTCTGACTAGAATGTGAGGAACAGTAAGCTTCGAATCGCCTGGTATTGCTCAGTTCCCAACCCAGTACAACTATAGAGGCTGAGTTCGAATGCAGGAAATGTATGATGCCTTCTGTTCGTCTCTAGTCAGAGATTACGTATCATGAATGTACAGTCTCTTCCACTCCCGCTTTCACCAGTTCAGCGTTGCCATCGTATACACCCGGCATCGTGTGAGCTACCAGTTCAGACTCTCACATCCGAAACACCTGCCATCAAACCTTACTCTTATTGGCAGGTGTTTCGGATGCGAGAGTTGGAACTGGTAGCTCACACGATGCCGGGTGTATACGATGGCAACGCTTAACTGGTGAAAGCGGGAGTGGAGGAGACTGTACTTGGAAACAAATGTTTGTGGCAGAGTGTACATTATTAACTATTTTACAGATATGAAGTACGTGAGCCTATGGACGGTCAATGGGGAATGGAACTAGAAGGGGGCAACTGGAATGGTATTGTTAAAGACTTACAGCGAGAAGAAGGTGATATTTGCCTCGACTTAACAGTAACTCCCCAGCGATACCAAGTTATCCAATACACAGGAGCCTACATTCAACAGTCAATTGTTATTCTGTCGTCCAAGCCTCGACCCCTTCCAGAATACATGTCACTCATCAGGCCATTCGAATGTTAGTATACAGATGTAGATAAACTCACCATATCCTTGCCTATGTAATGCATTGAACGTCGAGTATAATGGAACTAGGTATAGTCACAATGAACGTGATTTGCTGGGCAGGTAGAGGATAGTGTGTTCGCTAGCAGGTGAGAGTCACAATCGAACATATAAAATCGAATGCGACTTTTCATACCGTACTTCGGTACAAGATCTCATGATCTATACAAAAAAACAATCAGCACACAAGTTAAAATACAAACTACATTACATTGAACATAATAGTTTTACATTACAATGCAGACACTAAACCCAACAATTTACAAAATAATTGTTAACCTGTTTATAGGTTTCTTAATTCTAACTATTTACATTATTCCTAACTTATCAATAGATTTCTTAATTTTAGTAGATCTACGAATAGGAACAGTCTGACTTGAGACTACCACGATAGGACTGGTAGATTTACGACTAGGTACAGCCGTGGCTGATAGTGCTTGACCAGGGTCCAAGGAGTGTTGGAGAGTAACTGAACTAAGTTTGAAAATGTGAGTCTTCTAAACCTCTCTCAACGTTGAGAATGGTTTGTAAAATTCACTTGATCGAATTCTGTTCAGTTGCTCTCCAACAATCCTTGGACCCTGGCCATGCACTATCAGCCATGGCTGTACAGGTTGGGGACAAACTTCCACGCCTAGAGTGGAGGAAATGTCAGAGTAAGCAGGAGATGAGTCCATGGGAGAGTCGTCCGTAACAGGTTGAAGAGTCGGAGTCTCAGAAGTAGTTCTTGAGGGAGTCTGAGGTCAGTCCGGATGGCGTATGTTGGCATAGTCAGCGTTGCCACTCACGAGGTTGACTGACTCCACTAGAGCCTGGACCTGATGTCGAGCACATCCATGTCACACATTAACCCCTGGCTGAGGGCATCGTGGACAATTCCATTGAGACGTATCCTCAGGAGGTGGAGGCAACAGGACTGGACATGTCCTGGAATCAGCACCTGTAGCACCAAGGATGGTCCTTATGAAGTTCCTGCACCTCACACGGTGGAAAACAGGGGAGGAAATCAAAGAAAATCTCAATTGGAGGTCCCCCCCCCCACCAGCGGGAAGCGCCTTTACATTTGTGTGAAGGCTCCGAGACCAGCCAAGCTACACAAAATGGGGCTTCGGCCCCTTCTCTGCCCCAATTACGGGGAAAGATGGCTTCACATTCGAGAAAGGTCGTCAATGAGAGACCAGACTAAATGGTTCCCATGCAATAGGCTGCCAGTACGAACCAACAGTGCTAAGTACCTCCTCTAGGGGCCGTCCTGTGTTGGATGGTTGGGTGACTAGACAGAATGATGTTAGGGAAGGGGGTCTCAGCACCGTCGTGGGCAAGCTTTCGAGCCATTGGGGTAACTTTTTAAAACGAATGGCCCCATGGGCGACGATGTACTACGCCCAAAGCATCCAGTGCTCTTTCTTTTCCTCGAGCGGTGATCGACCAACCCCTCCAGACGTCACTCTCTGTTCGTGGTGGTATGCAGAAGGCTGTATATAAGAGAAGACCCAGCAGGACGGATGTTATATTGACGAACCCTATTAGCGGTTTGGGCACGTTAATGTTGACGAATATACTTGCATTCCTATCCTATGGCTCTTTCCACTCCATTTTTAAGTGTTTTGGAGAGGTTCTTCGGATCCAAATCACTTATATATTACCGGTACTTCCAATACAAATGCAGCTGCCAATGCAGCTTTTGAGGAAAATGATTCTCTGACTGTGGGGAATACTTTCTGTAAGTTTCAGATGATGAGGTCCACCAATGTAGTCGACACTGACAATGACCACTGACCTAACAACTTCGATGACTTTGTTGTGCACGTCCCTAAGGAGCGTTGCATTTCTACACTACTATGGATTGTGGCTTACTACAGGCAGGGGCGTGGTAATCTCATCCATGTTTATAGGTATCTGGAGAAAGAAATGGGATTATTACCGATAGGCCACAAAAAAATGTATGGTAAGGTTGTTTTAATCAGAGCCAAGGATCTTGCACAGGCCATGATGCTCCTCAATCTCCCCTGTCCTTCTGATAGCATGTCTGAATCCATCAAGCCACAAAGAACATTTAATTATAGCAAGGGGCAAATATACAACTAGGACCTTTACGAATTCTCAGAAGAGGATATTCTTGCTATGTGCCCAGATAGTGTCCAACGAGTAACAAAGATAAATGGCAGTAAAAATATAATCATCCTCACTTTCTATGGCTCGCATATCACAGATCACATTAATATCAGCCCCACCTCTTTTGAGGTTAAGCCTTTTGCCAAGCATCTTTACAGTGTTTTTATTGGTATGAGTCTGGTCATGGGAGGAGGAACTGCATAAACCATTCCTAGTGTGGTAATTGTTCTTTTCTTGACTCACATTCTGCTTCTGACAATCATTCAGAGAGTTAGTGCTTTTTCTGTTGGAACCCTCAACCAATATAATCTTGCCAATGTAAGATGTACCTCCTCCAACAGGATATCCTACACTTGGCTAACTCCCAATTCATCAGCATTGGTAGAGCCAGACGGCAACTTAACTTCAGGCTCCAGAAGGATGGTGGTGTTAGGATAAACACCTCCTCCCTCCACCCTCAACATTCCAATTCGACAATATCTAAAGCGGTTGCAGCACCCTCTTAAGCTGCTTCTTACTCTAGTGAGAAGGTTTCGACGGTTTCACTACATAATAGTTTCTCTGTCTTGAAAACTGTATCATACACTCATTTTGGTGACCCTTCAACTGATGACAATTCTCAGGCTTTAACTAAAGGTGTCAATGTGGTAGAGATACACGCTGCCATACACTCTCCAAAAAGGAAACCCATCAACTGAATTGCAACGTCTTAATGGTTCCTCAGATATACTTGATTACATGGACGTTCCTTCTTGCAATGCGACCGTCTCTGTAAACTTATCCATATTTTACTCCCAATTTCACCAGAAGCGTTCCCGTGGCTTTGATAAATCTCTTGTAGGGTCCGATGAGTCTCTTGATTCAACAGATGTTCTCCCTCGCAAGCTTCCTTTGAGAACATCAGAAGGGAGTAAAATGAACGTCGATTCCTCGGTTTTTGTGACTTCAAAAGATATGTTTCTCTTTTGCTCAAGCAGCATAGTGATTCTTCCACCTACATTATGGAGGTTGATGTCTATGTCAGTGTCAGTGATACTACTACTGTACAGGACAATACTAATGTGGTTGTTTCAAGGAATATCCCTCCTCTTCTCCCTGCACCTTCTCCTAACTTATCCGGTTGTTTAGGGACTCGTGTACAGGTCCCAATTACTGTTCCAAGGTCTACCGTTGGGTTCGCTCTTTATTTTAGTGGACCAGGATTAAAAAAAAACCGTCGTTTGAGTAAAATATCTGGTCGAAATTGTAGTGACGACTACGACAATAATAGAAATAATAATAATATTGATAATGAAAAATAATTATTATGAAAATAATGAAAAGGAGCAAAAATTATAATAATATATAATAATAATAATGAATAATAATCATGAATAATAGAATATGATAATAATCATAAATAATAATATATACTAATAATAATAATAATAATTTAAAAAAATAAAAATAATAATAATAATAATAATAATATATAATGAATAATAATAACAATAATATATGATAATTATAATGAAAAATAATAGTAATAATAGTAATTATATACTACTACTACTATTACTTCTACTATTATTATTACTATTACTACAACTACAGTACTACTAATGATAACATTTACTAATTTTAGTATGCCGTTACTCTTATATAAAGAACATACAAAAGTTGATCACTAGATACATCCCAATTCGTTATAATAGTCTACAGTCTACACGATGTATTACTCAGAACATGTATACAGAGCAAATTTATGTTTGTCTATTATTATATTGAATGGATAGTGCTCATGTATTATACATCAACAACAGGTAGAAAGAAACACCATGTTCGAATCATGCTAGAGATAAACCTATGCTTCACTGCTGTTGAAGCCCCGACCCTATCAGTGTTACCAGAGGAAGGAAGCACTACAACACCTCGTTGGTGGCTGGCATGTCTCCGTTTCATTTGCTCGGAACTGTATATTGGGAACCCTGTAGTTGTGTTTGGCTACACTATTCATAACTTCCCTGGCTGGCGCACGATATATGCTTATGTTAACTGTAAATTCCTTCATAGACAGATAGTATTGTCAGGCTATGATTAATTTATGTTATTTAATTCTATTCAAGCAAGGTATATACTGTACTAAGCTATATTAGCCTGAAATGGTTATATTGTTAGACCGAGAGTATTCCCCTAGGTTGGTGGTTGCGCCAGATCCGTGGGAGGATCCGTGGGCTGAGCCGGGCTAACGCATAACCACAGCAGCGATGGTTAATGCTGCCTCGCCCACTCAACCGGGCGAATAGTGGGAAGGCACCACCACCACCACCAACACCCGAACTTTCCATGCAGGAAACTGAGACGGAGGAGGACTCTGACACCAGTTCCTCCTGCAATACCAACAGCAACACCGACACCAGTGACAACATGGATCTGGAAGATGGAGGGGAGTGGCAGATGGCCTGGAGGAGGAAGAGGAAGAGGAGAAGAAGGATGGACAGCCAGTCATCGGAACAACAGCTGCCTGACACCACCAAATTTTGGATGACAGCTTCTCCTCGCCTCGACCTGTTCCAACAACACATCTCTGCCTTAATGTCCACCACTATGGGTGATAGGCTAAAAAAAACAAAAAAAACAAGCCCCAAGTTCAGGTACCCGGGGAGCCAAGTCATCCTTCTGGTAATGCCTTGGTGTGGCATTTGCAGCCAGGGTGCCATGGCGATAGGCCCTTGGCAAGTTATCCGCCTGGGCGTCACATGGCCCCGAAGGGCACTGTCGTAAGGTCCCTCAGAGCAAGACTCCACGACCTCGTAGAGTGTGTCGGTATAGAATTATCAACAGTCGATTCCCTAGTTTTTGTAAATATTGCACCCTGGGTAACACCCCTTTTCACTAATGTGGATTCCTGGTTGCCAGGGGTTAAATCCCGGGTGCCGGGGGTGGAGGTACACCAGAGGTTTTGTGAGATAAGTGTTAAACATCTTTCATATTTCCATCTGTATACCAACGGTTCCAAGACGGATGAATGTGTGGGTGCAGGTGTATGATCGAATGAATGTCGGTTAAGATTCAGACTGCCAAATCATACATCGATTTTTCTTACAGAACTTTTTGCTATTAATAAAGCTTTGGGTTTTGCCCTATCGACGACCCACGATAGGATAGTTATTTTTACAAATTTATTAAGTTCAATTAAAGCTATTAAATCTTTAAATACAACTAACAATGATATACAGGGTAATATAATTAGTAAGCTGTTTTGTGCCAATAAATCAGTCAAGCTAATATGGGTACTTTCACATTATGGTATCTATGGCAATGAACAGGCTGAAAAACTAGCCGGGTCAAGTGTTGATCTAGACCTTAGCATAGTCCGTATGGATCTCAGGTGTTTGATTTCCTTCATTAAGTCTCGAATTCATTTCATGTGGCAAAGGCAGTGGACCGGATTAAACATCAGAAATAAAGTTTAACAAGTTATAGAACCCTGGGCTACATCATCATGGCTTAGCCGCAGAGACGAGGTGGTATTGGCCTGACTGAGGGTCAATGCCACATGGGTAGCACATCTCGAAGCATATGTTAACCTTAATTTTCCCCCCATGTGCCTATCGTGTAACTCTATAATGTCCATAAGTCATTTAGTAATGTTTTGTAATAAATTTTAAGACAAAAGAATTAAAATTAAACATGATTTCCAAATTTAAAAAATACCTTTCACCATCAAAAATATTCTATCAGATGATAAGAATATTATAAACAAACTGATGAGTTTTCTGAGGGAGACAAAACTTTACGACCTTATAATTATAGATTGATGTAATAAAATGGAACCAATGGCTTAATGACCTTTGGCTATATGCCACTGGTTGATAGCCAATAAATCCAACAACCAAGCCAGCACCAAGTTGACCCCACATGTGTCCAGATTTCGTCCTCGTTGTGCATAGTATTACTTCCAACCCTGGTTAACCCTTGCCCTGAGCTAAATACCCTCTGTAACCCAGAGAAGGAATGATGAAGTCTAATATTAAAATTAAAAGCCAAGTGAGCAGCCATTATTATGAGGGAATAATTGGGCATGAGATTAAGATGTTATGGTGAGAGTCTGAAGAGGAATAACTAAAACACTATTACACACATACTTACATTATTTACATATCAAAGTACAGATGAAAAAGGGTCACAACATAATATAAATAATCCTAAAAGTCATGCTGGACTATGGCCTCCTAACAGGACACATAATCCTTGATGCATATATATATATATATAAATCTTTTAATCATCATTTGTGGTGTGGCAGGGAAAGTGTGGCTGGGTGTGGTGGCGATCACATCGGCATGGGGAGCGACGCTATGGTTGCTCCAGAAAGTGTGGCCTCTTGCTCTTGGGGGCAAAATAATCAGTCTCGGTTCTGCCATTTTCTACAGTTGGAGAGTCATGTTTGAAGATCCTCCAACCAGACCACCCAACAACCTAACGGGACAGGTAAAGAAAGACCACCATTATACATAGCATAACACTACATGAAATAGGTAACAACGTAAATAATTACAATTACACTAGAAGCCATTGAAGAAATATATTTCATCCAATTTACCTCTTGCTGTCCTTGTGGTTGTTGTGGTGTGGCTACTTGGGTAAATTTTTACAAGTTGCCACAACAGGATTTAATTTGAAAAATATATAATTCCTAGAAGGTTTTAGTGTGATTTGAGTGATGTCGACCTTCGTTTCCTTTGGAAATGCTTCGTTTTCGAGATGGGCCCCTCCCCCCCCCCCTCCAACAATCTTGGGGGAGAGCCTGGGAAATCGGAGGTTTTGGGTGAGGGGGGGGGGGTGAACTCGTAATATAGTATATTTGCCTTTCTAGATTGCACTCATGACATGCCTTCGATCTGTACCATAGCATCGAGATATTACAGAATTAAAAAGACCTTACTTGACCTAACCTAACCTAGAAGGGGACATCCTTCGGGACCTAACCATGACATACTTTGGGACCTAACCATGACATACTTCGGGACCTAACCATGACATACTTCGGGACCTAACCATGACATACTTCGGGACCCAAGCTTGGTATCCTTCGGTCTTAACCAGAAGTTCATCAATATGTTATAGAAATGGGAAGGCCATATTAGACCACTTGTTTCATACACCAATTTACTTTAATTGGAAGCAAATGATGTGGAAGGTACTGGTTCTTGTGGCAAGTTGTATGGGTGGTAGGTGGACTGGATGAATTTATATTCAAAGCACTTTGATAATAACTGATCATGGACTGGTGTATTTTTCAATAAGAGGCACAAGTGGTTTTTTTTATATAATTTCTGTGCTTCTTCAGTAAAAAATCATAAAACCAAGCAGCCAGGTGATCCAAGGGTAATCCTTCTCCACAGACAAACACTAATGTTGTTCTGGCAGGATAGATGGATAGAGACTGGAGTTTCAGTGACGTAGTCACGTGTTTGGTTCATAACGAGATGATAGAATTGTGTGAAAAACTGATTGGTTAGATTTGGCTTGAAGTTAAAAAATGTACCACCAGGTAGCAGTGTGGGGCACATGATTACCATGACAACCACATATGATCAGCTGATCTATGTTTTGATTTCAATGCAGATGGCAGCCATATTGTTTTATCTTGCAAAGACATTGAAGGTTAGAAATCATGAGAGTGGCCTTATAACGCATTTATAATGGAAATGATACAAACAAATATTGTAGTAGAAGATGAAATAGAGCATATTGCAATAAGAAAAGTGTGAAAAATACAATATTATGAAATTTTGGGACTCAGAAAAATTCGACATCCACTACACTTATAAGAGGTAATTAGTGTTATACCGCATCTGCGAGGCAAATGGTAGGCTATATAGCATAGTTGTTTGTAATAGTGAAATATAAACGCTGGTAATAGCAAAAATAAATAAATCGAGTTATGGCAACTTGAAAAAATAATCCGCTACTTAATATTGATTAGAATAAATGTGTCTTAAAATTACATTACAAATATCAACACTGTAAATTCATAGCCATATTAGCCATCCCTCACAGAGCTAGAATAAAGATTGTTGTAGGATCGTCACTTTTTAGTGGATTTGACGAGATCTGCCCACATGGATTAAAAATCCATGTGAGGTGTACTGCAACCGGAGGCTTTTTTTTTTTAAATACAGATGCGTGGGTCGCCAGCACACAGGGGGTGCATTATCCTACTGCATGTAGCCGTCTAAACTCCCTCCCCATTATGGTCCCTTCAGGGCTGGTATCATGGAAGATGCAGTCCCACTTGTAGCTCCTGTGGTAACGTGGAATTGGGTCTACAACAAAGACCTTTCCCCCAATCTCCCTGGTGGTCGGAGGACCCTAGACTTCCTGGTCCCATTTCCTTGAATGTGCTTCAGTAGTCCAGGTATATAAGGCCAGCGCCTCCTATATTTTATTTTATTTTTGTTTCACTGCAACCAGAGCAGGGCTGCACCTCTTGGTCTTCCTTCTGGCAATTGATGTTGGCGTATATATAATGAAAACCTGTATGAATTCATAAAAGAAGACATTCTTGCTATGTGCCCAGACAATGTTCAACGAGTAACAAAGATGAAAGGCAGTAAAAATATGATCATCCTCACTTTTTATGGTTCGCATATCCAAGATCGCATTAACATTAACCCCACCTCTTTTGAGGTGAAGCCTTTTGTTGAGCGTCCCTTACAGTGTTTCTGTTGTTATGAGTTTTGTCATGGGAGGAGGAACTGCAATAACCGTTCCCAGTTTGGTAATTGTTCTGCTCTTGACTCACATCTTACTTCTGAGTGTCTGCCAGAGAGTTACTGCTTTTACTGCAGAGATGCTCACCCCTTGCGTTCTCGCCCCCCTTCTCCTCCCCCCTTCCTTCTCTCTGGTTTGGTCCCCCCACTCCCTCCCCCTTCTCTCCCTCTCTCTTTCTCCCCCTGCACCGTCTCACTTCTTCACCACTGAGAATTTTCGAGCCTATGATTCAGAAAGTCAGGGATGTAAACGTTAGACACCTGGAGTTTGTAGTACTGACTGTAACAGCCAGAAGTGTGGCCGACTGTACCTGCTTGAACAGGACATCCTCCACTTGGCTAATACCCAATTCATCAGTATTGGTAGTATCAGACGGCAACTCAACTCCAGGGCTCATATTCACAAAGGGAAAGTTCACTCATAACTTAAAATTTTGTTAGTAAGCATTTATTCATGGCGAGGACTAGTCCCCGACACTGCTTTGAAATCATAACAATAGCTCATATAAGTAGAATAGCAAAACCATTCAATACTTCGAAATGAACCTGAAACACTATGTTGAGGTCAGAAATACAAATATACGAACAAGTCCAAACTCTAAGATGTTATGTGACAACTGGCCCAGGTGACAGAGTGATGGTGGTGTGAAGACATATCGCCCTAAATCAGTTGTAGCACCCTCTCAACCCTCTCAAGAGGCAGCAGCTTTATGCTCCAGTGAGAGCGTTTCTAAGGTTACACTACATAATACCTTCTCTGTTTTTGGAAACCTTATCAGACACTCATTCTGGTGACCCTTCAACTGATGACAATTCTCAGACTTTAGCTAAAGGTGTCCATGTGGTATTGGTTCACGCTGCCACACACTTTCCAAAAAGGAAACTTAAGTCACCTAAACGGTCACAGAGACGCCTTCATGGTTCCTCTGAGGCACTTGACTCAATAGATGTTCCTCCTTTTATGGCAATCATCTCTGAGGACTCATCCATAATTTCCTCTCGATCTCACCAGAAGCGTTCTCGTGGCTCTGATGAATCTCTTGATTCAACAGAAGTTCCTCCTTGCAAGCTTCCTTTGGGAGCATCAGAGATGCCACAGATGTTGTGACTTTAAAAAATTCAGTTTCTCCTTCGCTTGAACAACGGAGTGATTCTACCACCTGTATTATGGATGTTGATGTATCTGCCTGTGTCAGTGATACCACTGCTGCACAGGACAATACTAATGTAATTGTTTCAAAGAATATCCTGCTCATATACCTTCATCTTCTTCCAACATATCAGATGCATCAGGGACTCGTGTACGGGTCCCAACTACTGCTTGTGGTCTAGGATTAAACAAAACGTATAGTTTGATTTTTTTTTAGTCGACGCGTTCTTTTATTAATGGCGTGTTTTTTTAGTTTGTGTGTAATTTGTTAGTTGTGGATGACAATTTTGTGTTCGGCGGTATATGACCCTAGATGTTGCGCCGCCAGATGCCTAGTTGCATCAATGAATGAATCAATCAATCAATCCATAGTGGTGTTACATTATGTGTTACATTTAACTGGCGAAGCTTCGCCAGTTAAATTCCTCTTAACAAATATATATTTATGTAGAGAAGTTATATATACTGAGAGCCTATAATACTGTAGATGATGTCACACCAACGGGTATCAATATGCATGGTCAGCTCCATAATAATATTTAAACGTAAATCATAACACAGTGTAACAGTGACAAATGATGACTTAACTATTTTATGTGAGAATATTGCTCTTAAAGCCGAGTTTTTATTTCTTTTCTGTAAATTGTGCCATTTTTATCGTCGAATGTGTTACACAGTTACACACCCGTTTCCACCACACTGAACTTTCCTTTTCTTAAAATGGCTCAACATGACATCGCTTCCACAGTTCGTAGTTTTAATAGATTATGGTGTTGGATGAGTCACGTATGCTTATTATATGGTATATCAAAATTTTATTACGATGCCAATGTTAGGCCAGTCAGAAATTCGAATCCATATTCACAAGTTAAAATATTCGAAACATTCATATCTTTCACTTTAAGGATATTGTTACGGATATAATTTGTGTTGTATGTTAAGTGTGGTGGACTTGTAAACCTTCAGCTATCTGTATGTGTGTTAATTTCATTTCCACCACACTGAACATATGTAATTGTGCTTTATGTTAAGTATGGTGGATTTGTAAACCTTGCATTTGTATATGTGTTAGTTTCGTTCGTTGGTTTCATTGATGTGGTGAGTGCTTCAACCTTGTGTGGTCCAAATGGTGTTTGAAAAGTTTCTTTCACTCAGTTCAGTAGTAACCAGAGGTTACTTTGTGGATTTTCTGCCGGCTGGAGGCAGTTAGCTACGGGAGTCAGGACCCGGTGGACGGCGAGTGTTACTAGTGGCTGCGTGTAGGAAAGTGGAATATAGATGTGAGTAGACACGAGTCACAAGATAAAGCGTAATTTCAGTGACCTGCTATTTGGATATTCTTGTAATACCAGGTTGAAGCATTCACCAATTTTTTGTTTTCTTTTTCTTTCAGTTGTACGGCATGTTCAGAGAATCATGAAATTGAACTAAGACATTGTGACCTATTGGGGAAATCTTATGAATTGTGAATAAATGAACAAGTCGTTACGGTCTGTATTTACCCGGAAAACAGCAGCTACAAAGTACAAATCTATAGTGACTCGCGTCCAGATTACTTGAGTTTGTCTTGACTCTGACCTACGGTACTGTGGAGCCTTCCGTAGTTTTTCTCAAGCTACTGTGATTGTTGTGTGTTTTGTTGCCTAACTGTTGTGCCGTATGGAAGGATGGCTTGTGAAAATGGTAATGACATTCGCCGCAGTGAACGCGAATCCAGGCCAGGTTCACAGGATCAAAGTGTATGGCAAGAAAAAATAGTGGAACTTCGTCGTTCACGGGCTGGTATTGCTGGTTCACTCACGGTGAAGGAAGAAGAGTTATTAAAAGTGTTACAAGAAAAAGAGGCAAGTGATGAAATAAAAGTGAAAAGTGAATCTCTATCACGGACTTTGAGTGAATTTGAAAGATGTTGCAGATATCTTTGTTTATATTTGGAAACCCACAAACTATACGATGAATTGACTGAAGCCCAATCTTATAATGAGACTATCATTACTCGTGTGCAGCAGGTTTTAAAGACTGCCAGAGAGAGGACTGCACTGGATACTGAAGCACGAGTGATTCATAAAGGTACTGACAGGGAGTGTGGAGACGACCTTCATCCTGAGGACAGTGTTAGCAGGTCCGGCCGACACAGTCATGTCTCCACTACGTCCAGTGCAAGAGCGAGGGCGTCTGCTAAAAGAGCTGCTTTACAAGCGAAGGCAAAGGTAATGGAGGAGGTTATGAAGAAACGAATGGAGGTTGAGCATCTTAAACTACGTAAAACCGAGGAGGAGTTGGGTCTGCAGCAGCTGGAGCTGGAAGCGGAAATAGCAGCTACGACAGCCGAGGAGAGGGAGTTGCTGCGTATTGAAAGCACGAGAAATGCTTCTGCTTCAGTGTATGGTGAGACAAGAGGTAACACTGAGAAGTTATGCAAAAAGGTTGGTAGAGATGCTTGTGGGGTATTGCCTGGGGTATTGCCTGACTTTGGTACTTACCACGGTAATGATAACCTAAATCTGGAAAATCTTCCATCTCGTACACTAAATCCACTTGCAGCAGAATGGCCTAACTCGTTAGGAGAGGGTCGGGTTTTTGAGTCATAATCCTAGGTATGTGGTAAACAAGCCGCGAGTTTATGACCATGTCAGAACTCCCATATCGTACCCACGTGAACTCATTGATATTTTACAGCTTCCTAAAAGTGAAATTATGAAATATGACGGAGATTCATTGAAATACTGGTTGTTTATTAGGACGTTTGATAATTGTGTAGGATGCACATCGGCTGATTCAGCCTATAAACTAAATAGACTACTCCAGTACTGCACTGGAAAGGCACTTAAAGTAATTGAATGTTGTGCTATGATGAAACCAGATGAAGGGTATCACAAAGCTAGACAATTGCTGAAAGAACGATTTGGTAATGATTATCAAATTTCTGAAGCTTGGATTAAAAAGATTGTGGATAGACCAGTTTTAAGGTCCAATGACAAAGAAGGATTTCAGAATTTGGCTGATGACATGAGAAACTGTAGAGAAACATTGCAAGCCATTGGTAAATTAAGTGAAATAGATACTCGTACGATTATGGTTAAAATACTGGAGCAACTTCCATTGTTTGTACAAAGCAGATGGCGAACTACAGCCATTAGGACACTAGATGAGTATGGTCAGTATCCGAACATTGCAATGTTTGTCGAGTTTCTGGAACAAGTTGCTAAGGAGGTTAATGATCCAGTGTTTGGCTTTACTGTACAGGAGAGGCCTCGAGATGTGAGGAATCCCAAAAGAATTTCACAAGTAAAAGGGAAAGGCGTTGCCTTTGCTATTCAAGCATCAGAAAATCAAAGTCAAAGCAGTGAAAATAAAGTGGTGAGTCCCTCTTGCTGGTTATGTAGTCAGGCTCACCAGTTACGTACATGTCCTCAGTTTCTCCAGGCATCTCCTATGGATAGATTGGATACTGTTAAGAAAATGAACATTTGTTTTAATTGCTTAGGTTCTACTAGACATCATAGTAAGTCGTGCCGAATAAGGATTTTTTGTAACATTGAAGGTTGTAAAGGAAAACATTCAAAATTGCTGCATAAAGCCTTTCAGGAGGGTCAGTTTCCTAGAACCACTAACACGGTGCAGGAAACTGATCCACACACTGTGGTGGCACAGAGTTGTGTTTGCACACATCAGTCTGATCTTGATCCCATAGCTTTACCAATTTGCCCAGTCAGAGTACGAAGAAATGAAGGTGAAAATGAGGTTTTAACGTATGCACTTCTTGATCCTGGTAGTAGTAGATCCTTTTGCTCGTTAAGCTTGGTAAAGAGTCTTGGGATTGCAGGACATCAGACAGATGTGTCGCTAATGACTTTAACTGATAAAAGGAATTCTTCAGCCTTGCAAGTGTCCTTGGAATTGTCAAGCTTATCTAATACAAAAAAACGAAAGATCATCCAGCTTCCAAGGGTACTTGCAATAACTGGCTTTCCTGTAATGTCAAGTATCAGCACTCCCCCAGACAAAAATAGGTGGAAGCACTTAATGGATATTGAGTTTCCTCAGGCAGACAGTGGAGGGGTGTCATTAATTATCGGCCAGGATTTCCCTCATTTACTTGTACCTCATGAAGTTCGGAGTGGTCGTGATGGTGAACCATATGCTGTCCGCACATTACTAGGTTGGACACTAAATGGCCCTATTGGTGAGGATGGTAAAATAGAAAACGATGCTATCTGTAATTTCATCTATTCATTACCAGTTGCTGAGTCTCATTTAGACCAGCAGGTGGAGAGATTTTGGAAGCTTGACAATAGCCAGGACATAGATGAGTCAGACACTATGTCGCTGAATGATAAAAGGGTGGTAGAAATGTGGAAAAGATCAGTAGTGATCTGTGATGGGCATTATCAGCTAGACATTCCTTTCAAGCTGGATCCTCCTGAATTGCCATTTATTATCAGTATGGCAGAAAAGAGATTGAAGTCCCTAGCAAGAAGACTATCACGAGATAGTAGCTTACATGATCGTTACACATATGAGATGGAACAAATGCTAAGTAAAGGATATGCTGAACGTGTGGAAAATTCTCAGATAGAAGGTACCCCAGGAAAGATTTGGTATATTCCGCATCACAATGTGTTTAACCCAAAGAAGCCAGATAAATGTAGAATAGTGTTTGATTGTGCTGCTGAATATGAAGGTACATCACTAAATAAAAGGGTTTTACAAGGGCCAGATCTTACGAATAAGCTTGTGGGTGTGCTGTTGAGATTTAGAGAGAACAAGGTTGCTGTGTGTGGGGACATTCAGGAAATGTTTCATCAGGTTAGAGTATCTCCACAGCACCGTGACGCACTGAGGTTTCTATGGTGGCCACAAGGAGACTTATCTACTAGGCCTGCTGTATATAGGATGAATGTACATTTGTTTGGTGGCGTATGGAGCCCAAGTTGCGCAAACTTTGCCTTACAGCTTACTGCTAATGACCATGAGAAAGACTTCTCACCAGAAGTAATACAAACTGTGTTAAAGAATTTCTATGTTGATGATTGTTTAAAGTCTGTGAGTTGTGATGATGATGCAATTGCATTAGTGGAGGAAGTTACTAGAATTCTCTTAAAGGGTGGATTTCAGATTAAAAAGTGGCTGAGTAACATCAAAAGGGTAGTTGAATCCATTCCTTCAGCTGACAGAGGTAAGAAAGTCATGAGTTTGGAGTTAGAGGAAGGACTACCTTCCGAGAGTGTTCTTGGATTAGTGTGGCACATGGATAAGGATTCATTAGGTATTCAAGTAAGGCCAAAAGAAAAGGACTACACCAGACGAGGACTGTTAAGTGTCATGAGTTCAGTTTATGACCCTTTAGGATTTGTAGGTCCTTACATACTCCAAGCTAAAAAGATTTTTCAAGATGAATGTAGATTACGTAAAGGTTGGGATGAGAACTTAGAGGAAGGAAATATTATAAAATGGAAAAAGTGGCTGTCACAGGTGGGCAAGCTAAATGAATTCAGGTTAGAAAGATGCTATATACCCAGAGATTTTGGACAGATAACTTCATGCCGACTCCATAATTTTTGTGATGCTTCTGCTGAGGCATATGGCAGTGTATCCTATTTGAGGATAACTGATGATACAGGAAGAGTTCATTGTTCCTTTCTTATGGCAAAATCACGACTGGCTCCTATTAAACCTTTGACTATACCAAGGCTGGAGTTACTGGCAGCAGTCATGGCAGTGAAGGTGAACAAACAAGTAGCAAAGGAGCTTATCTTCAACTTGGAAGAACCTGTGTACTGGACAGACAGTATGATTGTTCTGCAGTATATCAAGAATGAAGATAAAAGACTCCAGACTTTTGTGGCAAACAGGGTATCGGTTATTAATGACGGTTCTCTTCCCAGACAGTGGCGTTATGTGAACACTAAATTGAATCCAGCAGATGATGCATCGCGGGGGTTGAGTGCTGCAGACGTGGTATCAAGCAGGAGATGGTTACAGGGGCCGGACTTCCTGTGGGGAGACGAGTCACAGTTCCCACTTCCTCCCAGTAGTTACCCAGATCTTCTGCAACATGACAGAGAAGTTAAGGGAGTGGTAAAGTCTCATGCCATCTTTGTTGCTAATGAAGATAAGCTCGATGAGCTGTTCAACAGATATTCATGTTGGTTTAAATTGAGGAAGGGCATTGCATGGCTCTTGTTATTCAGAAGATGGATTGCTTCTCGTAGTTTAAGGGATTCACATAGCTTTGGAGCTAAAACCCACCTAGAAGTTAGTGATCTTGAAGCAGGAGAAGTTGCTGTTGTTAGATATTTACAAAATAGGTATTTCAAAGATGAAATTAAGGCACTGGTGAGCAATGGAAGAGTTTCCAAGCAAAGCAAGATTTGTAAACTTGATCCCTTCTTGGATAAAGGAATAATCAGAGTGGGAGGAAGATTGTGTGAAGCACCAATAACAGATTCATCAAAGCATCCTATGGTTTTACCGCGAGATCATCACATAATTAAACTAATTGTTAGATATGTCCATGAAGTAGAGGCGAAACACTCTGGAAGGGAGTATGTACTTGCAGTGCTAAGAGAAAAATACTGGATCCCTCAGGTACGTCCCCTTATAAACAAGGTGCTCAGCAGTTGTATAACATGCATGAGGGTACGATGTGACACAGGTACACAAAAGATGGCTTGTCTTCCTACTGACAGAGTGACTCCAGGTGATCCAGCCTTTACAAATGTTGGAATAGATTGCTTTGGTCCTTTTCTCGTAAAGAGAGGTCGTGGAAGGGAGAAGAGATATGGATGTCTCTTCACTTGCCTTGCAATTCGCGCTATACACATAGAGAAATTACATTCCTTGGATACGGACTCCTTTATTAATGCTCTTTCTCGTTTTGCAGCAAGGAGGGGACTTCCCAAGAAAATACGTTGTGATAATGGTACTAATTTTATAGGAGGTGAACGGGAACTACGAGAAGCTGTCCAGCAATGGAATGATAGCCACAAAATCCGGGAGCACATGCTACGCCAACGCATTGTCTGGGAGTTCAATCCTCCAACCGCTTCACACATGGGAGGAGTCTGGGAACGACAGATAAGATCAGTCCGTAAGATCTTAAAATGTGTCCTGCACCAACAACTACTGGATGATGAGCGCCTGGATACTGTGTTATGCGAAGCTGAAGCCATCGTGAACGGCCGTCCACTTACACTCGTATCAGGTGATCCACAGGACTGGAATGCTATTACTCCCAATAGCTTACTGTTATTGCGACCAACGGAGAACCTGCCAGGGAAGTACTGTAAGGCAGATCAGTTCCGGAGGCACTGGCGTCATGCCCAATATTTAGCGGATAGGTTTTGGAAACGCTGGGTGCATGAGTACCTCCCTACATTACAGCTTAGACAAAAGTGGCAACATGAAAAGAGAAATTTTCAGGAAGGAGATGTGGTACTACTAAAGGATGAAAGCACAACCCGTGGGACGTGGCCACTTGGGCGTGTATCTAGGATTCATAAAGGGAAAGATGGTTTAGTAAGGTCGGTAGATGTAAAGACAAGAAAAGGTGTTTTGAAGAGACCAATCAGTAAGCTGTGCTTACTAGAGAGTGAATTAGGAATATCAAACAACCTCTGATGTTCATGTGTATTTCAGTGTACTGAGGTTGCTCGAGTAACTATGTAGAGGTATAAATAAATTAATTTTAAGGTACAAGTAAATGTAAATCTATTATATACATTTAAGGGGCCGGGATGTTACGGATATAATTTGTGTTGTATGTTAAGTGTGGTGGACTTGTAAACCTTCAGCTATCTGTATGTGTGTTAATTTCATTTCAACCACACTGAACATATGTAATTGTGCTTTATGTTAAGTATGGTGGATTTGTAAACCTTGCATTTGTATATGTGTTAGTTTCGTTCGTTGGTTTCATTGATGTGGTGAGTGCTTCAACCTTGTGTGGTCCAAATGGTGTTTGAAAAGTTTCTTTCACTCAGTTCAGTAGTAACCAGAGGTTACTTTGTGGATTTTCTGCCGGCTGGAGGCAGTTAGCTACGGGAGTCAGGACCCGGTGGACGGCGAGTGTTACTAGTGGCTGCGTGTAGGAAAGTGGAATATAGATGTGAGTAGACACGAGTCACAAGATAAAGCGTAATTTCAGTGACCTGCTATTTGGATATTCTTGTAATACCAGGTTGAAGCATTCACCAATTTTTTGTTTTCTTTTTCTTTCAGTTGTACGGCATGTTCAGAGAATCATGAAATTGAACTAAGACATTGTGACCTATTGGGGAAATCTTATGAATTGTGAATAAATGAACAAGTCGTTACGGTCTGTATTTACCCGGAAAACAGCAGCTACAGATATAAATGTTTCGATTTTTTTAACTTATGGATCGGGATTCGAATTTCTGACGGGCCCAACATTGGCAACACGAGGGGAGAAACGCGGGAGTGGAGCCAACTGTACATGTCAGATACATCGTCCATTATGTCAAAATGTATAGCACTTTATATTAACGATAGTTTTGGGAGCTACTGTACCAGCAATGGTATTTTACGACGTTCGGTGACATTATAATTAGTACCTGAACTCGTTTTGGAAGAGTAAATATTCTCAGCCCATCACTTGAGAGGAATTGATCTCCCTACCTTACAGGTTACGAGTCCAGCACACTAACTACTCAGCCACCTGTGGCTGCAGCGGACGACTCGATTTGATGAGTTCAAGCTTGACTAACTGTCTGACTAGATTGTCTTGACTAGATTGTCTGACATAGCCAATGCCAAAACCCAGAACAACTATTGCCTGGAATGTCCACTTTTTAACTTATTACAACAAAGACTCAGATTAGTTAACACTTGGAAACAATTGTTGACAGTGATTAACTAGATGTTATTCTCCTGCGTTATCCTCACTTAAATTTACATTAGTATTGAACTCTCAGTTTGTCCTATGAGGCACGAGTCACTTGTAAATATTTGGGCTGCTAACTCTACTTTATGTCTGCCACGTACGGGTGGAATAAATTAATTAGAACAAAAATCTCTCTCTCTCTCTCTCTCTCTCTCTCTCTCTCTCTCATTACAATAGTGTAGCAAGCCACAGTATACATTTACAGGCCTAAAACCTGGAACTGCTTTGAAGTCATAATACAAACGCATATTTCAAGAGAAAAATCCGCCACTGATTAGAAATTAAACGGAAACATTTTGGCGAGGTCAGTAATGCATACGAACAATTGTAAATTCTTGGATGTTTTATGTGTTTCTGGCCATGAGACTATATACTTGAGCAAAATGCCACGCCGAGATTCGAACACATGAAAGTACCACAATACCGCATATCTATGTTCATTTTCATGTATTTTCTTACAGCTGCTTGTAGGCTGGTGGCTGATTGGGTGTCTGGTGATTACTTTAACGTACCGCTCGTCCCTCATCTCACATCTCGTGGTTCAGGGCAAGTCTCAAGAGATCAACTCTATGGAAGACCTTATTGAGCGGGATGGCTGGAGTTGGGGGGCCACAGACATGTCAGGTGCATTCAAAACATTCTTTGAAACCAGTCCCAACCCCGCAATGCAGAAGGTCTACAAACAAATGCAGGTACAATTGTCTCCACTTGAACAGACTTCAACCAGGCAGTGATGATAGTAAAAAAATATAAAATACATGGAAGTCTTAATCTTTTCTATAATGGCCAGTTTATTGAACAGCATATCCCTTTCTATTAAGTAACAACAGCAGTAAATCAGTCAGTTGATTTGTTAATTAATTAGTTTGTTTGCATACGAACTACTAACGCAGTTTTCATTTTACCTGGCCGTAATCTATATATTTAGAACTCTTATGCACCCAAATATGATTTAATACTACAGTAAGTAAACAGAACTCCGAGGCTACTGAAGGTAATGTGTGGTCATTTGAGGTCTTTCCTTCCTAGTGAAATTACAAAAATAACCCCGTCAATAGGAGACCGGATGACATAACTCATGATCTGACATAACTCATGTAAAAATGAGCTGTGGAAATTTCAGAAGTGATAAATTTGGGTAATTGCAATAATTTTACAGTACTTGGTTACTAATTAGAATTGTGTTCAGCTCTGCAGAGGTGGTTCTGATTAAATACCTAGCATAGCTGGGACGTATGGTCTGGTCAGATCCTTTATTTTCATGTACACTCCCCTTCCCTTTGTGACTGTGTATAGTATCTTAATTAGACTTAGAGTAAGTACATACGCTTAACCCCTGCAGACCGGGAGGGGGGGTCCTTGCCTCCACATTTCTACCCTGCCGCTAGCGTCAAAATTCCTCGATTTGCCCTATATTCACAACGCTCACACTCTTAACCTATATATTGTACTGACTTCAAAATTGTTCCATCCTTACCTTCAACTCTTCCTCTTTCCAATGGTACCATCGGGAGGGCTGTACGATGAATAGTTGTGGAGATAGGGCGAGTTTAAGTGAACCATGTTTGTGTGCGAGACAGGGGTGTGTCTGTGTGTATGCGTGAGTGTGGTGTGACTACGGCATGGCGAGTTCAGTTTCCCGCCCAAGTCCCTTGTCAACTCACTCGTATTACTACTATTATGTATCATATGTCATGATTTCAACACTAAAAATAGTATGAACACTTGTAGGAATATATCATCGTGTAACTGTCACTTAGAAAATGATAAACAAACCGACTTGTACCGTAGGAAACACGTATATTTACTATCAATTGTGCCTGTATGGGTGTGTTTTGTGGTGTTATTTTCTTATTACTACCCAATTATATATCGTGTCATGATCTATACACTAAATAATAATTTGTAACCTTGTAGGAATATCATGGTGTCACTGTTACGTACATATATTCACTACGGTATTGTCTTACGATCGTTAGAGCACAAATTCGGACAAGGGCAAATACTTAAAAATAGCCCAGCCATCGTAACGTCCCAGAATCAACTGAGTGGGTAGCGGATCATTATTGTGAGTGTGTTTTCTCGCCCGCTGACAAGAAAAACGAGCCCTACATAGCCCTAAATGGAGCTAAATAGCTGTGACAGTCTATCAAGTTAGCCGGTCTTTAACGTAAGACGGTGTATGTCGTCAGCCGGCTTGCAGGGGTTAATTAATGAATGTTTGCTGTGATCCAACTCCCAACCCTCCAACTATCTCCATATTACTCTGATATTTTGTCTATATAAAGTTTTCGAATTTATTGTCAACTGCAAAATTCAAAAATTCCTTTCTCGCCAGGATTTTCTTTCCAATTATAAGTATGCTTTCCTTCAGGGATGCTCTCCTGGCGATCTTCTATCCTCCTTTCTGATTCATGGTCTTCCTTTGTTCAGAACTTTGGTGATTCTTTTACTGTCACATTTGATAGAGCCGCTCTTGTAGATGGTCACTGTTTATCCTCCAGCCCTATCAAAAGTGGTGTTTCTCAGTGTTTTGTCCTATCACCTACTCTGAGTCTCTTTTTCCTTTTCTTATAAGTTGAAGATACCACTTTGCACTACTCCACCTGGTATGACAAGAGCCTATGACAGCAGCTCCTATCCACATCTTGTGATGATTCTGAGGCAAGCCTCTGGCTAGCAGAGGTAGAACACGTTCCTCTCATCTCTGACTTGGGCAGAGAAAACCTTGCCTCGAAAACACAGTTTCTTCATCTCTCAAATCGCACTAATTTTCAAACTGACTATCCCCTCTTCCTCAACGACATGTGAAGGTTGGCTTAACCTCACAACTCTCCTCGACAGGGTGAATATAAAGGTCTTTTGTTTCATAAGCTTTTACCCTCTTAATGATTCACTACAATCTCTCTCTCTCTCTCTCTCTCTCTCTCTCTCTCTCTCTCTCTCTCTCTCTCTCTCTCTCTCTCTAAGGCTATATAAGACATCCATTTTCAGAACTCTCTGCTGTTGGGAAAACTGAGATGTAATTTACCTCAATACTTATAGTTGTTAGGAAATCTGAGATTTAGTTTCCCTCAACTCACATGTTAATAAGCACAACTATAATTGATAGGCATACTTTCTCACAATATCCCTAGAAGAAGAATATAAATTATGCACACGACACCAGTAGCACTATATTGCAATATAGAAAACCTTGTGTCTTTCTGTGCTTCTAAAACTCAGTTCTTTAACCTAGCAACTCGTACTAATTATCCAAATGACTATATCCTTAAATTTATTAACCCCTAGAGTCCGGGTAGCAGTAATAGCCGCTCCCTTGGGAGAGTCCAGGCAGGGGTATAAGCCGCTCCCAGGGGGAGTCCGGGCGGGGTGATATACCACAATTGCTAATGTAGAGCGGACATCGCCAAATTTGGCGTGATTTTTTTTACTTGGCTATACTTCACCACCAGACCTACTAATCACCAATTTTTTTATTCACCATCATCAATCAGTGTGTTACTGACCGTGAACACGGGTGGATGTGGATCAGATTTCTCGTGCGTGTCCGATTCAGTATTGCGTCATGCTACCGTCCACCAGTGACCACCAGCCCGCGCGGGCCGCGTTCAGTTGACGTCAGAGCCACTACACGTACGCGAACGCAACCACGCTCCGCCCGAGAAATTACCCTTCATTCCTCACTTAATTTCTTGGGAACGGAGAGTTGTAAAGAGCTGGGGTTGGTTATATTGGAAAGAGGAATAGTTGATGGTGAGTATAAGACCAAATTTATGTTGTTCAGTATCGTAGTTTAGACGTTCAGAGTAAGTGAAATAGAGCGATTTTGGTAAAATCGCCCGGACAGGCGGAAGGGTATAGTAAGAGTAGCCCCGGACGGATAGAGGGGCTATTCATAGTTACCCCGACAGGTGGAAGGGTATAGTAAGAGTAGCCCTGGACGGATAGAGGGGCTATTCATAGTTACCCCGTCGCGGAGGAGTTAATTGTCTTTGAGTCTCTCTCTCACAATCTCTCTTGGAGAGATCATAAAAACTTTCTAGCTAAAGCTGCCTCATAGAGGTTAGATATGTTGTGCAGATTTCATGAATACTTCAACCCTACTCAGTTACAATCCATTAACAGGGACTGCCTTTGTATTGGGTTCGGCTTTTATGTGGGGGTTGTTCAACCTTAAAACACTCACCACACCTCTTAGTCTTTAACTGGTACTCTGAGTCTTTCATATATATAATTGGTCAACTCTGGGACACTTTATTTCCATTAATCTTTTCCCCTTATTAGAACTTATGCTCCAATGTATCTAGGCATCTCGAAAGAAATTGGCCATGATTTAGGACCTCTCACTTTTTTGTTTTACAGATGAGAAAAAAAAATGGTGGTGTTGATAATACTGGCATTGCTATTCCATGTATTCTGATAGACTGTCCACTCTATCCATACATAGTTAAAGATATACTGTGAGTACCTTTAGATAAAAACTGCACTTAGAATTATCTTTAATTATGCGTCAGTGGAAAAGAATTAACTTAAATAAAGTTATCGAGTACGATACTCTTATTGATCGAGATACAATATATTAATGTGAAATACGTATACCTTAATGTAATACAGCAACTTAGAGAAGCTTATCTAACGCATATTATAAAGTAAACTTCAAAATAAAAAACAATGCTTGAAAGGAATTGATTACATAATTGCATTCTTGAATTCCCAACCATTGAGGAAATAAGGTAAATAGAACTGAAAGAGGCCCATACAATTTCTTACACCCAAGTCATTAATAGTATAAATATTTATTTTTCTTTATAAGGTAGGTCTAAGTGAATTTTTAAATATTGTGATTTTTTAAAATATTTATGGCTTCTTTTTTTAGATAGCCTGAACAGTGAATATTTCTTCTTAATGATTATCATGTTTGGCATGCAACATTGCTCAGCCGTTCTGACAGAGCTCTCGTCTCTTTGCCACCATTGTTATCTTGTTTTTCTACCAACTAAGATCGGGCAGATAGGTTGTTTTCTTTGTCCTTCATATTTTGGTAAGCATTGTTTGATGTTCATCTTTGATTTTGTATTTTATTTGTAAGTCACCTTACAGTGTATTACATGCATAGTAAAATTCAGTATCTTACTATTGCGCATGCACTTACATTATACTGCATCCATATATCTTAGCTTATACCTAGTTCGGTATCTTTAGAAATGTACCCACGACTAGGGTAGTGATTCAAGTGACTCGTTACCAGTAACCATTGGTCTTGCATATTGAGTGTTGTATCGTATGTTTGTTAATTATATTAAGAGTTTTTACCAAACCCTTTACTTCATCATAGGTCAATTATATCCCTTAAATAGTATAATCTATCTGTACTATTTTTGCTTACATACCTGGTTTCTGGGTGAGTTTCCTATCAGTGAACCTAACTTGCCTTATCCAATACCTTTTAATTATATGTTCTATTATAGGAACCACCCTGATACTGGATATGTAACACCCTGAATATTTTAATCTATTACTCACACTTCCTCCTCCTCTCCAATCTTCCAGACCCATATCAACAATGTTGAGGAGTGTATGAGACTTGTGATTGGTGGTGGGTACGCCTTCGTTTACAGCAACTACTTACAAATGCAGATCCTATTGGATGTCTTCTATACAGACAAGACTGGCTTCACCCCCATCCACATCAGCACCTCCAAGTACATTCTCTTCTCCGGCAACTCATTCGGCATTAGGTGACAATACTGTATTATGTAATAGATTCCCTATACTCCCATTTTGCCCAATTATCACTGAAAATTTTCTGGTATGTATCACCAAAGATTTTGCTCTTCAATTCGAGTGAATGTTCAGTACAGTAAATCAACAATATGAAACGCACTTTCTGTGTCTGTTTATTTGTTCACAAACCGAAAAATATGTGGGGTATAGCCGGGAGGTTGTACTGCCAGTGAAACAGGCGCAAATGTAAGTAGCATATTGAAGCCTAATATTTCTTGGGAAATACCTTATTAGAATTTACGATACATATTGTTATGCATAAACCACACTCTGTAGCAACTTAATTAATTGCAATATATTGCTTAAAAATATCTAATATCATTTCATTACGGGAATATATTCGTAAATGTAACGTCGCTATTTTTATCCCCCTTACTTTACTGGAGGAAGATAAAAAAACACGGCCTTTTACAATAAAAAAAAAATGACACACCAGTGTATGATACTCTATCCTATACTTGATCAACCTGGTCTGGGAAAAAAAAGGACTGAGGACTGAACTTGCCTTGCGAATACCAAGAAAAAAAAATCATACAAAGGCAAGTCCAGTTCCTCGTCAGTAACGCTGCCACCACCAGACCACAGGTTGACCACAGGAACCAAGTTATCACACACTGGGTGGGTAACGTAGCTTGAACCCCAGGCACGTGTGTAAGCAACCCAGAATTACTCTAACGGGGGTTCGATCAATGTCTTAAATCAAGTCAAAAATGCCTAAGTATGGACACAGTCTATTAGTATTGTATACGGTAACGGAAAACTCCACTAATTATGATTTAATTTATTGTTCACATTCATTTTCATATAAAAAAAATATATATATATATACTCCCTAACCTTCAATCCCCCCTCCCTTAATCCTACTCCCGTGGCCCCTAGAACTGGAATAATTCCGAGTTTCGCTAGGGAACAGCACTAAACAAACAGATAATAATAAAAAAAAACAATTTACTTACTCCCCCCCCATCAATAATAATAAAAAAAAAATACATACACACACATATATATAATAGTTATATAAAAAAAATATGGCCGAAACAATTGTGATAGTCTACTTTAAATTATGCCAGCAAATCTTAAGTATTTATATTAGGGGCTACACCAGTCTTTAATTATGCCTTGCCGGAATGTGCTATATGGCTTTTCCCAGTGGAAGATGACAAGAGACTCCATTAATAATCACTATCAAATGTATAATAAATATTTACCTCAATATTAACACTTGAAGTCACTTTTGTAGCAGCTGTTTTAGTAGTTACCTTTTCCCAGTGGAAGATGACAAGAGACTGACTGTGAATTCTCGCCACAATTCATTCTCGCCTCGCCCCTCCCCCAGTCCCAGCTCCTACACTGACACAAACTAGTTCCTCCTGCTACATTTTTCTATTATATTAAGTGTTCCTTCCTCCCTGATATATTCCTTAGTTACAACTAATGATTATTTAACCTCTCTTAATACTTCAATCTATTATCTCTTATCCTCAGCCACATAGCATACAATTATTCCTAATATTGCTTACAAATATTGTTCCGCCAACGAAAACATCTCGTCCCTTTCTCGGGACTCCATCCCTCACTCAAATAATTTTCTAAGTTAGTTACCAGAAATAAATGCAGGTATTTTATGGAGAGTGAAGCTAGTAATTATACATTAAAAAAAACATCCTAAATAACATACATAATAAAATGGGGGTGTTACATAAACAATATAATAACATTTGTTGGGAGCAATGCTTGATTTTCCCGCCTGGGTAGGACAGCTGTTGCGCTGGCATTACAATCTCGTCGCTATACCCCACATATTTTACGAGTTTTTAGCTCCGGCCTCAGCCGAGAGCTCAAGGTTGTATCTTAATTATTGTTCTTGTTCTTGTTCTTCTTCTTCTTGGGGCGACAACTTCTAAAATGCTTCAACTGACTCACTCACTCATTCTTCTTGGGGCGACCATTTCTTAAAAGGGGTTCAACTCACTCACTCACTCATTTCACTTGAATCATTAAGAGCCGAAGCTTTTGAAGGGTTTTCCTTCCTGTTCTTGTTTTTAGTTATCATAAGGAATTGAACTATAAGTAGATAGTGTGTAAAGTGTGGCTTACTAGCTATTCTTTGCTATTTGTTGTTCCATCAGCATCTAAATAGTTTATATTGACTACAAAACAAAGATACATTGAGTAGGCTATGTCCTAACGTGTATGTGATGATGTTAGCTACGACTTCGGAAGATACATATTGTGGAATTTTTTCAGCTTACCATCCTTTCTGTATCAATGGATGTTTTTTTTTTTTTTTATGTTCCTGGAAGAACCTCCAATAGCTGAAAAAGTCATGTCAGGATCAGTGGAGGTACAGAGAAGGCGATGTGGCAAGGATCTATGTATGTAAGTCAGGAGACCATTCCTTACCAGATGAACATATGGCACATAACCTGAGAGGGGAGGACCTTGCCCAGCAGTGAGTGGCCGTCCTGGAAATGCTTCCTGAAGAAAAATAACACTGGGATGATGACAAAAAACATATGCCTTGAGTTGAGTGAGCTTAGCATAACTGGTCATACCACATACATTCCAGGAGATGACATCAAGCCGGCACTCACTAGCGAACTTTGTATTTAGAGTAGAAGTCCGGTGAGATGGGGCAGATGGGCGACCTGGGGAGGGTGATGGACCAGGAGAAGGGACTGACTCGAAAAGCTTTTCTAGGCGAGATGCAACCGTATCCATCTTTTCGGTAAGGGTAGTGACAGTTGAGATGATGACCTGCTGAGCCTCTGACCAAGGTGGAGAGTTTGGAGTCATTGGCAGCCTGAGTGGCAACCAGCCCATCAATCCTGGCTTCAAAGGCAGAGAAGCGGTTCTCGAGGGCCGTACATCGTGCCATGAGGGTAGCACAACAGACTTGCGGAGGGCTAGTTCAGGAGGCGAGGCAGGACTGGTAGGAGGAGCAGTCTGGGGAGGTGGTGGTGGTGGTGGAGGAGGAACAATAGTAGATGCACGAGCCTGGACCTGACGTCGAGTACATCCATGCCACACGCTAACCCCTGGCTGAAGGCATCGTGGACACTTCCATCTAGACGTATCCCCAGGAGGTGAAGACTCGGAGGTGGAGGCAGCAGGACATGATCGTTCACCCCTGACAGGACACGTCTTGGAATCATGTTCGGCGGCACACCATGCACACTTCGGCCTGGCAGAACAGTACCGGGAGATATGCCCAACTCCCCAGTACCTGTAGCACCAAGGCTGGTCATTATTAAGTTTCTTCACCTCACACGATGGAAGACAGGGGAGGAAATTAAAGGAAATCTCGTTTGGAGGTGGATCAGGTTGACTCCAGACAACAACAATACGGCCAATGGGGGACCATCTTGGAAAAACCGACGGGCAAAGTACACACCAGGGTATTCTTAGGCAAGTTTCGGGTCAACATCAATAGGATAACGGGTGAGGATGTAGCTGGGGAACTTACGAGGCCTCTCGGGTGAGTCTTCAATAATGAGAGCCAGAGACCAAATTTCACCAGCCTTGACTCTATCAATTATGTCCTGACGCTTCCTAGAGATGTAGACAAACCGGGAGGTGACAGCAGCCATCTTGACTTCAGCTAGTTCACGCTGCAGCTGGAAGGTCCTGTTGACATCAGACAACCAATGCAGTTTGTGTCTGTAGATGTGTTCCCAGCGAAGGATAGCTTAACATAGGCATTTCTCGGAGCAAAAGCAGGAAGGTTGGATGAGGGCAAGAAGTTGGTATACAAAGATGAAACATTAGGTTGAGGCAGAGGAGGTACAGTTGGACACATGAATGGGTGGTACAGCCCAAGTGAAAGATAGTTCATTTCTGCCAATATCAAGTACCTTAGTGCCAAATAGAAGACATCAGGGGCAGAAGTCAGTATTGAGGATGGTAATACAAAGCAAGTACCTGATAATAGACACTGGTTACTCAAATGGGACAAGTATCTTTCACCAGGGCTGTACCACCCATTCATGTGTCCAACTGTACGTCATGCACAGTTGAAGCACCCTTTGCAGTCTTGGCAGCTGTAGGCAGACAATCCACACCATCTGAGTCATACGAGGCATCAACAGGTCGCTTGGTAGAGGTTGAGGAGGTGGAAGGCTGCTACCTGAGCTGCGGATTGAGCGAGGAGAGGGGGGGGGAAGGGTTGCGAGAAGGCAGTTCAGGCCAGTGATCTTCAATAATAGACTCATCCTCTTCCGACATGACCAAGTCAGCCTCCAGGCAGGAGGCAGCATCCGAATCCGCACTCTCCATCCAGCCAGGCGAGGCCTAGATGGGAAGCAAATAACTGAACACACATACACACGAACATACACACACAGAACATCAAACCAAACAAACAAAAAACAACAATATCACAAACAAATTTATCAGTTGAGTAATACAGTATATGTGTGAGGATTGAGATTAAGAGAGAGGCAGGATGGGATGCATATTCCGAAACTGTTGTTAAACTCGGCACCATCTAAAATATCAGCCAATCAAGCGCCTTTTTCTCGTCATGATGTCACCTCTGATTGACCAATCACACTCTCCCAAAGGTCAGCCAATCAGGCGTCTTTCTCTCGTTATGACGTCACCTCCGATTGACCAATCACAATCTTCCAAAGATATGACGTCATCGCGTCATTCACTCCAACGTATACGATTACACCCATTATTATTATTGTGCATAGTAATACTAATAATAATAATGATTATTATAATACGTTATTATTATTATTATTATTATACATAAATATCAGCCAAAGAAGTGCACTCTCGAGCATAATGTCTGATCCATGGAGGTCTGATACAATTTTTTTTAGTAATTGCTGCCATGACATATCTGGCATCTGCTGCATTCGCCACAGATCCAGAGTTGCCAATTGATCCTATGTGGAGGGGGCTGGCCTCCTCCATAAATTGTGATTTTATTATACTAGTCATATAGTTTTTAGATAGTTTGATATTATGTAGTCTTGATTCTTTTTTATATATTAGTTAAGTTGACGCGTTCTTTTAGTAATGGTGTGTGTTTATAGTTTGTGTGTAATTTAGTTATGATGCGTGTCCCTTTCGGGAGTTTGTGATTTTGTTAGTTGAGGATAATAATTTTGTGTTGGGCGGTATATGACCCTAGCCTAGTTGCATCAATCAATCAATCAATCAATCAATTAAATTCGATTTGACAGAATCTCGATACCGTTCAACCCACAGCCAGGAGTGCCAACCCTCCACATGAGACTCGCAAATGTAGTTTCGTTCGTTTCCCAGCACCATCAAGCTAGTAATGCCGATAGTTTTTTGGGACAGTGTACGTGAGTACGAGCAACATTGTGTATTGACATTGAAAATTTAACAGGTGTAGGGCATAATCTCTGAGTCTATGTAGCGATCTTGGTTCTAGATTCCAAACTCGACTGTTAGATTGCAATTTAATTATTATTTGAAATAAATTGAGAAGGAAGGACTAGAAATAGCACCTAATAAAGAATTAATCACAGTGAGTAACGTAAGTTAGGTTATCGTAAGAAAAATCGACTGAAGAACAATTGAAAGAAAATATTCGAGAGAAAACTGTACGAGAACACACGAAATGATACGAGGCTGTGAAGAAAGAATACTGGTACCGTGATATCGATTTATTACGATATAGTAAAGTATTACTATATTAAATATAGTAAAGTAATTGTAAATTGGTCGTTTTCGTACACCTACATTTCTGTTTATACTATTATAAGCACATATATATTGAAAGAACCCACGTACAAATTTATGTTGAAGGAATTGGGATAAAAAGGGGATAATTAACCTCTACTGATGTTCGTTGAGCCAACACAATGAAAGTCCAAGATACGTCCGGGTAAGGTAAGTTTCATCACTTAATTAATTAATAATATAAAATCTTAATTCCCCGTCACAGGCTTCCTTCATTATATTTCTCCTGCATTTCTATTCATATAGAGATTATGGAGTTACCATGTGAACAGAATAACTGCATCAAAAATTCACAACAGTATCTTGTTGCAGACCAGGTGCACCATTCTTGCAGCACTTTCGACTGACTCGTCAGAGGTTGCAGGAGACAGGGCTAATGTCCTTTTGGACAAATGACGTTATTGACACCCGCAAGAGTCAAGAGAGGTTGGAACAGCGCTCGAAAGAGCATCCCGATTATTTTATAAGCATTGTGAGTGGTGAAGTTACATGTATTCATTTAGTTGTAAACAAAGCCTCTAGAATTGCAAGAACACTGAGAAAATTACAATACATCAGCTAATTGCGGTCTTCTGGCGTATACATTACAAATATTTTCTTTTTATGTTTTTTTATCTATGAGTTCATATTGTCCTATTATTCTTTTTTAGATCCCAGATGGAGAACAAGTTGTGTTGGGATTACATCATCTCCTGGGGGCATTCCTTTTTCTGGCTGTGGGCAGTGTTTTGGCTTGTCTTACCCTGATTGCCGAGATATTTACCAGCTCCAACTGATGTTTCAACCATTCTTTACCTACGCTTCATAGCAACATAATAAGATTTTATTAATTTTCTCACGCAATATAAATGTAAATCTACATATCTAAATGCAATCCATGTTCTCTATACAATAGAAGTCTGCCTTGCATTAAATTGTTCTCTTCATCAACTTACCATATTTATTATTCTATATTCGCTATAACTATATTAGCGTGCCATACGGAGTCGAAATGTTCATGACAAGGAATATGTGCAGTCCGTTCTTATTTCACTATCATATATTATAGGACGATGATAATTACTGTATACTATGCAAAAGATTTTTAGCTTGGGTAAATCTTTTGGAAGGGGATATTGAAATAAAGTTATACTTCAGCTTATTTAGCTATCATTACCCATTAAATATATCGTGTATTTAATTACGCTTAGTTCTTAAGAATGTAGTCATCAGTTGTGTTGGGTAAATAAGCAATTACTGTATAAACCGAGTTTTGATCAAATTCTTTCAGTTGACCCGTAACAATTGTAGTCACACTTGCACGAAATATGTGTAGGCGACATGTTGTGAAACTTGACGAGGAACATTGTTACAGACATATCCGAAACACTAATGATAACAAAATGTTGATAACTTTGCTTGATTCGTATTGATAGTACAGTTGTGAACAATACTAAAGCTGCTGACATGAAGCTAACACAGCAGTTATCTAGTATCTTGGTTGTTGGTTGTTAAATAATTCCTGCATAAGATGAGGAAAAGTCTTTGCTATCTCCAAACATTTTATTTTACTGCTTCTATGCTAATATATTTATTGCAAGCTGCTTCGAATACAGCAACTCTGAGCATGACATTGCTGCTTTTGGAAGCAATGTCCAAATTGGTGCCCATCCTAGTTTGGGATCTTGCTAAGTTGCTCCATCCCCATGACTCTGGAGAAGGGAGATTTGGATCTCGGACATGGGTCTGACCCCATACATGGCCACACTGGTATATTTTGCGTGTTGCAACAGCGCTGCACTGGTTAGTGGTATGGCGTTGAAGGATCTATCTTTATAAGTGAACATCTGCTTCCTGGCTGAGTTCACGGTGGTTTCTGCACTTCCTCTGTCATACATAAAATCCATGTATGACTCCCGTATCGACATACAATCTTCGTCAAAACTTCCAGGTCATGTGACAAGTCTAGCAAAAGCTTCCGTAACAGCATCGAACGATTTCCATGAGTCGAAGTTATTTTTTTTGCCATTCCCAGCAAACGATGAGGCCGTGTCACAACCGGTGAAGGCGTGAAACATGGGAAGAACATGTGCCTTCTCTGCACTCAAAGATGTGGCGATCTGATGAGCAGGGATGTATCTGAGATGCTTCCCAGTGCCAAACACTATCCACAGCTGGGTATTCTCGAGTAACACAACAGTAGACACAGCCAGGACAACAACATCTGTGTCTACTGTTCGTAGCATGATTTGACGATAACCTTTTCCGACCGCCCCCCCAACGGGAACCGCCTTGACGTGGTGGGGGGCTTGTGTGTCTCTGGGACCTCTGCCCTGATTTCGGGGAGAGAGGGTTTCCCATGCTAGGAAGGTCGCTAGTGAGAGACCAGACTAAATAGTTCCCATCTTTAAGTTCTTCAACTGTCTCTCTTTTCTTTTCTTTTCATTTCCTTCCTGCTTGCTGTCACACCTCTCTATCACCTTTTTCCTGGCGCTATAGGACCTCGATGTTGCGTCGCCTAATATCCATCAATCAATCATTTTCCGACCGCATCCATGTCGTGCAGGAGTTTGCGTGTATCGTGAGAACACGGTGCCAATGTTGACACATCTCGATCGACACAAAAGCAGAGCACATGGTCACCACATGTAGAGTACACTTCCTTCTCTATTGGAACATTGTCCATGACTTGATGTGCTAGGAACTCTGTGTTGTTGTCGTCAACTCGTAGGAACTCTTGCCAGTTTCCGGGGATGGAATGGGTTGCTGCAACACGCCTTCTGACGCACTTTCCTAGTTTCACTCTTGTTGTTGACTTCAGGCTGTCTAAATGGTAGACATCCCAGATGATGTCTAGCCATTTGACGTTAGCCAATTGTGCTTTGATGTACGGAAGAAACACAATTGTGGCATACTCTTGGAAGGTTTTTAATTCCACTGGCTTCATTATGTTCATGATAGCAGTTTCATCCAATATGATGACGTCAATGGTTGGAGCTTCACCTTGGGATGTGCACAATTCCTCCAATCAGTGTGTGAGATCTGCCTTCGTACCAATCCTCAATCATCTCAGCTGAGACAAGGATGGCAGGTATGCATGATTTTCTTGCTTGAAAAAGTTCTCCAAGTCTCTGTCATGTGTCTGACATGCGATATACAGCCTTGAAAATAGTGAACAGTCACTCTTGAGTGATGTCAACATCTGTGTACCTTTGGATGGTATCCTTTTCGTGGGTGTGCAGAACAATGCCAGATTGTTTTAAGAGATTGGATCTGACACAGTTGATGTGCGATCAATCAACTGATCAGTTACTTAGCTGTCGTATTAGTCCTGTGCTATCTATATATATAAAACAGTCTGTCTGTCTGTATGACCGCTAATCACGGCCGCATCGTTTTACCTTGAGTAATAATTTTTACATACGTTTTATCGCTAAAACCTGGAGAGTGTCTTGGCCCTATAAAAAAAAAAATTCAATGATCAATGGGGGGTTGAGGGGGGGGGGGGATTCGAACCCACGCTGCCAGCACTGGACCCTCCCAATGCACGCTCTCTCACGCTCTCGCTCTCTCTCTCTCTCTCATGCACAGGGAGGTCAGGGTGGGTGCGGGAATAGGATATAGATATAGATAGATAGAGATAGAGAGATAGAAAGTGATAAATAGAGAGAGATAGATAGATATAGATAGATGGATACATAGATAGATAGATATAGATATATATAGATAGATCCATAGATAGATAAACATAGATAGATATAGATATAGATAGATTCATATATAGATAAAGATAGATAGATACAGATAGATAGTTAGAGAGAGAGAGAGATAGATAGATAGACAGACAGACAGACAGATATAGATATAGATAGATAGATAGATAGACATTGATAGATAGATAGATAGACATTTATAGATAGATAGATAGACATTGATAGATAGATATTAATAGATGGACATAGATAGATAGATATGGATAAATAGATATAGATAGATAGATAGACATTGATAGATAGATAGATATGGATGGATATATAGATAGATAGATATAGATAGATAGATATAGATAGATAGAGATAGATAGATATGGATAGATAGATAGATATAGATAGATAGATATAGATAGATATAGATAGATAGATATAGATAAATATGGATAGATAGAGAGATAGATAGATAGATATAGATAGATAGATAGATAGATAGATAGATATAGATAGATAGATACAAATAGATAGATATAGATACATAGATATAGATAGATAGATATAGATATAGATAGATAGATAGATATAGATAGATAGATAGATATAGATAAATAGATAGATAGATAGATCCCCGGATAACGTCTCTCATAGTTTCCACTACAGCTGGTTCTGCGATGTCTTTGGTATCCAGAACCAGAAGGTCTCCACTCCTGTCCATGAACGGATTCCCTAGGTTTTCGATCACGGTTACGAGAGCCAAAACTTCCTTTGCAAAAGCGACTTGTACAGCAGCCGTGTGCTCATGACGCCTGCCGTTGTTCCTGCCAGTGTCGTGTTACAGGCAGGATGTTTCGAAACTTCTGATGGCCATTGCAATTTCAGGTCCAGTTACCATCCATAGCAGCAGAGCTCGATTGCACCACCATCACCTTTGACGAGTACGTTGTTTTGCTTGTGTGAATGGTCAATAGCTATGGCTGAGAATGGATGGGTAGACTTGTGCACAACGAAGCTGCCTCGGTCAAACTCCTTCTCAACTTCTAGGAGTCGTACATGCAGTGTTGCCACGTCACATATATGTACAGGAGTCCAGCGAGAGTAGTGGGTGTGGTCCAGGGCAAAGAACCATGGAGCCAGTGCTTGCAATGCATTTATGTAGAGCTAGAAGTTTCCTTCACGAAGTGATCACATATACACCAGCAGAAGGCATTCTAATTACATGGCCATATACAGCCATGGCTGATAGTGCTTGACCAGGGTCCAAGGAATGTTGGAGAGTAACTGAATAGAGTTTGAAAAAGTGAGTCTTCAATACCTCTCTCAACGGTGAGAATGGTTTGGAAAATTCACTTGTTCGAACTCTGTTCAGTTGCTCACCAACACTCCTTGGATCCTGGTCAAGCACTATCAGCCGTGGCTGTACCAGTATTTGAACTGCAGATAAGCCTCCACTTGCTTCATAATCCAATCATCAAGCGTCATTAGTGCATTTGTTCCCAGAAGAACTATAAACTTTATGTTCCCCATACGATTCTGGCCAGTACCACTGGATGCTTTTCTCGATCGCAAACAAAGGTTGATCTACTGTGATGACAGAAACCTGTCCAGGATTAAAATGTTCGACAGATCGCTTGATGGGATCCATGGAGTGCCGAGTCATGGCCACAGACTTAGAGTCGTCAGAGAAAAGGGGTAGAAGTGATGTGATGCTAACATTGAAGTTACGTTGTGGTTGTCCACTGGAATGGAATGCAGCACATGCGATTGAATCTTCAATGCTCTGGACCTCTTTCAGTACAAGCCTTAGTGTATTGTTCTGCTAATTCTTTTCTTCTTCAAGCGTTGCGTCAAGAGCACTACTACTACTACTAGTAAGAACTCCAGTAGTGATCAAAACTGCTGGGTATTTATTTCTCACAGTCCCGTGAGTAAAGATTATGTAGGATTCTTGTAGTTGTGGTAGCCTCTTGTTTGAAGTTCCTGGCTGTAGGATGGCTCTTTCCCTCTTGATGCCGTCAGATTCATCTTTTCTTTTGTGGAACAGTGTTATGCATGTGCCATGAAATGCATCATGGGCCGTGTTCGAGCTGGGATTGTAGTCAATGTTATCGACTGCGGCAGTTGTGAATAGACCTTTTTGGAGGAAGAAGGGGCATACAACACCATCCTTTTCGCATTGGTTTGCTGCTGTGTTGCCCATGTCAATGGAGACATCCATCGTTGTTATATGATTTGGATAGTCCGAGATGGAACAATGTATCAACTAGTTCACGTTTGTCTGTGTGTGCATGAATCATCATACCAAGATATAGTGTAGTTTTTCTGTTCCTGTTGTGGCGTTTGTTGGTGGATCCTGTGCGTGGTTTTGCGCAGCTGTTGTATTGCAGCTACTGTACCATGCTAAGCGTTGATTGTCTGTTCTCATCTATGTTCTTGTTTGTGATGTTGGGACCTTCGATGATGATGCTGACAAGTGCTACGAATGATTATGGAACAACGCTTCTTGGCAACCTCTGGCAGAGATGCCATCAAATGCTGACCACATGCTCATCATGTCTTTACGAATGATCTCTGCAGCGTTAGCTAAACAAATAGCATCATCATCAAAGTTGTTCAAGCATAAGTTTATGAGTGCCAACCCGACATCATCGTCAAAACTCAGCAGAACTTTCATCCTTGTCTGTATGCTCGAATTTCCGGCAACTTAACAATTATCTGATCTTTCAAATGGAAAGAGTGAATACGTCCTGTGACATCAACCCCAAGTTCTCTCAGTCAACCGCTGTATAGTTTGACAAGATTGGACAACTTGAAGATCGTACCACTGAATTATCTGTCATCTTTGATTTTTCAATGTAGCTCAAGAATTCTGCGAGTGCTATTCCATGTAAGACTCCATCCGTATTCTCTTTCTGATTATCCTCCTCACTTGCTCTATTGGCATCATTATATAATCTTACAAGGCATCGTGCATGGTATTTGGCGTCTTGTGCCACTAAGTCGCAAGGGCTAAGTTTTGCTAGGAGTTTTTTGTCTTGTAGCTTTATTGCATATTGCTAAACTCGATACATGACATTAGCCGTCATAACATCATGGAGAGGGGTCTTTTCTGTTGCAACCTCGTACAGGTTCGACATTCAATGTATCCTGACGCCTCGTGAAAGGGACATTTCTGGTGTCACTAGTGGGAGCGGACTGCAGTCGGCTAGTGGAACATTTCAAGAAGCAAGATGCGTGCCACTTGGCACTATTTTTGGCAAGGGTCTGAGAAATACCATCGCCATCATCCAAGTCAGCTATGTCTACTGCAATTGGTTGTATGCCTAGGCTTTTAAACTTTTCTAAATTGTCACACAGGGTATCGTAGCCAGCCCCTATGTCTTTCCTTTTAGGAAGTGCTGGACAATGGAGCAGCTGCAATGACAGTTCTGGACATAACGCACAAAGGGTCCAATCGCCATTGTGATGGTGAGCTATCGAAGTAGTTTGGTGTGTGGTCAGTCCATGTGCTGGTACACCACTCCTTGCTCCTTTGTACTTCCCCCGGCCCAAACAGCCACAGTCTGACTGGTACGTTAATCCCTTCACCCTGACACAGCTTAATCCTCTCTTGGGAGTGGGCCACCGGCCTCCTGCTTTCACCCAGGTATGAGTCAAGATGAGTGCAGTACGTCAGTTGATGCGCGGGGTCATGTTGGCATGCCACATATGGGAACTTGGAAGCGAGTGGATAAAAAGGGGAGATTTTGCCCACATGTCGGACTATCCAGCGAGCTACTACAGAGGAAAGTCTTGCCCCGCTCCTGCCATGAACATACACCTGCATACACACATGTTCCCACTCTGATCACACGTAGTGCTCCTGCTCTATACTACTACACAAACTCCATTGCAACTACTGAGTCCCCACGACGCTGCACGACAGGCTGGCCTTCCCTATATACTCATATGTAAGGCTTACCTGTGTACTACCAATAAACTGTACCATGTATTCTAGAGTCTGTTCATCTGGGTAGAGACATAAGGAGCTTCCTCACTGTTTTAATATATATGATTATGGTACTGTTCTGTTTTTTTCCCTGAAGATGTGAATACACGAAAGCGCTTGGAACTCAGTGTTTATTTTTCCTTCCTTGTGGATTTACGCGCATATATATATATATATATATATATATATATATATATATATATATATATATATATATATATATATATATATATATATATATATATATATATATATATATATATATATATATGGTCAAGAAAGCTAAATGGAAAAAAGTCAGTCAAGAGAGCCAAGTGATAAGAACAGGCAAGAGTACGAAGTAATAAAAAGAGTATTATTATCAAGTGCAGCGAGCCTGGAGCTTGACACACCGCTCCAGGCTGTTGCTGTTGAGGTTTTTATGGACCGCCCCTACACTGTGTGCAGTCTATACCTTCCTCCCAGTGTTACAGTAGAGAGGGGTGATCTCACCCATCTTGTACGGGACCTTCCCTCTACCTTTATTTTATTGGGTGATTTTAATGGGCGTCATCCTCTGTGGGGTGATAGTTCGATTAACCCCACGGGTGTTTTACTAGCTTCTCTTATTGAGGATGAGGGATTAGGGGTTTTAAATACGGGAGATGTGACACATTTTAATAGCCCAACTGGGATTTTTACCGCCATTGACATTTCCCTTTGCTCACCCAGTGCTCTGTTAGATTTTACTTGGAGAGTGTTGCCAGATATATATGGTAGTGACCATTTTCCTATACTTTTAGAAGGTAACAAGTATGAACCTCAGTCTCGTCTTCCTAGGTGGAAATTAGAGAAGGCTGACTGGCAGTTTTTTAGAGAGCTAACTTCTTCGGTCTCTTCAGTAGCCGATTTTGGTAGCTCTGATGAGGCTGTAACATATTTCACTGATGTACTCCACTCTGCCGCTCTCAACTCTATCCCTAAAACTTCTGGATACTTTCCCAAACGTCCTGTCCCTTGGTGGTCACCAGTCTGCACCACTGCTGTGCGGGAGAAGCGCGCTGCTTTCTCTCACCTTCGTCGCAATCGTGGGGACCCAACTCTTTTAGAGGACTTCCGACGGGCAAGGGCCCGGGCTAGACGAGTTTTAAAAGAGGTACGACGTGCATCTTGGAAGGCCTATGTGTCTTCAATTAATAGTAAAACTCCACTCACTCAAGTGTTCAAGAGAGTCCGTAAGATGGCGGGGAAGTTTTCTCCTAGTTCTCCACCTGTACTTAAGGTCAATGGAGTTCAGATTATGGATAGTTTGACAGTGGCCAATACCATGGCGGAGGCTTTTGCTAGAGTCTCCAGCCGTGACTCTCGACCTCTGGCTGTGAGACATGAGTTAAGAGCCAAGGAGCGTACAGCCGTGAATTTCTCAGGGAATGAGAATGAAAGTTATAACCATATATTCACCCTGAGAGACCTGCATTGTGCTCTCTCTCTCTCTGTGGGGACACTTCTCCTGGGCCAGACAACATCCCATATGCAATGTTGCGACACTTGGATGAGGAGGCAATCTCATTTCTCTTAGCTATATATAACAGAATCTGGGTGGAGGGTGTCTTCCCTTCTGGGTGGAGGGTTGCTACCATCCTTCCGTTCCCCAAGCCAGGCAAAGACTCTAGTCTTGCCCTCAATTACCGACCAATTGCTTTGACCTCGTGTTTATGTAAACTATTTGAGAAGATGGTGAATGTCAGACTGGTATACTTCTTGGAACGGGGTGATTTTCTGTCTCCGTCCCAGTCAGGTTTTCGTAAACATCGTTCCACTACAGATGCTCTGGTCAGGTTGGAAGCTGCTGCATGTGAGGCCTTTGCACGACATCATCACCTTGTCTGTGTATTCTTTGATTTAGAGAAAGCATATGACACTACATGGCAATACATGGCATCCTGCAGCAGCTCCATGTATATGGCCTGCGAGGTCGCCTTCCACGCTTTCTTAAAGAGTTTCTTAGTGGTCGCAGTTTTTCTGTAAGGGTTCGTACAGCTCTCTCAGCATCTGTTGCACAGGAGGAGGGCATCCCTCAGGGAAGTGTCCTCAGTGTCACATTGTTTGCAGTAGCAATTAATGCCATTGCCTCATCCCTTCCGGACGGTATAGTCAACTCGATGTACGTTGATGACCTAGCAGTCTGGTTTGCTGCCTCCCGTATGTCAGTGGCGGAGCGGCGCATGCAGCTTGCCCTTGACAGAGTGTCACGTTGGACTGGTTCTCATGGGTTTCGATTTTCTCCTGCCAAGACGGTTGCTATGCACTTCTGCCGCATCCGAGGTGTCCACGCTGATCCGGACTTATTCATGTATGGTCATCGGATACGCTGTGTCGAGGAGACTCGCTTTTTGGGTCTCCTTTTTGACAAACGTTTGACTTGGGTTCCCCACTTACGTACACTTAAGGTCTCTTGCCTCAAGGCTCTTAATCTGTTGAGGGTTCTGAGCCATACTACCTGGGGGGCTGATCAGGCCACCCTCCTTCGCCTATACCGTGTTTTTATTAGGTCAAAACTTGATTATGGGTGTGAGGTGTACTCCTCTGCCACAGATGTCCGTCTCAGAGTTTTAGACCCTTTTCATAATGCTGGGATACGTCTGGCAACTGGAGCGTTCTGGTCATCACCAATCCCCAGTCTCCTAGTGGACGCTAACGAACCACCTCTAGATCTCCGTCGCCAGTCCTTGATGGTTCGATGTTGGCATCGATTACTTCGACTTCCCGACTCCCTTCCTTGCTTGGCGGTGTCATCTGATATCATGTCTAATTATTACCTTTCACATTCTCGTACACCTTGGCCCTTTGGCTTCCGGGTCAGGAAGGCTATGGAGGAGATGGGAATTGAAGATTTCCAGATTCGTCCTGTGAGGGTCCCCAGGGTGGCTCCATGGCTTCTTCCACAAGTTTTTCCCTGCACCTGTTTTACAGACAAAAAAGAATCTCTTCCTCCTCCAGTGGCTCGTTCCCTGTTTTTAGAACATGCCTTCACTCACAGGGAGTCAAAGTCTGATGCTGGAGTTGGTTTTGGAGTTGTCTTTCCTGACTTTTGCCGTGGTGGTAGACTTCCTTCTGTCATGTCGATTTTCACTGCTGAGCTCTCGGTCATTTTATATGCCATCCAAGTGATTTTTACTCTCCCTCAGCATTCTTTTACTATTTATAGTGATTCTTGTAGTGCCTTGCAGGCCTTCTGCAATTTTAACTCTCCCCATCCCCTGGTGTTGGCCATCCTTGAGTGGCTTGTCCTCCTGGGTCGTCGTGGCCACAAAGTCACTTTCTGTTGGGTCCCGGCCCATGTGGGTGTCGATGGTAATGAGCGAACTGATGCCCTGGCTAAGGCTGTGGTCTCCAATTCTCGGCCTCCTGCCGGGCGTCATCCTGTCCCTGCAGTGGACCTTCGACCCTATATAGATGCTGCTGCTCGTTCCTGCTGGCAGGACAGATGGGACGCAGTCGGGGCTAACAAGCTCCGTGAC
This sequence comes from Petrolisthes manimaculis, assembly GCA_034508575.1. NCBI lineage: Eukaryota > Metazoa > Arthropoda > Malacostraca > Decapoda > Porcellanidae > Petrolisthes > Petrolisthes manimaculis. Next base: position 1,529,873 of record JAWZYT010002861.1, on the reverse strand, counting down.
ATCCGCCAACGCCTTGGTTTGTGGAGCTACAGCGGCCTGTCCCGCCGGTGGGAGACGGCTCTTGTCCGTCTCCGCATTGGCCACACATTATTGACTCATGGCTATTTAATGGACAGGATTAACCCTCCCTACTGTGATGATTGTCTGGTCCCTTTGACAGTGAGGCATATTATTGTTGAGTGTCCCAGTTTTGGGGACCTGCGTCGTAGGCACCTCTCTGAGTACCGTGTGGGTGACGGTTCTTACAGTCTCTCCCTGGTGCTCGGGGAGGAGGCTTGTAGTGTGGGAGAGAACACTCTCTCCTATGTGGAGGAGGCTGGCCTCCTCCATAAATTGTGATTTTATTATACTTATGGTTTTTAGATAGTTTGATATTATGTAGTCTTGATTCTTTTTTATATGCTAGGAAGGTCGCTAGTGAGAGACCAGACTAAATGGTTCCCATCTTTCAGTTCTTCTACTGTTCCTCTTTTCTTTTTATTTCACTCCTGCTTGCTGGCACACCTCTCTATCACCTTTTTTCTGGTGCTATAGGACCTCGATGTTGCGGCGCCTAATATCCATCAATCAATCACACTGTGTTGTGACGTCACCAGCCATACGTGTACCGGCAGCTACTACAGACTGACTACACACAACACTAATAAATATATTTTCTGGTGCGTTTCTTCTCGTGTTTTTGCAGTTTGGGACAAAACACCATTGTTGGCTATTGGCTGGCATGGTGAAGATGAAGTATATCCTTCGTAAAAGCATAATAATACCGCACAACTCCCTTAGACATCACAATCTCTTGCTTTCAAAGGTTGGCGCGGCCTAGGTGTATGGCTAGTCATGTCACGGATGAGCTGCCATCAATTTCGATAATGTGCAACTTTGATGACTTTTGCATGCCAAATAATATTTTTCTTTGTCAAATGAATTACATAATAGGACAATTCAGCTCATTTATTAACGATGTAAATTATTTAATAGTAAAAATTGTGATCGTCAACCGGTCCATCCATTAGGCAATAAATTTTATTTTTATATTTACCACCATCTTTCCAAGCTGACGATGGTTGTCTTATAACAAGCTCAATTAGATTAGGGGGGGGGGGGGATTTTGTGTGTTCCTGTTGCCTAATAACCCGGTTAAATTTACCTGTATACCAGTGACAGGGAGAAGTATTCAGTACAGTATACTCAGTGGATAACATGGATACAAGAACCTGTCGAAGAAAGAACACTATCATTCCCAGCAAGCTTGGCCAAATTCTACCGTTGCACCAACACATTGAATAATAGTAATAATAATGTAACTACTAAAAAGGCAGAGATTGTCGTGATGTGATACAATGATGAGGCCTGATAGAGCGACGCAAGTAGGGACCAGGTAAAAGTCAATTTTGCCATTATATTATGTGATATTTTAAGAGACATGTAAATACATTAACAAAATATGTTAAATATTGTATCCGAACTGTATTTTGTACATATTTTGTGTGTTTGCACATCCTTTTTGATGACGCTTACCTGTATATTATATTGATAATAATAATAATAATAATATACAATGACGACATTAGTTTGCCAGTATACCAATCTATTTTGATTCAGAAAAGAATTTAATTGTGATGCTGTGCAAATGTCCATTGTCTGTGCAAACTTCCATCTCGACGCTCTCCCTAATTTGATGTTTAGTCTATCACCCAAAGGTTAGTTCCTCTTCCTCCCCTTTAACATGTAACTCAACACTCACAATATCACCCAAGATTTCGACATGTCCATGCTTCAGCATTCATTTTGTGTTCTTAAGAATAATTTGAGAAAAAACAGGCAAAAACATTAATGTCTACTATACTGAAAAACTGCATATACAGTTTACACCATTAATACATTACAATCCTATTTACGCATATGAGATAATAATATTTTGTCTAATGAACACGGTTTAGATTTTTTTATTTTTTTATTGTATCTGAAGTATTTGGTATCTTAAAAATTATGTAAAGAAAATATGTCATATGATATGGTTACAGCATAACGAGACAATTATTTAAGAATAATGTAGTGGTGTGGATTATAACCCATTGACAGAAGTTGAAACCATCCGAAGAATTTGTTGTGTTATCCTGGTGGGATGTACTGTACAGTCGGTGGCAAAAGTTGTGTCGCCTCGATCAGCACTTTCTAAAAGATAACATAATAGTTAGTAATTGAATAAACATATTAACCATACAGAAGTACGATATCCAGGGGTAAATATATATATATATATATATATATATATATATATATATATATATATATATATATATATATATATATATATATATATATATATATATATATATATATATATATATATATGGCCGGTAGTTAGTAGCTCTTGGCTCCAGGGGTCAATCAAACAAATTTAATTATATATGTATAACAAAAAGACCCATTTTATGCTACAAAAATAGCGCTTTGGTGTAGTATAGAGCTAGATACGAGATATTGTTCAAAACCCTTTGAATATCGTTCGCACTAGACACTATCACAGTACATTTATCCCAAGTAACTAAAACTTTTGGAATAAGCCGCTAACTATTGAATACACAAATATCAGTAAACCAGATAAGGTCCCGCCATCTTGGACAACCCCTTGTCTACTCACTTTATTTTGACTGTGTGTCGCTTTCAGACGTACTTTTCTGAGCTCCTCAAAAGTACTTGAAATGGTAAGTACACACAGTGTTGGGTCGCCAGGTTTTCCTTTTCTTGTTTTTATGTTGTTTTGTGTTAATTGCCTGCGTTACTTACTCTCTAGTGTCCGTAGAGACTTAGTAACATGTTTTAGTCTAGCTGTTTTCTTAGACGTGTTATTATGTAGTCTTTCCTTTGGTTCGACTACTAATTATTTTTGTTTGTTTGAGTCTTTCCTTTGGTTCGGCTCAATTTTACGTAGTGTTGTTTAGTTTTGTTAGTTTTTGTAACTTCTCTCTCTTAGTTACTCCCTAGCTAGGAAGTACTTATCTGTTGTTCGGACCTCACGCAGCTGCTCTGTTGTTATCGGGTAGCGTGTTGTTCCGGACCTCAGTTTTGATAACTTCAACACTATCTGTCTTTCTTGCCTGGCGGCCCGTGTCTTTGTTATGTTATTTTATGTTTTTGTTTTGTGGGATTGTTACTAAGTGTGTTATTTTGTTTCGCAGAGTCTGGTTTGTGCGATTCAAGAATGTAGGTCACGGATCTCAGCTGATGGCCACCAGTTGTGTACCTTTCATTCGCCTTGCTTTTCACACTTAGGTTTCAGTCCTCTTTCTTGCCCTTTGTGCAAGTCATGGGTGGAGGAAGTTTTGGCCTTACCGGCTTCCTCACGGTCCGAGTGTCCGTCTCTTTTTAAATTAAGGAAAGTGTGGACAAGGGCAAGAAAATGGGCTGCTGCCAAGAATCGGCCTTTTTTCTGGGCTGATTCTTCTTTAGCCTTATCTTTAGGCCTTACAAAAGCCTCTTCTTCCTCTGCACCCAGGCTTTCAGCCCCGGTTTTGGAGCAAGGAGAGGTTGTTGTCACGGTTCCTTCAGAACCTATTGCTGCGCCTCTTGTTTCCCCCTCGTTATCACGAGATAGGGTGAGGTCGTCCTTTGATAGGACTGGGCGAGTGTCGGGGAGAGTTCTCTCTCCGTCCTCCCATGAGAAGGGTCCTTCTCCTGTAGATAACTTATCTGAACCTGGGCAAGGCCTCGGTGGGTATGCTTATCAGACCGCGCCTCCCCCTACCAGCCCAGATGGGTTTCGGGTGGGGGTGGTGGCGGCTGAGGTACATGGACAGGGGGTAGGTCGGCCTGCCCCCCAATCCTTGTCCTCTTCAAACATTGTCTGTGAGCCTTCGGGCCTGACGTTATCTAATCAGACGGGTCTGGTGACAGATATTCACGAGGGTAATCTTTCCTGTCCTACTCCTCTTTCTGCTTTTCTCCCTACTCCTTCTCGTGTACCACCTACTCCTTCTCCTTTCTTTCCTAGGCCGGCTGCCTCGGCTGATAATGCTATCAATCCTAGTCCTTCTTTCTATCGTCCTCCACCTCCTGTACCTGTTTCATCCGTTTCTTCTAATCTTATCTCTTCGCCTCCTCGTTTGTCTGACCAACCTCGGCAGGCGTATTGTTCTCCTACTTTATTATCTCATCCTCACCCCCATTCTGCCTCGGCGTCTTTTCTTCCTAATAGAGTTCCTCCCACGTCTCAGTTTACCTCAGGGGTTTTACCTAGTTCTTCCCTTCACATTGTCAATTCTCTTTTTCAAGATTATATACCTTTAGATTGGGGTCCTCTCCCTTCTTCCTATTCTGCCTTTCGTAAGGAGGGTAAATTGGTGGCCTTAGGGCCTGATCCGGATGACCCCACAAGTTTGAAGCAAGACGATAACGTCTTGATAAGACAAGTGACCGCGGAGGATGGGTCGGTTAGCTTTATCTGTAAAGCTAGACCAGTGGTACCAGGACCAGTCAGTGCTACCAAAGTTAACCTCCAGACGACGGTCGAGACGTTATCTGTCTTGCTGCGACGGACTCAGCTCCGCCCATCTCAAGGGGTAGAGGTTCTACCCTTCCAGGGTCGGCTAGCAGCTGTGTTCCCAGGGGGGGATGCGCTGCCTACCGAGGGGTTAGAGGCGCTGGCTGCCATTCAGTCAGTGGTGGCGAGAGTGGCAGAAGGCAAGACGATCCCTCGTGTGGCGGGACAGTCATTCCCCATCCTACTACACCCTTACGATCAACCTCAACCCTTGACGTCCATGTTATGGCCGGAGTTGTCGGGACAGCATCACTTCCCATTCAGACTGTCACAGCCTGATGGGAAATTGGCTCGGATGGAGGTAGCAGCGAGAGACCACTTGGCACACTCAGTGTCAGTGGCAGCCTCACTTCACACGTTGGGAGCCATTATTAAGAGATTAACTGGACTCGTGGACACCCTTCCTCGTGAAACAATCAGGTTAGTACCGTTTTGTGGTTGACCTCACACTAATTTTAAGTCTAGCGGTCAAGTTGACCGTTAATCTTCTCGGTTTAAAATTTTGACGTTTTCTTTTATTTGTTTTAGGGATATCGTCAAAGGTGTGGGGGTGGCGACGGATGGACTGGCTGGCGCGGTGTCGTCTGTACTGCCGAACGCGGTTAGTGCATGGGCTGATGCGCGTGTGGCGGTGAGGAAGGACTGTGTTAAGGGACAACACCACCACATACAACGGTCCTTAATTGTTACTGATCCGCTAGCACCACATATTTTTGATGATAAACATACTAATGAGGTGCTAGCGAGTCAACCTCAAATTATACAGGTGTCTGCACCTCCTGCGCCTAGGCCTATCTTTTCCAGGATTGGTAGACAGCAGAGGACTCAAGGACGACGTCCTCCTCCCCCTGTGTATACTCCTCCACGGCGGGGGTCGTACCAACGGCCCTTTCGTGGTAGAGGACAGTTCAGGGCCCGGGGACGAGGCAGGACAGCTACCCAGCCCGTCACCAAACAGTAGTCCATCTCTGGGCTGCTTGTCTGGCTGGGGCCACGCTTGGCCCCAGTCAGGGTGGGCGTCAAGAGTCGTCCACAAGGGTCTTTCTTGGCCATGGCTCAAAAAACCAGTAAGTGTTGTTTGTTTTTGAAGTACTGGTTTTGGTGGATTTTTGTTTTGTACTATATATAGGGTGTCTAATGTGTGTTTTTCTTCCATCAGCCTCTGGTGCTGCCCCCAGGGTCGGCCAAGGTCTCGCTGGGAGTGCAACAACACATCGATGTCATGATAGACAGAGGAATAGTGGAGAAGGTATCAGGAAAGGTTTTTCTGTCCCGGTTGTTCACTGTGCCAAAGAAAAACTCGGTGAAAACGAGGTTAGTTATGGACCTGAGTGTTCTCAATCGCTTTCTGAAACCTTTAAGGTTTCGGATGGTGACGATCAAGCAGGTCCGGGTTACGCTTCGTCAGGGAGACTGGTTAGCGGCTCTGGACTTACAGGATGCATACTGGCACATTCCCATCCACGCCCGATATCGCAAGTTTCTTGCTTTTCAAGCGGGGGTGGGAACGTACCAGTTTACCAGGCTCCCTTTCGGCCTTTCGTTGGCACCGAGAGTTTTCACGAAAATGTCAAAGGTGGTCGCGTCCCGTCTTACGGGATTGGGCGTGGCCACTTTAATGTACCTAGACGATTGGTTAATCATAGCACGGTCAAGGGAACAATTAACTGTCAACATTCAAATAACGTTGAGAGTACTACGGGAAATGGGTTTTCTGGTCAACTTCACAAAATCTTGCCTTGTTCCGACTCAGACCATTTCTTGGCTAGGGGTACTATGGGACACGAGAAATCAGTCCTTGACACTGTCGTCGGACAATGCCATTCGGGCCAGTCGGCAGGTTCAGCGGGCGTTAATGTCAAAAACATTCACCAGGAGGCAATGGGAGGCGTTGTTAGGATCCCTCAATTTTGCGGCCCCGGTAGTGCCTTTAGGAAGGTTACGCCATCGTCGGTTGACTCTAGAGGTCAACAGGTCGGTGCCTATCCTTCCTCGAGACTTACCGCGCAGGGTACCAAAGATGTTATTAAGATTATTAAACCCTTGGTTAAAATCGGGATACCTGCGCAGTCAGGTGCCATGGGTGCAACCTCCTCCATCATTAATAGTGACCACAGACGCTTCGGACATAGGTTGGGGCTTCCAGTCCGACAAGGGTCACCAACAGTGCGGGGGATGGGACGACCGGTTACGTCAGTCCCATATCAACCTTCGCGAGCTATGGGTGCCCCTCAGGTTTCTTTGTATGTTTCCACTTCTCCGGGATATGTCCATTCTCTTCAAGATGGACAATTCCACGGCAGTAAGTTGCATCAATCTTCAAGGCACGTCCCGCTCGTTACCTCTGCTTCAGTTATCAGAACGCCTCTTTATACGAGCGCGTTCGAGAGGTTTGCACCTGTCAGCCTCCTTCGTACCAGGGGTGGAGAATGTATGGGCGGACGCTCTGTCCAGATTCAAAATGTCATCAGTAGAGTGGACGTTGAAGAGGACAGTATTTCGATCATTAGTGGAGAGGTTCGGACTTCCAGAGGTAGATCTGTTTGCTTCTCACCCCTCGGCTCAGCTAGCCAATTATCTAACTCTGCATTCCCGCACTCTGACGGGCGGCCCAGACGCGTTCACAGAGGATTGGAGTCGGTGGACTTATCTTTATGTGTTTCCCCCCCCCGCGACATCACTTCTCACGAGGGTGGTACACAGATTCCGATCCTTTCAGGGCAAAGTATTGTTGATAGCCCCATATTGGCCAGCCCAGCCATGGTTCACAGAGCTTCAGGAAAGGTGTCCGAACCCTCTGTTTCTGGGATCAGCTTGCCTGTCAGACAACCTAAACTTACCGTTGCTGACGTCCTTGCGACTTCACGCCTGGACTTTCTCCGTAAAGCCTTAAGCAATTCCGCTTCAAGTCGTACAGTAAAGATCATGCTTAACTCCCTACGTCCTGCCTCAGTTCGGCAGTATGAATCGTGCTGGAGAAGGTTTCAAATTTTTATTAAAAATAATTCTATTTCATATATTTCTTCCAGCACGGTTTTAGATTTCTTATCATGGCTGGCTGATGTCACTAACAGAGCTCCAGCCACTGTTTCAGCTCATTTTTCAGCCATTTCTGATCCTTTACGGTTTGCCTTTAATATTGTCATGGATCAGCGTATGATTACGATGCTGATGAGAGGCATCAGATCATCTCAACCTAGGTTAAGGAATAGGGTTCCAGATTGGTCCCTTCATAAGGTGTTAAATTATTTGGATTTTCAAGGGACCTCGCAACTGTCTGTGGTTCAACTGTTTTATAGGTCTATCTTCCTGTTATCTTTGGCTAGCGGTTTTCGGGCTTCTCAGATGGCTGCCCTCACAAGGCACCCCTCATTTACTGTATTTGATGATAATTGTCATTATATTACTATTTCCCCGTCACCTTCATTCTTAGCCAAAAATGAACAATATGACAGTTTGTTACGTCCTCTGAAAATTCCTAGTTTTAATGCCAATGGTAGTTACCACCATTTATGTCCAGTTCATGCTACCAAAATGTATATAGGCATTACGCCGGACGCTTCTCCGGATCATTTGTTTGTTAACCCGTTAACGGGAAAACGTTTAGCGGCTAGGGCTGTGTCGCGTATGCTATGCAAGATTATTTCTTTGGCAGATCCGGGTCACGAACCCAAAGCTCATTCCATTAGAGGCTTAGCAGCTTCTCTAGCCTTCCTCCGTACTCATTCAACGGAGGAAGTACAGTCTTTGGGAGGCTGGAGGTCTACGACTTCTTTCAGGTATAGATATTTAATGTTAGAGGCTGTGGATGTCCCATGCATAGCACTCGCGACACAGCCCGGTCCGTGATAGGAGGTGTCTGTATTACTATGTTCCTAGTCTCATCCCCCTCTTTGTGATGACAAGGGGGGGGGGGGGTGACGATTCCTATCTTATGACTTAATATGTACATTACTTATATTTTGTGTATATAATTTAAGGAATTTTTCAATAAATACAGAAAAGGAGTGATACATTCTTAACCTGGTGTGACCTTTTTTGGGGGGGTCCGTTTCTAACGGTACCGGGTGGTCAGATTAAGATTAAGGCGACCTCACAAGTCAGCCGCCCTCCTCCAGCTTGACATTCTACACCAAAGCGCTATTTTTGTAGCATAAAATAACTAGGTTGTAGAGGATTGTATTGTCCTCTAAACCGATATTTTTGTGCAAAAAATAGCGCTTTGACTAACTTCCCTCCCATCCTCCCGCTTGCTGGGACTTGTTCTTGGTATGTTTAAGTGAGTAGACAAGGGGTTGTCCAAGATGGCGGGACCTTATCTGGTTTACTGATATTTGTGTATTCAATAGTTAGCGGCTTATTCCAAAAGTTTTAGTTACTTGGGATAAATGTACTGTGATAGTGTCTAGTGCGAACGATATTCAAAGGGTTTTGAACAATATCTCGTATCTAGCTCTATACTACACCAAAGCGCTATTTTTTGCACAAAAATATCGGTTTAGAGGACAATACAATCCTCTACAACCTAGTTAATCTACTTATCAAGCGGTGGTCGACCAGGTCCTCGAGACGTCACTCTCTGGACGTGATGGTATGCAGAAAGCAGCTCAATGTTTCCACTTTAGGGTACAATACTCCATTTTAGGGGAATTGGACCCGTGTTAGGGTAAAACCTAGGGTAATGCTAAAAAAGACAAAATCTAGGGGAATTGGAAAAATTTTGGGGTATATTGCCTATTTTCTATGGGATTTTGATAATTTACATGACAATTTAAATCTTGGTTTGAAGATGGGAGAAATGGAATATTTGTGCAAGGGAAGAAGTAGTGTTCCCCATTAAAATGGGGATATCTAGTAATTTTCTTTAATCACTGTGGCTTGCCGCTCGTGCTCTGTGCTGAGAATATCATGAAAAGTAGGCCTACAAATGTACTGTTCCAACAAAAATGGAGAGTGTTGGACATCAGACCCTAAGTTCTTAGGATGGTTAAAAAAAATCTCAAAGATCAACATCTCTTAGACATCTAGCTTATTGCAGTATATGTAATTTAGACATTATATTTGGTAAATCAGACATTATGAGACACGCATCCAGTCAGAGGAACAAAAATCTTTCATTGCAGCATGCAACTAATTCATCTCTCGCCAGCTTCATACTCAGTAATGATACATTAAACAAGTCTGCCAAGAAAATTGAACTGAAACTGTGTGCCTTCTTAGCGGAAAATTACCTACCTATTTCATTGTGTGAACCCTTGTTGTTGTTAAAAAATGTGTTTCCTGATCAAAATGCCATGCAACATGTCTGTCATGAAAAACAAAGAGCATACATCTGGTAAAGGATCTGTGTGAGCTTTTAAAAGAGAAGATGTTTTTAGTCATAATTGATGAAACGACAGACATGAGTACTACCAAACAGATAAGCATTTTTAATACAGTATTGGGATGATAATTAAACGCAAAATTCTTTCTTAGAACTTGTGGAAATTCATGAACGTTCTGCAGATGGTCTGATTAAGGCCTTAAAACAGTCCCTGCAAAACAAACAGATTATCTTAGAGAATATTGCGGCATTCTGTTCTGACACTACAAATGTTATGATTGCTACCATTTTAAAAGATTTATTGCCAAATGTTGTATTACATTTATGTGCGTCCTATGCTTGCCTAAAATTACCCAAGTCCCTTAACGATATTTGCCGTAACATCTTTACACACTTTAGTTTAAGCTCAAAGCAGCAAGATGCATTTAAAGAATTCCAGGAATTTGTTGGTGTAGCTCCTCACAAAATATTAGCTCCTGCGCAGACTAGGTGCCTTTCATTGGAGATTTGTGTTAAACACTTACCTGAGCAACGGGAGGCTCTTAAATTATATTATACTGATGTTGCTTTCACAGATCCAACTGACAGCAATGATGCAATTCTGAAAAGTCTGAACAACAAGTTTACCCTTGCTTACTTGGAATTTTTGCCTCACAACCTAGCTCGCTTCAACAGTTTCAACACACAATTTCAGTCTGAAACCCCAAATTTTTACTGCCTCAAAAAAGAAGTCTGCAATTTACTTAGAAGCAAATGTTCGGATTTTATGAGCATACCATATGTTAAGAAGTGGGAAGTATCAGCACTTGATCCAGAATATCCATTAATTATTTTCTACAAGCATGGTGCCTCCTGATGACATATTTAGGAATATCTACGATGGAAAGTATGAATGATTTGAAATCAAGTAGTACGCATGATGTGACACTATTCTATGTAAACTGTATAAACTTTCTTATTGAATCTGTAAGACAGATACAAGCTCTGCTCAACCTTAATGAACCAATCCATACTTTAGTGCAGTGTCTAGATCCCATTAATGCTGTCAATCTTCAACCAAAATCACTGGCACATATCTTTGAAGCAATACTGCAGCTTAATATAATGAATATGCAGAAAAAAAGTGTTGATGAAGAATGAAGATTAGCCTACATATTGCTTCAACGAACAGCTTACTGGCCAGACACCATGCTTGCAGTACTGGAATATTGTATTTAACCAAAAAAATGCTGCCAACCTCCCTTGTTACCAAAATTTAAAAGTAGTTACAGTATATCTGTTTTGTTGTCATTGCCTTTTTCCAATGCAAGCGTGGAGAGATTTTTTAGTAAATACAACTTAACAAAGACTCTACAGAGAACGATCGAGGCTTAGAAATGAAACCATATGTGGCTTACTTAATACACACCTTTGTAATAAAGACATGACTGCGGACAAATTAAGCATTGATGATAAAATGACTTCAGCACTCAGGGTAATAATAAGTAATATATAATTTGTATCATTAAATATATATAATGTGTATCATTAAATATATGTAATGTGTTTCTCTATATACCATAAACATTCACATTTTGTTTTTTCAAGTAAATTCCAATTAAAACAAATACACCTAACAACTTTATTTATTTATTACAAATTATTTATTACAAATTATTTATTACAAATTTCAAAGACTGTCCAGAATACAGCCAACATCAATTTATAAACAAAAATATTAATCTTTATTATGCAAGCCACAAAGACCTAACAGACCACCCTACACCTTGTGACTTCTGCAAGCTCCGAAAAGAGCATTTGCAGGAGACACTTGACTTGAAAAATGAAATTAAGATCTTGCGAGATATGGTAGAAACCCTGAGGGCGGGTCATGTTGGTCAGCGTAGCTGCACCGAGCAACCGTCAACCTCAGAGGAGTCTACTAATGAAATAGTGGACAAAGAAGGTAAAGAAAATAAAGGAAAGAAAAGAAAGAAGAAGAAAGGAGCTAGGTCTACTGCTCCAAACAAAAGTGACCCTAGAGGGTCACAGAGTTCTCCAAATGAGAACTCTGACGGGTTTACTCTGGTAACTGGACGTAAGGCTGCTAAATGTAGTCATAAACCTCCGAACCCAGAACCTATAACAACTTCCAACCGATATGCACTTCTCTGCTCTGAAGACAGGGAGGCCATATTGGTTGATGACTCTCAAGTTAAGGGTCAGGATAGGCACTTTGGTGCAGTAAATGACACCAAAAGAACTGTCAAGTGTCTTTCATGAAAAAAAAACTAAAGACATCAAGAAAAAAGTAGAAAAACTACCAGTCAGTGAAAGCACATTGGTAGTTGCACAGGTGTCTGGTAATGATCTGTTCCTTAGGAATGGAAAGACTGGCAACACTGAAGAGATCATCCTTGATGCCATGTACATGGTGGATGAACTCAAAAGATTTAATAGGGCAGCTGTAATAGGAATTCTCCCAAGACTTGGTGCCAGTCCCCATGCTCTCTCTAAAGCCATTGGGGTAAATGATAGGCTTGAGAACATGTGTACCCCTCTTGGTGTTCGGTTTGTGGACCCATATAATGTGTTTTATGGGCGAGCAGACCTTTTCTTGCCGGATGGGGTGCACCTTAACAAGCGAGGGAAGGAAGTCTTCGGGGACATGGTGAACCAGGTCCTCTATCGGTTTGTTAGATCTACCCAAGTGGTCAGAGAGGGTCGTCAACCCAACGACAGTGATGCTCCTGAAGTGATACCCATAGAGGTGACACCACTCTTGGAGAAAAGGGTGGGAGCATCCTGTCAGAACGAGGGAGGTTCTTCCACAGAGGGCACCCCGGTACCTGAAGTGGTTGCACCACCTTCTACGGTAGCTGATGCTGCCAACCTTAGCCTGATCAGCAGTGAGCCTCCGGGAAACGTGTCAGGCTAGGGAGTCAGTCAGTTAAGACAGACTCCCTCAGTGTAGTACTGATAGATGCTAGGTCAGTTAGAAACAAATTTAATGAGCTCAGAGCTCTGATAGCAACTGAAAAAGTAGATATAATAGCTATAACAGAGTCCTAGATCCATGCAAGTGGAAGGGACTATATAGGGGAATTCCATATCCCTACCTTTAGATTATTTCATAGAGACCGACCCGATCGGGAGGGAGGAGGAGTAGCCCTGTATATCCGAGACTCCTTAGATCCAGTGATCTACAAAGTCGGGTCAGAACAAGAAGTGTTAGGTGTTGACATGACAGTGGGAAGTGGAGTGTATAGATTCATTGTTGTCTACCGTCCACCACACCAACTCATTGATAATGATTCTAAATTATATAATGAACTTCGTGATCTAATAGAGGAAAAGATTACCATTATACTAGGTGACTTCAACTGCCATATTAACTGGGTAGATAAAACGGGAGATGCAGAATCAAGAAGGCTTATTGACTTTGCTGATGAAGCTTTCTTGACTCAGTGGATGACTGAGCCCACAAGGGGAACCAATATCTTAGATCTTGTGTTCACCTCCGAAGATGACCTTGTCTCTAGCTTGACTGTAGATGAGCCATTGGGAGGAAGTGACCATAATATGATTAGGTTCTCACTGCAAGTACCCAAGTCTAAAGTTAAAATTCAGAAACAAAGTAAACCCGACCTCAGTAGAGCAGATTTCTGTAATCTGAGAAAAGGAGTTAGTGCAATGCATTTGGAAATAGGCCAAGGGGTGAATGACTCCTGGTGCTTATTTCGAGACTACTTTATGGCACAACAATCAATGTTCGTGCCCTCTAAGCCAGTTGGATCCTCAATGTCCCAACCCAAATGGTTCACACGAGAAATAGCAGCTACAATTAGGAAAAGAAAGGTAGCCTACCGCCAGTTCAAAAGAACTGGTAATTTAGAGATACAAAGTGAATATTACCACCTACGTAGGAAGGTGAAATTACTTGTAGACAGAGCCAAGGGTAACGAGGAACTCCGGATTGCAGCCTTGTGTAAGGAGAATCCCAAGGAGTTTTTTGGTTATGTAAACAGCAGAAAACCAATTAGAAACAAGATAGGCCCATTGCATGATGGGAACGATGTTTTTCAAAACACTAATGAAAAGATGGCAGACATTCTAAATTCCCATTTCTCATCAGTGTTCACCCGAGAAGATGGGGGTAACATCCCTGAGCCAGGCACTACTCATGAGGGTGTTACCATAGAAAGAGTCCAATGTAGTGAAGCAAAAGTTAGAGACAGAATAAGTAAATTAAGTGTCAACAAATCTCCCGGTCCTGATGAATTTCTTCCTAGGGTCTTGCGAGAGGTATGTGACCAGGTAACCCCTCACCTGGCTGCTATCTTCAATATATCACTTGAAACAGGAGAGGTCCCATCTGACTGGAAGGAAGCAAATGTGACTCCCATATTTAAAAAGGGAGATCGCCATCTTCCTGGAAACTACCGTCCAATTAGCCTTACATCTGTAGTAGGAAAGGTATTGGAGGGAATAGTTGCAGATAGAATAGTAGATCATTTTGAATCATATGATTTATTGTATGATTCACAGCATGGCTTTAGGCATCGGCGTTCATGTTTGACCAACTTGATTGAATTTTCCATGGTATGCTTTCTGAGTATGACCAGTGCCGGGCAATAGACATCCTTTATCTGGACTTTCAGAAAGCCTTTGATAAAGTACCTCATCAGAGGTTGATGGCAAAAACCCGTGCACTGGGAATAAGGGGCATGCTTGCTAAATGGATTGAAAATTGGCTGACTGACCGGTGCCAAAGAGTAGTAATCAATGGGGAAGCCTCAAGTTGGGCATCAGTCACAAGTGGGGTTCCTCAAGGTTCAGTTCTAGGTCCACTACTCTTTATAATCTACATTAATGATATAGATGTGGGCATTGTCAGTCGAATTGCAAAATTTGCTGATGACACCAAGTTAGGGTGTCATGCTTCATCATTTGAAAAGGTAGAACAATTACATAAAGACCTGGAGAAAGTAGGAAAGTGGTCTGAACGATGGCAGATGCCATTCAATTTGGACAAGTGTAAAGTGATGCACATAGGTCCAGCCAACCAGAGAGCCAGTTACTCTCTGTTGGGAAGTGAAATTAGTAGTACTGACTTGGAGAAAGACTTAGGTGTACTGATCAGCAGTGACCTCAAATTCTCCAAGCAGTGCCTTGAAGTAGAGAAGAAAGCCCAGAGGCTTCTTGGTTACATTAAGAGGCAATTTAGATTTAGAAATAAAGAGATAGTCCTCACACTGTACAATTCTTTGGTTCGGCCACATCTGGAATATGCTGTGCAGTTCTGGTCGCCGACTCTCAAGAAAGACATTGCGAGGCTTGAGAGAGTCCAGGCTAGGGCCACCAAACTGATCCCATCAATTAAACACATGGGCTACCAGAGAAGGCTGCAGGCACTAGGTCTCTTCTCATTAGAGACGAGACGCTTGAGAGGTCAACTAATTGAAGTTTTCAAAATCCTTCGTGGATATGAAAACATTGATTATCAGTGCCGGTTTAGCTTAAACACTAATGCAACTAGAAACCATGGATGGGAACTAGACTTGAAACACTTACGCCATAATACGTTAGGAAATTTCTTCACATATAAAATCTGCAATGTCTGGAATCAGCTACCAGCAGAGGTAGTTGATAGTTCCTCAATAGAACAGTTCAAGAAACAGTTAGACAAAGTTCTACCAAGCCTGGTAGAGTTAAAGTGATTGTTTCCTCCTTTCGTATACACAAACCTACGGTACCTTCGTGGTATGGGTCGTAAGACTTTTTGAGGTGCTACTTGTCCTTGTAACTCTCTCTCTCTCTCTCTCTCTCTCTCTCTCTCTCTCTCTCTCTCTCTCTCTCTCTCTCTCTCCTTCGTGCTTAAATAAATAAATATTAATTTGTTTCAATTTCCTTAGTAGAAAAAAAAATAAAAAAATATTTATTAATTATCCCATGAAATAAATGGATTCAATATTAATTATCCCATTAAATAAATGGATTTAATATTAATTATCCCATGAAATAAATGGATTTAATATTAATTAATTATCCCATGAAATAAATGGGATTAATATTAATAAATTATTCATCCCATGAAATAAATTTGTTTGATATTAAATAATTATCCCATGAAATAAATGGGTTTGGTGGCAATATTGGAGCAACTTGATTCCTCCAAACTATTCCAGGCAACAGGGTAGATAGGGGGTTATTTATTTATTTATTTATTATTATTATTGAACAGCAAGCATGAAGGAAGGAGAGAGAGAGAGAGAGAGAGAGAGAGAGAGAGAGAGAGAGAGAGAGAGAGAGAGAGAGAGAGAGAGAGAGAGAGAGAGAGAGAGAGAGAGAGAGAGAGAGAGAGAGAGAGAGAGAGAGAGAGAGAGAAGGAAAGGAAGGACAAATGAAAATTCAATTTTATAACTTTATTTATTTATATATTAGCTAATTTACAAATCGTTTTTTAAATTATCATATATATTTTTACACACACACACACACACACACACACACAGTCTATCTTTTTCACACACACAAAGTCTATCTTTCTCTTTCACACAATTTATTTCTCTCTTTCACACACACAGTCTCTCTCTATCTCTCTCTTACACACATACAGTCTCACTATCTTTCTCTCACACACATAGTCTATCTCTATTTTTCTCCCACACACACAATCTCTCTCACACAGTCCCTCTCTCTCTTTCACACACATTTATCTCTCTCACACACACATTAATCTATCTCTCACACACACAATCTCTCTTTCACACACACACAGTTTCTCTTTCACAAACACACAGTCTCTCTTTCACACACACACCAGCTGAAACAACAGTCCAAAACGAAAACACCGAGGTTTTAAATAATATCAGCATAACAGAAAATGACGTAATCAAATGTATTGATAAATTAAATGTAAATAAGTCACCTGGGCCTGACACGATCTCCCCTCGCGTAATAAAGGAAGCAAAAAGCGAAATAGTAAAACCTCTGACTCTGCTATTTAATTATTCTTTACACACTGGAACAATACCTGTTGATTGGAAGCTCGCTAACGTAACACCAATATTTAAAAAAGGCAGCAAATCTTTACCTAGTAACTATCGCCCTATCAGCCTAACCTCAGTAGTTTGCAAAATGTTAGAGACAATCATACGAGATAAACTTACAAATCATTTAGAGGAAAATAACTTACTCAGAGACACTCAACACGGATTCCGCAATAAACGCTCTTGCCTAACGAATCTATTAGACTTTTTAAATGAGATTTTTAACGAATATGATAAGAGTAAAGCAGTAGACATAATTTATCTAGATTTCCAAAAAGCCTTTGACAAAGTTCCCCATAAACGTTTAATAAGTAAATTAAAATCTCACAGAATCCAAGGTGACACCGTAAGATGGATAGAGAACTGGCTAAGAAACCGTAAACAACGTGTGGTAATAAATGGTAAATCATCTAATTGGACTGGCGTTACGAGCGGGGTGCCACAAGGGTCAGTTTTAGGCCCAATCCTTTTCCTAGTTTACATAAACGATATAGATGAAGGTCTCTCATGCATAATATCGAAGTTTGCCGATGACACTAAAATTGCTAATACAGTACTCACTAACGCACAAACTAAAGAAATGCAAGATAATCTCGATAAATTGTCGAATTGGGCGAAAACTTGGCAAATGTCCTTCAATGCAGATAAATGTAAAGTACTCCATATCGGACATCGTAACGTAACTGCAAACTACTCGTTAAATGGTAATCAAATTAAAAGCGTGGATCAAGAGACAGACTTAGGGGTCACAATATCAAGTAACCTAAAACCCAGTCAGCAATGTACGGAAGTAATTAAGAAAGCAAATAAAACTATCGGCTTTATTGGCAGAGCATTCGAGTATAAGTCTAAAGATACAATCCTCACTTTGTATAATTCCTTGGTCCGTCCCCTTATGGAATATTGTGTCCAAGCCTGGTGCCCGTACTACCAGAAAGATATAGCAAAATTGGAACGAGTCCAACGTAGAGTTACTAAAATGATACCATGTCTAAGAAACAAAACGTATGAAGAGCGGCTAAATAAATTGAATCTATTCCCATTAGCACAACGTAGATTGAGAGGCGACTTAATCCAGGTATTCAAAATAATCAAAGGCATAGACAATATGGACTGCAACAAATATTTCAATATCGATCAATCAAACTACACGAGAGGTAATGGCTGTAAAATCATAGGTAAATCTTTTAACTCACACGAATCCAAGAATTTCTTTTTTAACCGAGTCGTCAACTTATGGAATGGGCTTCCCCGTAACGTAATAGAATGTAACACAGTAGACAGCTTCAAACGTCGCCTTGATAAACACCTTGCATCTAATCCCCGACTTTCGATGTTTACTAATGAATAATTTTTTGCTCATTACAGGTGGCAAGTTAGCCAAATTTCAACTACTTTCTATCTTTCCTATAAAATTTCCTTGTGGAGTTTTCTCTACCAACTCCACAAGGTTCTGACTCCTAACTTTATTTCCAGTACGGCTCAGGCCTGAGGGATTGGAGGGTGGGGAGAGAGCCTTCTACTTTGCTATCCTTACCTACGACTATCACTGGGGAGATATTCATTCTCTACCAGTAACCTTCTAATCAGATCACCCCGTGTGGACCGTAAGGTCTGTTGTGGTCTGTGATTCTATGTAACTCTATGTAACTCTCTCTCGCACACACACACACACACACTGTCTCTCACACACACATTAATCTATCTTTGACACACACAGTCTCTCTCTCTCTCTCTCACACACACACACACACACACACACACACACATACACCACCGTCTCTCTCTCTCTTTCACACACAAACACACATTAACCTCTCTTTAACACACACACAGTTTCTCTCTCAAACACACACATTACTCTTTCACACACACACATTAATCTCTCTCTCACACACCGTCTCTTTCACACACACACAGTCTCCCTTTTATATCCACACACAGTCTCTCTTTTACACACACACAGTCTCTCTCTCTCTCTCTCACACACCGTCTCTCTCTCTCACACACACATTGAGATAAGGTTAGGTAAGGTAAGATTATGTTAGGTAAGGTAAGGTTAGGTTAGATAAGTTAAGGTAAGGTAAGGTTAGGTAAGGTAAGTTTATGTTAGGTAAGGTAAAGTTAGGTTAGATAAGTTAAGGTAAGGTAAGGTTAGGTAAGGTAAGGTAAGGTTAGGTAAGGTAAGGTAAGGATAGGTAAGGTAAGGTAAGGTAAGGTAAGGTAAGATTATGTTAGGTAAGGTTAGGTAAGGTAAGGTAAGGTAAGGTTAGGTAAGTTAAGGTAAGGTAAGGTTAGGTTAGATAAGTTAAGGTAAGGTTAGGTAAGTTAAGGTAAGGTAAGGTTAGGTAAGGTAAGGTAAGGTAAGGGTAAGGTAAGGTAAGGTAAGGTAAGGTTAGGTTATGCAAGGTTAGGTTAGGTAAAGGTAAGTTAAGGTAAGTTAAGATAAGGTTAGGTAAGGTAAGGTTAGGTTAGATAAGTTAAGGTAAGGTTAGGTAAGTTAAGGTAAGGTTAGGTAAGGTAAGGTAAGGTAAGGTAAGGAAAGGTAAGGTTAGGTAAGGTAAGGTAAGGTAAGGTAAGGTTAGGTAAGTTAAGGTAAGGTTAGGAAAGGTAAGGTTAGGTAAGGTAAGGTAAGGTTAGGTAAGTTAAGGTAAGGTTAGGTAAGTTAAGGTAAGGTAAGGTAAGGTAAGGTAAGGTAAGGAAAGGTAAGGTAGGATAAGGTTAGGTAGGGTTAGGTAAGGTAAGGTAAGGTAAGGGTTAGGTAAGGTAAGGTAAGGTAAGGTAAGGTAAGGTTAGGTAAGTTAAGGTAAGGTTAGGTAAGGTAAGTTAAGGTAAGGATAGGTAAGGTAAGTTAAGGTTAGGTAAGGTAAGTTAAGGTTAGGTAAAGTAAGTTAAGGTTAGGTTAGGTAAGTTAAGGTTAGGTTAGGTAAGTTAAGGTAAGGTTAGGTTATGCAAGGTTAGGTTAGGTAAAGGTACGGTAAGGTAAGTTAAGATAAGGTTAGGTAAGAAAAGGTAAGGTTAGGTTAGGTTAGGTAGGGTAAGGTTAGGTTAGGTAAGTTAAGGTAAGGTTAGGTTATGCAAGGTTAGGTTAGGTAAAGGTACGGTAAGGTAAGTTAAGATAAGATTAGGTAAGAAAAGGTAAGGTTAGGTTAGGTTAGGTAGGGTAAGGTTAGGTTAGGTAAGTTAAGGTAAGGTTAGGTTATGCAAGGTTAGGTTAGGTAAAGGTACGGTAAGGTAAGTTAAGATAAGGTTTGGTAAGGTAAGGTAAGGTAAGGTAAGTTAAGGTTAGGTAAGGTAAGTTAAGATAAAGTTAGGTAAGGTAAGTTAAGGTAAGGATAGGTAAGTTAAGGTTAGGCAAGGTAAGGTAATGTGCGATTTTGTCTCAAACACACATACACAGAGTGGATAAAGAGACGGACTGTGGCTGTGAAGGACCCTGGTTCGAATCCACGAGAAAACGTCTGGATTTTCAGAGGTGAACTGGGTCCAGCTGTTCGTCAATTATCCTGGCTACGCCGACACGTCAATAAAATACCCCCTACATCGTCGTCAACTCACAACATAGAAGATGCCTGACCATATTCCAAGATGCTGTGAGTGACGGTGTAGCTGCTCTCCCCTGATAGTGACGTGTATATAATATTATAAGGTGTTGACATTTAGTGTGTGTGTGTGGCTGCTCTCCCTTGATAGTGACGTGTATAAATAAGGTGTTGACATCTAGTGTGTGTGTGTAGCTGCTCTCCCCTAATAGTGACGTGTATAAATAAGGTGTTGACATCTAGTGTGTGTGTGTAGCTGCTCTCCCCTAATAGTGACGTGTATAAATAAGGTGTCGACATCTAGTGTGTGTGTGTAGCTGCTCTCCCCTAATAGTGACGTGTATAAATAAAGTGTTGACATCTAGTGGGGCATAAGAGAAGCTACGATAGTAACATCACCACCAAGCTCCACTGTCTCATCTGGTGAGACACCCAGTAATCTCGGGGCCTCACAAGAGTCACGGGCTACTTAAAGCCTACAGCTCCGAGGTTGAGGTATAGAAAAACAAATGTGTTTGAGAGAGAGAGAGAGAAATTGTGACTGTGAATGTGTGAAAGAGAGGAATAAACTGTTTGAGAAAGATAGACTTCGTGTGTGTGTGTGTGTGTGTAAAAGATAAAGTGTGTGTGTGTGTAAGAGATAGACTGTGTGTGTGTGTGTGTGAGATAGACTGTGTGTGTGTGTAAAAGATAAACTATGTGTGTGTAAAAGATAAACTTTGTGTGTGTGTGTAAAAATGTATATGATATTTTAAAAACAATATGTAAATGAATACATAAAGAAAGAAAGAAAGAAATATATAAAAATAGATTATTATTTGTCCCTCCTCTCTCTCTCTCTCTCTCTCTCTCTCTCTCTCTCTCTCTCTCTCTCTCTCTCTCTCTCTCTCTCTCTCTCTCTCTCTCTCTCTCCTTCGAAATAAATAATAAATATATAATAATGTGTTTCAATTTCCCTAGCAGAAAAGAAATAATTTTTTTTTTATTAATTATCCCATGAAATAAATGGGTTTATTATTAATTAATTATCACATGAAATAAATGGGTTTAATATTAATTAATTATCCCATGTAATAAATGGGTTTAATATTAATTAATTATCCCATGTAATAAATGGGTTTAATATTAATTATTCCATGAAATAAATGGGTTTAATATTAATTAATAACTAATAATTAAATAAGGTGTAAATAAATATACAATAATAAATAATTCAGGTGTTAAAATAATTATCACAAAAATAAAAGAAAAATTAAATGAGTCTGTAATAAAATTAAATCGTTTTCTCTTATTAATAAACCTATGAAAACTTGGTGGCAATATTGGAGCAACTTGATTCCTCCAAACTATTCCAGACAACAGGGTAGATAGATACCATTATAATAATATTTATCAAGTTAATCCTGTTTCTTGACATACTTTGGAGGAATCAATGTACTCCAAAGTTACTACAAGGGACCTCGGATAATTCTAGGGTAATTTTGGAGCAAACTGATTCCTCCAAACCATATTATGACGTCATTAGAGAGAGAGAGAGAATGTAATAATAATAATAATAATAATAAACGGTTTTATTGATGAGAGTGGCAGCCTGAAGCTGAAAATATACAGTGATGAATTGATGTACATATATAAATACTGGGAAGAAACATAAAATATATAGAAGGAAACAAGGCAGTATATTGTATAGACTATGTGTTGTTGAGTAGGTGAACAATGGCTGGGATGGCACTGTTCTTATACCTATCAGTGCGGGCTCTTATTGGCTGTAATATGTTGGAGTGACGGAGTGCACGAGGTGGACGAGGTATTGTAGGTGGAAGGAAGTGTCGGTGACGTGGATGTTGTAGTAGTCCCTGGCCGAATGAGAGTAGTGTCTGATGGTGGAGCTGACTGAGGGATAACATGTTGAGGGTGGAGAGAGCATTGTTGTACCCAGTGTACTCGCCACCCAGTATTATTTTACATGCTCTTTTTTGTACTCTCTCGAGTTGGAGTTTCTGGGTGGTATTAATAGAGGATGACCAGGCCGGTGAGCAGTAGGTCAATTTGGGTAGGATGAAGGAGCTATAAATAGTACTAAGCTCCAACATGGGTGTCCCAAGTGACCTCAGTCGTCTTAACATGTAGAGACGGTACGAGGCTGACTTGACCGTGTTATTCACATGTACCTTCCAGTTGAGTTTATGGTCGATGGTGATACCTAGGAGTTTGGTGGACTGTACTAACTGGAGAGGATGGTCACCCATAGTTATTGAAGGTGGTTGTACTTGGGTGGTGGCAGTGTTGAAATGCATAACTACAGTCTTATCAAGGTTGATGGTGACCTTGTTGACTGTAGTCCATGCCTGCAGCAAGTCCAGGATACCTTGTAGTGGTGTATAGTCTGGTGAGGTGTTATCCACTGTAATCCCTACTGTACAGTCATCCACATACTTCCACCTGGCAGGGGTTTCGGTCAGGGCATCATTAATGAGGATTAAATAGCAAAGGGGGCCCATTTTGGTCCCTTGAGGGACGCCACAACTGAGGGGTTGTGACCCTGATACAGCACCCCTATACCTCACTACCTGTTGACGTCCAACCAGAAAATCACACAGCCATGATACCAGGTAGGGGGGTAATCCAAGTGCTATGGCTTTGTTGATAACTGTGAAGTGATCAACAAGGTCAAAAGCTTTCCTGAAGTCAACAAAGGCAACAGCCAGTGACGTCTTGCGTTTGTCTAAGCCATTATGCAAGAAATCCAAAAAGCTTACTAGACAATGAGAGGTGGATGACTTCCTCATGTTGCCAAACTGCCTTGGGTCAATTAAATTTTTGATGTTATCATATGCCATATTAAAAACAAAATCTTCACAAATTAAGCTGGGTATGGGGGTAATGGCAATAGGTCTGAGGTCACTAGGGGATTGTGGGGTGGGGATCTTAGGGATGGGAGTGACATATGCTGTCTTCCATTGAGTGGGACATTTACACTGACTTAAGGAAGCATTGATAATAGAGCAGAGGGGTGTGGCAAGTTCAATTGCAAACTCCTTGTAGATTTTTATTGGGAGGTCGACTGGGGTGGTGGATCTTTTAGATTTAAAATTAAGGAGTTTGTTGGCAATTTCAAAAGTATGAACACTGGGAGGGGGGGAGGGAGAAGGCAGATAGGCAGGCAGGGTGGTGAGGTCAAGACTGGGGAGGGACTGACAAATATTGGCAAAGTGAATGTTAATGGTCTCAGCTGCTTCCTCACCTGATAAGTGAGAAATAAAGGGAAAGGAAGAGGGATTACTGTTTAGACCACAAATATCTTTTACTGTCCTGTACCATTGTCCTATGTTGACTTCCTTAAGGCTGTGCACTTTCCTGGGATAGAAGGTCTTCTTGGCTGCTTTAATCTCCCTGATAATCTGATTTCTTAGTGTTTTATACCTGCGCTCGTTGGTGTAATATGCTTTGTTGCGCTGCTCAATAAGTCTCTTTATTCTGGGTGTGATCCAGGGCACATCATCAGGGTGAATTTTCATAGTTTTGACAGGGAAGAAGTGATGATAGGCTGTGGTGATGGTATCCTGGTAATTATTCCACTTTGATGTATGTATATATGTATGTATGTATGTATGTATGAGAGAGAAAGAGAGTGAGAATGTATGTATGTATGTATCTATGTACGATAGAGTGAGAGAGAGAGAGAGAAATAGAAAGCAGTGTTGCCAGGTCTGCTTGACAAAATTTCGATAATAACCCCATTGGTACTTCTGATTCCCAATATCTAGTGAAAATTCCCCATACTGGGCATCACCTATAGAGATAATCTTGGCTCAAAATTATTGTTTGAATGGCAGTCCATAAAGGTGGTTACTGAGTTGACTATCCCTCCCCTTTACCCTTCATCCACTCTACCCATACCCCCTCCCTCACACCCATGTCCCTACCCCCCCTAACACCATACCCCCCCACCCCACTCCCCTACCCCACCTTGATTATCATATAATGATTTGGTGGAGAATATAGTTCACGTTTAGGTTCATAATTCATTTATTAATAATTATTTTGAATTCATTATTGCATGATTAAATTCCCCGTATTTTTCCCTACATTTTGATATAATAAATTTCTTTAATTATGCAATTAATTAACGAAATTAGTGAATATTTTCTATTTATAATTTCCAACCGTGACTAATTGGTACATTAAAGCACTTTGGGTCCTCCAAGGTATCTCAAGCAACACAACTTAATGCAGGAATAATACAGTTTGGAGGAATCAGTTTGCTCCACAATTACTCTATGGAAATCTGGGTTCCTTTATAGTACTTTGATTCCTCCAAAGTATGTCAGGAAAAATAATTAATTAATGGATATAATGCTTTCAATGCTGTTGTATGGAATAGTTTGGAGGAATCCAATTGGTCCAGTATTACCACAACCAACACTACTGCTTCGAATGAATTAGCTTCGAATGAATCAACTTGGTGAACCATTTAAGAGGGAGTGTAGGGAGGGTGGGGTGTATTAGGAAGGTATGGGGGGTGTAGGGGTGGCTGCTTCGAAGCTGATTCACTCATTCGAAGCCATAACCTCTACACCTCTCCAACCACCCAACCCCAACCCTCCCCTACACCCCCCAATACCTCTCTAATACACCCTCCCCCCTCCCTACACCCCATTTAAAATGGTTCACCAAGTTGATTCATTCAAAGCTAATTCATTCGAAGCTGTGGTGTTGGTTGTGGTAATACTGGACCAATTGGATTCCTCCAAACTATTCCATACAACAGGATTGATACCATTATATTCATTAATTAATTCTTTTTCCTGACATACTTTGGAGGAATCAAAGTATTATAAAGTATCCCAGATTTCTATAGAGTAATTGTGGAGCAAACTGTATTATTCCTGCATTCAGTTGTGTTGCCTGAGATACCTTGGAGGACTCAAAGTGCTCCAATGCACCAATTCGTCACTGTTGGAAATTATAAATAGAAAATATTCGCTAATTTCGTTAATTAATTACGTAATTAAATAAATTATTATATCAAAATGTAGGTAAAAATACGGGGAATTTAATGATATAATAATCAACTCAAAATAATTATTAATTAATTAATTATGAACTAAAACGTGAACTATATTCTCTACCAAATAATGACGTCATTATATGATAATCAAGGAGGGGGATAGGGGAGTGGAGTGGGGGTATGGTGTTAGGGCGGGTAGAGGCATGGGTGTGAGGGAGGGGGTATGGGTAGAGTGGATGGGGGGTAAGGGGGAGGTCAAGTCAATTCAGTAACCCCATTTATGGACTGCCATTTAAACATTAATTTTGAACCAACATTCTCTCTATAAGTGATGGGGAATTTTCACTAGACACGGGGAATCAGAGGTACCAATGGGGATATAATAGAAACTTTGTCAAGCAGACCTGGCAACACTGCTCTCTATCTCTATCACTCTCTCGACACATACACCCTCCTTTATACCCCACACCCTCCCCTACTCTCTCTCTCTCTCTCTCTCTCTCTCTCTCTCTCTCTATTGATGACATAATATGGTTTGAAGTAATCAGTTTGCTCCAAAATTATCCTAGAGAGATCTGAGGTCCCTTGTAGTAACTTTGGAGTACATTGATTCCTCCAAAGTATGTCAGGAAACAGGATTAATTAATAAATATTATAATATTATCGACTTTGTTGCCTGTAATAGTTTGGAGGAATCAAGTTGCTCCAATATTGCCACCAAACCCATTTATTTCATGGGATAATTAATATGTATTTATTATCCATTTCTTTTTTACTAAGGAAATTGAAACACATCATTATTATTTATTTATTTATTTATTATTATTATTGGACAGCAAGCATGAAAGAAGGAGGAGAGAGAGAGAGAGAGAGAGAGAGAGAGAGAGAGAGAGAGAGAGAGAGAGAGAGAGAGAGAGAGAGAGAGAAGGAAAGGAGGGACAAATAAAAATTCAATTTTATAACTTTATTTATTTATTTATATATTAGCTAATTTAAAAATCGTTTTTTTAAAATATCATATATATTTTTACACACACACACACACACAGTCTATCTTTTTCACACAAACAAAGTCTATCTTTCTCTTTCACACAATTTATTTCTCTCTTTCACACACACAGTCTCTCTCTATCTCTCTCTTACACACATACAGTCTCACTATCTTTCTCTCACACACATAGTCTATCTCTATCTTTCTCCCACACACACAATCTCTCTCACACACAGTCCCTCTCTCTTTTCACACACATTTATCTCTCTCACACACACATTAATCTCTCTTTCACACACACACAGTCTCTCTTTCACAAACACACAGTCTCTCTTTCACACACACACAGTCTCTCTCGCACACACACACACACACTGTCTCTCACACACACATTAATCTATCTTTGACACACACAGTCTCTCTCTCTCTCTCTCTCACACACACACACACATACACCACCGTCTCTCTCTCTCTTTCACACACAAACACACATTAACCTCTCTTTAACACACACACAGTTTCTCTCTCAAACACACACATTACTCTTTCACACACACACATTAATCTCTCTCTCACACACCGTCTCTTTCACACACACACAGTCTCCCTTTTATATACACACACACTCTCTCTTTTACACACACACAGTCTCTCTCTCTTACACACACCGTTTCTCTCTTTCTCACACACACATTGAGGTAAGGTTAGGTAAGGTAAGTTTATGTTTGGTAAGGTAAAGTTAGGTTAGATAAGTTAAGGTAAGGTAAGATTAGGTAAGGTAAGGTAATGTTAGGTAAGGTAAGGTAAGGTAAGGTTAGGTAAGGATAGGTAAGGTAAGGTAAGGTAAGGTAAGGTTAGGTAAGGTAAGGGTAAGGTAAGGTAAGGTAAGGTTAGGTAAGGATAGGTAAGTTAAGGTTAGGTAAGGTAAGGTAAGGTTAGGTTAGGTAAGGTTAGGTAAGGTAAGGGTAGGTAAGGTTAGGTAAGGGTAAGGTAAGGTAAGGTTAGGTTAGGTAGGGTAAGGTTAGGTAAGTTAAGGTAAGGTTAGGTTATGCAAGGTTATGTTTGGTATAGGTATGTTAAGGTAAGTTAAGATAAGGTAAGGTAAGGTAAGTTAAGGTAAGGTTAGATAAGTTAAGGTAAGGTTAGGTAAGGTAAGGTTAGGTAAGGTAAGGTAAGGTAAGGGTAAGGTAAGGTTAGGTAAATTAAGTTAAGGTTAGGTAAGGTAAGTTAAGGTTAGGTAAGGTAAGGTAAGTTAAGGTTAGGTTAGGTAGGGTAAGGTTAGGTAAGTTAAGGTAAGGTTAGGTTATGCTAGGTTAGGTTAGGTAAAGGTACGGTAAGGTAAGGTAAGTTAAGGTTAGGTAAGGTAAGGTAAGGTAAGTTAAGATAAGGTAAGGTAATGTGTGATTTTGTCTCAAACACACATACACAGAGTGGATAAAGAGACGGACTGTGGCTGTGAAGGACCCTGGTTCGAATCCACGAGAAAACGTCTGGGATTTTCAGAGGTGAACTGGGTCCAGCTGTTCGTCAATTATCCTGGCTACGCCGACACGTCAATAAAATACCCCCTACATCGTCGTCAACTCACAACATAGAAGATGCCTGACCATATTCCAAGATGCTGTGAGTGACGGTGTAGCTGCTCTCCCCTGATAGTGACGTGTATATAATATTATAAGGTGTTGACATTTAGTGTGTGTGTGTGTAGCTGCTCTCCCCTGATAGTGACGTGTATATAATATTATAAGGTGTTGACATTTAGTGTGTGTGTGTAGCTGCTCTCCCCTGATAGTAACGTGTATATATAAGGTGTCGACATCTAGTGTGTGTGTGTAGCTGCTCTCCTCTAATAGTGACGTGTATATAATATTATAAGGTGTTGACATCTAGTGTGTGTGTGTAGCTGCTCTCCTCTAATAGTGACGTGTATATATAAGGTGTCGACATATAGTGGGGCATAAGAGAAGCTACGATAGTAACATCACCACCAAGCTCCACTGTCTCATCTGGTGAGACACCCAGTAATCTCGGGGCCTCACAAGAGTCACGGGCTACTTAAAGCCTACAGCTCCTAGGTTGAGGTATAGAAAAAAAAATGTGTTTGAGAGAGAGAGAGAGAGATAAATTGTGACTGTGAGTGTGTGAAAGAGAGGAATAAACTGTTTGAGAAAGATAGACTTAGTGTGTGTGTGTGTGTGTAAAAGATAAAGTGTGTGTAAGAGATAGACTGTGTGTGTGTGTGTGTGAGATAGACTGTGTGTGTGTGTAAAAGATAAAATGTGTGTGTGTAAAAGATAAACTTTGTGTGTGTGTGTGTAAAAATATATATGATATTTTAAAAACAATATGTAAATGAATACATAAATAAATAAAGAAAGAAAGATATAAAAATAGATTATTATTTGTCCCTCCTCTCTCTCTCTCTCTCTCTCTCTCTCTCTCTCTCTCTCTCTCTCTCTCTCTCTCTCTCTCTCTCTCTCTCTCTCTCTCTCTCTCTCTCTCTCTCCTTCGAAATAAATAATAAATAAATAATTATGTGTTTCAATTTCCCTAGCAGAAAAGAAATAAAAAAATATTTATTAATTATCCCATGAAATAAATGGGTTTAATATTAATTAAATATCCCATGAAATAAATGGGTTTAATATTAATTATCCCATGAAATAAATGGGTTTAATATTAATTATCCCATGAAATAAATAGGTTTAATATTAATTAATTATCCCATGAAATAAATGGGTTTAATATTAATTAATTATCCCATGTAATAAATGGGTTTAATTTTAATTAATTATCCCATGAAATAAATGGGTTTAATATTAATTAATTATCCCATGAAATAAATGGGTTTAATATTAATTAATTATTCCATGAAATAAATGGGTTTAATATTAATTAATTATCCCATGAAATAAAAGGGTTTAATATTAATTATCCCATGAAATAAATGGGTTTAATATTAATTAATTATCCCATGAAATAAATGGGTTTAATATTAATTAATTATCCCATGTAATAAATGGGTTTAATATTAATTAATTATCCCATGAAATAAATGGGTTTTGATATTAATTAATTATCCCATGAAATAAATGGGTTTAATATTAATTATCCCATGAAATAAATGGGTTTAATATTAATTAATAACTAATAATTAAGTAAGGTGTAAAGAAATATACAATAATAAATAATTCAGGTGTTAAAATAATTATCACAAAAATAAAAGAAAAATTAAATGAGTCTGTAATAAAATTAAATCGTTTTCTCTTATTAATAAACCTATGAAAACTTGGTGGCAATATTGGAGCAACTTGATTCCTCCAAACTATTCCAGACAACAGGGTAGATAGATACCATTATAATAATATTTATCAAGTTAATCCTGTTTCTTGACATACTTTGGAGGAATCAATGTACTCCAAAGTTACTACAAGGGACCTCAGATAATTCTAGGGTAATTTTGGAGCAAACTGATTCCTCCAAACCATATTATGACGTCATTAAAGAGAGAGAGAGAATGTATGTATGTATGTATGTATGTATGTATGTATGTATGTATGAGAGAGAAAGAGAGTGAGAATGTATGTATGTATGTATCTATGTACGATAGAGTGAGAGAGAGAGAGAGAAATAGAGAGCAGTGTTGCCAGGTCTGCTTGACAAAATTTCGATAATAACCCCATTGGTACTTCTGATTCCCAATATCTAGTGAAAATTCCCCATACTGGGCATCACCTATAGAGATAATCTTGGCTCAAAATTAATGTTTGAATGGCAGTCCATAAAGGTGGTTACTGAGTTGACTATCCCTCCCCTTTACCCTTCATCCACTCTACCCATACCCCCTCCCTCACACCCATGCCTCTACCCGCCCTAACACCATACCTCCACTCCACTCCCCTATCCCCCTCCTTGATTATCATACAATGACGTCATTATTTGGTGGAGAATATAGTTCACGTTTAGGTTCATAATTTATTTATTATTAATTATTTTGAATTAATTATTATTCAATTAAATTCCCCGTAATTTTCCCTACATCTTTATATAATAATTTGTTTAATTATGCAAATAATTAACGAAATTAGCGAATATTTTGTATTTATAGTTTCCAACCGTGACTAATTGGTACATTGGAGCACTTTGGGTCCTCCAAGGTATTTCAGGCAACACAACTTAACACAGGAATAATACAGTTTGGAGGAATCAGTTTGCTCCACAATTAGCCTATGGAAATCAGGGTTCCTTTATAGTACTTTGATTCCTCCAAAGTATGTCAGGAAAGAAAATTAATTAATAAATATAATGATATCAATGATGTTATATAGAATAGTTTGGAGGAATCCAATTGGTCCAGTATTACCACAACCAACACCACAGCTTCGAATGAATTAGCTTCGAATGAATCAACTTGGTGAACCATTCTAAAGGGGTGTAGGAGGGGGAGTTTATTCGAGGGGGTGGGGTGTATGAAGAGGTGTTGGGAAGGGGGGGTATTAGGGGGGTATTGTTTTAGGGGGGGTAGGAGGGTAGATTCGAATGAACTGTCTTCGAATGAGTTAATAGAATTCACTTGGTCAGCCACCCCAACACTCCCCATACCCTCCTTATACACCCTCCTCTTTACCTCCTACCTACATCCCCTCATACCCCCCCTACACCTCTTTAGAATGGTTCACCAAGTTGATTCATTCATTCGAAGCTGTGGTGTTGGTTGTGGTGATACTGGACAATTTGATTCCTCCAAACTATTCCATACAACAGGATTGATACTATTATATTTATTAATTAATTTTCTTTCCTGACATACTTTGGAGGAATCAAAGTACTATAAAGGAACCCTGATTTCCATAGGCTAATTGTGGAGCAAACTGATTCCTTCAAACTGTATTATTCCTGTGTTAAGTTGTGTTGCCTGAGATACCTTGGAACATCCAAAGTGCTCCAATGTACCAATTAATCACGGTTGGAAACTATAAATACAAAATATTCGCTAATTTCGTTAATTATTTGCATTATTAAAGAAATTATTATATCAAAATGTAGGGAAAATTACGGGATATTTAATGATATAATAATGAATTCAAAATAATTAATAATAAATAAATTATGAACCTAAACGTGAACTATATTCTCCACCAAATAATGACGTCATTGTATGATAATCAAGGAGGGGGATAGGGGAGTGGAGTGGAGGTATGGTGTTAGGGCGGGTAGAGGCATGGGTGTGAGGGAGGGGGTATGGGTAGAGTGGATGAAGGGTAAAGGGGAGGGATAGTCAACTCAGTAACCATCTTTATGGACTGCCATTCAAACATTAATTTTGAGCCAAGATTATCTCTATAGGTGATGCCCAGTATGGGGAATTTTCACTAGATATTGGGAATCAGAAGTACCAATGGGGTTATTATCGAAATTTTGTCAAGCTGACCTGGCAACACTGCTCTATATTTCTCTCTCTCTCTCTCTCACTCTATCGTACATAGATACATACATACATACATTCTCACTCTCTTTCTCTCTCATACATACATACATACATACATATATACATACATTCTCTCTCTCTCTCTAATGACATCATAAAATGGTTTGGAGGAATCAGTTTGTTCCAAAATTACCCTAGAATTATCTGAGGTCCCTTGTAGTAACTTTGGAGTACATTGATTCCTCCAAAGTATGTCAAGAAACAGGATTAACTTGATAAATATTATTATAATGGTATCTATCTACCCTGTTGTCTGGAATAGTTTGGAGGAATCAAGTTGCTCCAATATTGCCACTAAGTTTTCATAGGTTTATTAATAAGAGAAAACGATTTAATTTTATTACAGACTCATTTAATTTTTATTTTATTTTTGTGATAATTATTTTAACACCTGAATTATTTATTATTGTATATTTCTTTACACCTTATTTAATTATTAGTTATTAATTGATATTAAACCCATTTATTTCATGGGATAATTAATATTAAACCCATTTATTACATGGGATAATTAATTAATATTAAACCCATTTATTTCATGGGATAATTAATTAATATTAAACCCATTTATTTCATGTGATAATTAATTAATATTAAACCCATTTATTTCATGAGATAATTAATATTAAACCCATTTATTTCATGGGATAATTAATTAATATTAAACCCATTTATTTCATGGGATAATTAATATTAAACCCATTTATTTCATGAGATAATTAATTAATATTAAACCCATTTATTTCATGGGATAATTAATAAATATTTTTTTATTTCTTTTCTGCTAGGGAAATTGAAACACATTATTATTTATTTATTATTTATTTCGAAGGAGAGAGAGAGAGAGAGAGAGAGAGAGAGAGAGAGAGAGAGAGAGAGAGAGAGAGAGAGAGAGAGAGAGAGAGAGAGAGAGAGAGAGGAGGGACAAATAATAATCTATTTTTATATCTTTCTTTATTTATTTATTTATGTATTCATTTACATATTGTTTTTAAAATATCATATATATGTTTACACACACACACACAAAGTTTATCTTTTACACACACACAGTTTATCTTTTACACACACACACACACACACACACGAAGTCTATCTTTCTCAAACAGTTTATTCCTTTCTTTCACACATTCACAGTCACAATTTCTCTCTCTCTCTCTCAAACACATTTTTTTTTTCTATACCTCAACCTCGGAGCTGTAGGCTTTAAGTAGCCCGTGACTCTTGTGAGGCCCCGAGATTACTGGGTGTCTCACCAGATGAGACAGTGGAGCTTGGTGGTGATGTTACTATCGTAGCTTCTCTTATGCCCCACTAGATGTCGACACCTTATATATACACGTCACTATTAGGGGAGAGCAGCTACACACACACACTAGATGTCAACACCTTATTTATACACGTCACTATTAGGGGAGAGCAGCTACACACACACACTAGATGTCAACACCTTATTTATACACGTCACTATCAAGGGAGAGCAGCCACACACACACACTAAATGTCAACACCTTATAATATTATATACACGTCACTATCAGGGGAGAGCAGCTACACCGTCACTCACAGCATCTTGGAATATGGTCAGGCATCTTCTATGTTGTGAGTTGACGACGATGTAGGGGGTATTTTATTGACGTGTCGGCGTAGCCAGGATAATTGACGAACAGCTGGACCCAGTTCACCTCTGAAAATCCAGACGTTTTCTCGTGGATTCGAACCAGGGTCCTTCACAGCCACAGTCCGTCTCTTTATCCACTCTGTGTATGTGTGTTTGAGACAAAATCGCACATTACCTTACCTTACCTAACCTTACCTTACCTTACCTTACCTTACCTAACCTTATCTTAACTTACCTTACCGTACCTTTACCTAACCTAACCTTACCTTAACTTACCTAACCTTACCCTACCTAACCTAACCTAACCTTACGTTACGTTACCTTACCTTACCTTACCCTTACCTAACCTTACCCTTACCTAACCTAACCTTAACTTACCTTACCTAACCTTAACTTACCTTACCTAACCTTAACTTACCTTACCTTACCCTTACCTTACCTTACCTTACCTTAACTTACCTATCCTTACCTAACCTTACCTTACCTATCCTTACCTAACCTTACCTTACCTAACCTTACCTATCCTTACCTAACCTTACCTTACCTTACCTTACCTAACCTTACCTTACCCTTACCTTACCTTACCTAACCTTACCTTACCTTACCTAACCTTACCTTAACTTACCTTACCTAACCTTACCTTAACTTATCTAACCTAACCTTACCTTACCTAACATAATCTTACCTTACCTAACCTTACCTCAATGTGTGTGTGAGAAAGAGAGAGACGGTGTGTGAGAGAGAGAGAGACTGTGTGTGTGTAAAAGAGAGACTGTGTGTGGATATAAAAGGGAGACTGTGTGTGTGTGAAAGAGAGAGACGGTGTGTGTGTGAAAGAGAGACTGTGTGTGTGTAAAAGAGAGACTGTGTGTGTATATAAAAGGGAGACTGTGTGTGTGTGAAAGAGACTGTGTGTGAGAGAGAGATTAATGTGTGTGTGTGAAAGAGTAATGTGTGTGTTTGAGAGAGAAACTGTGTGTGTGTTAAAGAGAGGTTAATGTGTGTTTGTGTGTGAAAGAGAGAG
The DNA here is from genome assembly GCA_034508575.1 of Petrolisthes manimaculis. Lineage (NCBI taxonomy): Eukaryota > Metazoa > Arthropoda > Malacostraca > Decapoda > Porcellanidae > Petrolisthes > Petrolisthes manimaculis. Next base: position 1,495,302 of record JAWZYT010002861.1, on the reverse strand, counting down.
GGACGGTGGTGTATGTGTGTGTGTGAGAGAGAGAGAGAGAGACTGTGTGTGTTAAAGAGAGATTAATGTGTGTGTGAGAGACAGTGTGTGTGTGTGTGTGCGAGAGAGAGACTGTGTGTGTGTGAAAGAGAGACTGTGTGTTTGTGAAAGGGAAACTGTGTGTGTGTGAAAGAGAGATTGTGTGTGTGAGAGAGAAATTAATGTGTGTGTGAGAGAGATAAATGTGTGTGAAAGAGAGAGAGGGACTGTGTGTGAGAGAGATTGTGTGTGTGGGAGAAAGATAGAGATAGACTATGTGTGTGAGAGAAAGATAGTGAGACTGTATGTGTGTAAAAGAGAGATAGAGAGAGACTGTGTGTGTGAAAGAGAGAAATAAATTGTGTGAAAGAGAAAGATAGACTTTGTTTGTGTGAAAAAGATAGACTGTGTGTGTGTGTGTGTGTAAAAATATATATGATATTTAAAAAAAACTATTTGTAAATTAGCTAATATATAAATAAATAAAGTTATAAAATTGAATTTTTATTTGTCCCTCATTTCCTCTCTCTCTCTCTCTCTCTCTCTCTCTCTCTCTCTCTCTCTCTCTCTCTCTCTCTCTCTCTCTCTCTCTCTCTCTCTCTCTCTCTCTCTCTCTCTCTCTCTCTCTCTCTCTCTCTCTCTCTCTCTCTCTCCTTCTTTCATGCTTGCTGTCCAATAATAATAATAAATAAATAAATAAATAATAATGATGTGTTTCAATTTCCTTAGTAAAAAAGAAATGGATAATAAATACATATTAATTATCCCATGAAATAAATGGGTTTGGTGGCAATATTGGAGCAACTTGATTCCTCCAAACTATTACAGGCAACAAAGTCGATAATATTATAATATTTATTAATTAATCCTGTTTCCTGACATACTTTGGAGGAATCAATGTACTCCAAAGTTACTACAAGGGACCTCAGATCTCTCTAGGATAATTTTGGAGCAAACTGATTACTTCAAACCATATTATGACATCAATAGAGAGAGAGAGAGAGAGAGAGAGAGAGTAGGGGAGGGTGTGGGGTATAAAGGAGGGTGTATGTGTCGAGAGAGTGATAGAGATAGAGAGCAGTGTTGCCAGGTCTGCTTGACAAAGTTTCTATAATATCCCCATTGGTACCTCTGATTCCCCGTTTCTAGTGAAAATTCCCCATCACTTATAGAGAGAATGTTGGTTCAAAATTAATGTTTAAATGGCAGTCCATAAATGGGGTTACTGAATTGACTTGACCTCCCCCCTACCCCCCATCCACTCTACCCATACCCCCTCCCTCACACCCATGCCTCTACCCGCCCTAACACCATACCCCCACTCCACTCCCCTATCCCCCTCCTTGATTATTATATAATGACGTCATTATTTGGTAGAGAATATAGTTCACGTTTTAGTTCATAATTAATTAATTATTAATTATTTTGAGTTGATTATTATATCATTAAATTTCCCGTATTTATACCTACATTTTGATATAATAATTTCTTTAATTACGTAATTAATTAACGAAATTAGCGAATATTTTCTATTTATAATTTCCAACAGTGACGAATTGGTGCATTGGAGCACTTTGTGTCCTCCAAGGTATCTCAGGCAACACAACTGAATGCAGGAATAATACAGTTTGCTCCACAATTACTCTATGGAAATCTGGGATACTTTATAATACTTTGATTCCTTCAAAGTATGTCAGGAAAAAGAATTAATATGTCAGGAAAAAGAATTAATTAACTAATATAATGGTATCAATCCTGTTGTATGTAATAGATGTGAGGAATCCAATTGGTCCAGTATTACCACAACCAACACCACAGCTTCGAATGAATCAACTTGGTGAACCATTTTAAATGGGGTGTAGGGAGGGGGGAGGGTGTATTAGAGAGGTATTGGGGGGTGTAGGGGAGGGTTTGGGTTGGGTGGTTGGAGAGGTGTAGAGGTTATGGCTTCGAATGAGTGAATCAGCTTCGAAGCAGCCACCCCTACACCCCCCATACCTTCCTAATACACCCCACCCTCCCTACACTCCCTCTTAAATGGTTCACCAAGTTGATTCATTCGAAGCTAATTCATTCGAAGCAGTAGTGTTGGTTGTGGTAATACTGGACCAATTGGATTCCTCCAAACTATTCCATACAACAGCATTGAAAGCATTATATTCATTAATTAATTATTTTTCCTGACATACTTTGGAGGAATCAAAGTACTATAAAGGAACCCAGATTTCCATAGAGTAATTGTGGAGCAAACTGATTCCTCCAAACTGTATTATTCCTGCATAAAGTTGTGTTGCCTGAGATACCTTGGAGGACCCAAAGTGCTTCAATGTACCAATTAGTCACGGTTGGAAATTATAAATAGAAAATATTCACTAATTTCGTTAATTAATTGCATAATTAAAGAAATTTATTATATCAAAATGTAGGGAAAAATACGGGGAATTTAATTATGTAATAATGAATTCAAAATAATTATTAATAAATGAATTATGAACCTAAACGTGAACTATATTCTCCACCAAATCATGACGTCATTATATGATAATCAAGGTGGGGTAGGGGAGTGGGGTGGGGGGGTATGGTGTTAGGGCGGGTAGGGACATGGGTGTGAGGGAGGGGGTATGGGTAGAGTGGATGGGGGGTAGGGGGGGAGGGGTAGTCAACTCAGTAACCACATTTATGGACTGCCATTCAAACATTAATTTTGAGCCAACATTTTCTCTATAAGTGATGCTAAGTATGGGGAATTTTCACTAGATATGGGAATCAGAGGTACCAATGGGGATATTATAGAAACTTTGTCAAACAGACCAGCTGGCAACACTGCTCTCTCTCTCCCTCTCTCTTTATAATGACGTCATAATATGGTTGGGAGGAATCAGGTTGCTCCAAAATTACCCTAGAGAGATCTGAGGTCCCTTGTAGTAACTTTGGAGTACATTGATTCCTCCAAAGTATGTCAGGAAACAGGATTAATTAATAAATATTATAATTATATCTATCTACCCTATTGCCTGGAAATAGTTTGGAGGAATCAAGTTGCTCCAATATTGCCACCAAACCCATTTATTTCATGGAATAATTATTTAATATTAAACAAATTTATTTCATGGGATGAATAATTTATTAATATTAACCCCATTTATTTCATGGGATAATTAATTAATATTAAATCCATTTATTTCATGGGATAAATAATATTAAATCCATTTATTTCATGGGATAATTAATATTGAATCCATTTATTTCATGGGATAATTAATAAATATTTTTATATATTTTTTTCTACTAAGGAAATTGAAACAAATTAATATTTATTTATTTAAGCACGAAGGAGAGAGAGAGAGAGAGAGAGAGAGAGAGAGAGAGAGAGAGAGAGAGAGAGAGAGAGAGAGAGAGAGAGAGAGAGAGTTACAAGGACAAGTAGCACCTCAAAAAGTCTTACGACCCATACCACGAAGTTACCGTAGGTGTAGTAGTAGTTGCTAACTAATAGTGAGAGAAAAGTATAGTAAAGTGAAGGCTCTCCCCACCCACCTCTCCCACCCACATTGCGGGTATGGAAATGGAAATGTACCTAACCCGGGGGAAAAAAGGCCGGACTAAGAAATTTGTGTATACGAAAGGAGGAAACAATCACTTTAACTCTACCAGGCTTGGTAGAACTTTGTCTAACTGTTTCTTGAACTGTTCTTTTGAGGAACTATCAACTACCTCTGCTGGTAGCTGATTCCAGACATTGCAGATTTTAAATGTGAAGAAATTTCCTAACGTATTATGGCGTAAGCGTTTCAAGTCTAGTTTCCATCCATGGTTTCTAGTTGCATTAGTGTTTAAGCTAAACCGGCACTGATAATCAATGTTTTCATATCCACGAAGGATTTTGAAAACTTCAATTAGTTGACCTCTCAAGCGTCTCGTCTCTAATGAGAAGAGACCTAGTGCCTGCAGCCTTCTCTGGTAGCCCATGTGTTTAATTGATGGGACCAGTTTGGTGGCCCTAGCCTGGACTCTCTCAAGCCTCGCAATGTCTTTCTTGAGAGTCGGCGACCAGAACTGCACAGCATATTCCAGATGTGGCCGAACCAAAGAATTGTACAGAGTGAGGACTATCTCTTTATTTCTAAATCTAAATTGCCTCTTAATGTAACCAAGAAGCCTCTGGGCTTTTTTCTCTACTTCAAGGCACTGCTTGGAGAATTTGAGGTCACTGCTGATCAGTTCACCTAAGTCTTTCTCCAAGTCAGTACTACTAATTTCACTTCCCAACAGAGAGTAACTGGCTCTCTGGTTGGCTGGACCTATGTGCATCACTTTACAATTGTCCAAATTGAATGGCATCTGCCATCGTTCAGACCACTTTCCTACTTTCTCCAGGTTTTTATGTAATTGTTCTACCTTTTCAAATGATGAAGCATTACACCCTAACTTGGTGTCATCAGCAAATTTTGCAATTCGACTGACAATGCCCACATCTATATCATTAATATAGATTATAAAGAGTAGTGGACCTAGAACTGAACCTTGAGGAACCCCACTTGTGACTGATGCCCAACTTGAGGCTTCCCCATTGATTACTACTCTTTGGCACCGGTCAGTCAGCCAATTCTCAATCCATTTAGCAAGCATGCCCCTTATTCCCAGTGCACGGGATTTTGCCATCAACCTCTGATGAGGTACTTTATCAAAGGCTTTCTGAAAGTCTAGATAAAGGATGTTTATTGCCCGGCACTGGTCATACTCAGAAAGAATACCATGGAAAAATTCAATCAAGTAGGTCAAACATGAACGCCGACGCATAAAGCCATGCTGTGAATCATAGAATAAATTATATGATTCAAGATGATCTACTATTCTATCTGCAACTATACCCTCCAATACCTTTCCTACTACAGATGTAAGGCTAATTGGACGGTAGTTTCCAGGAAGATGGCGATCTCCCTTTTTATATATGGGAGTCACATTTGCTTCCTTCCAGTCAGATGGGACCTCTCCTGTTTCAAGTGATATATTGAAGATAGCAGCCAGGTAAGGGGTTACCTGGTCACATACCTCTCGCAAGACCCTAGGAAGAAATTCATCAAGACCGGGAGATTTGTTGACACTTAATTTACTTATTCTGTCTCTAATTTTGCTTCACTACATTGGACTCTTTCTATGGTAACACCCTCATGAGTAGTGCCTGGCTCAGGGATGTTACCCCCATCTTCTCGGGTGAACACTGATGAGAAATGGGAATTTAGAATGTCTGCCATCTTTTCATTAGTGTTTTGCAAAACACCGTTCCCATCATGCAATGGGCCTATCTTGTTTCTAATTGGTTTTCTGCTGTTTACATAACCAAAAAACTCCTTGGAATTCTCCTTACATAAGGCTGCAATCCGGAGTTCCTCGTTACGCTTGGCTCTGTCTACAAGTAATTTCACCTTCCTACGTAGGTGGTAATATTCACTTTGTATCTCTAAATTACCAGTTCTTTTGAACTGGCGGTAGGCTACCTTTCTTTTCCTAATTGTAGCTGCTATTTCTCGTGTGAACCATTTGGGTTGGGACATTGAGGATCCAACTGGCTTAGAGGGCACGAACATTGATTGTTGTGCCATAAAGCAGTCTCGAAATAAGCACCAGGAGTCATTCACCCCTTGGCCTATTTCCAAATGCATTGCACTAACTCCCTTTCTCAAATTACAGAAATCTGCTCTGCTGAGGTCGGGTTTACTTTGTTTCTGAATTTTAACTTTAGACTTGGGTACTTGCAGTGAGAACCTAATCATATTATGGTCACTTCCTCCCAATGGCTCATCTACAGTCAAGCTAGAGACAAGTTCATCTTCGGAGGTGAACACAAGATCTAATATATTGGTTCCCCTTGTGGGCTCAGTCACCCACTGAGTCAAGAAAGCTTCATCAGCAAAGTCAATAAGCCTTCTTGATTCTGCATCTCCCGTTTTATCTACCCAGTTAACATGGCAGTTGAAGTCACCTAGTATAATGGTAATCTTCTCCTCTATTAGATCACTAAGTTCATTATATAACTTAGAATCATTATCAATGGGTTGGTGTGGTGGACTGTAGACAACAATGAATCTATACACTCCACTTCCCACTGTCATGTCAACACCTAACACTTCTTGTTCTGACCCGACTTTGTAGATCACTGGATCTAGGGAGTCTCGGATATACAGGGCTACTCCTCCTCCCTCCCAATCGGGTCGGTCTCTATGAAATAATCTAAAGGTAGGGATATGGAATTCCCCTATATAGTCCTTCCACTTGCATGGATCCAGGACTCTGTTATAGCTATTATATCTACTTTTTCAGTTGCTATCAGAGCTCTGAGCTCATTAAATTTGTTTCTAACTGACCTAGCATTTATCAGTACTACACTGAGGGAGTCTGTCTTAACTGACTGACTCCCTAGCCTAACACGTTTCCCGGAGGCTCACTGCTGATCAGGCTAAGGTTGGCAGCATCAGCTACCGTAGAAGGTGGTGCAACCACTTCAGGTACCGGGGTGCCCTCTGTGGAAGAACCTTCCTCGTTCTGACAGGATGCTCCCACCCTTTTCTCCAAGGGTGGTGTCACCTATATGGGTGTCACTTCAGGAGCATCACTGTCGTTGGGTTGACGACCCTTTCTGACCACATGGGTAGATCTAACTAACCGATAGAGGACCTGGTTCACCATATCCCCGAAGACTTCCTTCCCTCGCTTGTTAAGGTGCACCCCATCCGGCAAGAAAAGGTCTGCTCGCCCATAAAACACATTATATGGGTCCACAAACCGAACACCAAGAGGGGTGCACATGTTCTCAAGCCTATCATTTACCCCAATGGCTTTAGAGAGAGCATGGGGACTGGCACCAAGTCTGGGGAGAATTCCTATTACAGCTGCCCTATTAAATCTTTTGAGTTCATCCACCATGTACATGGCATCAAGGATAATCTCTTCAGTGTTGCCAGTCTTTCCATTCCTAAGGAACAGATCATTACCAGACACCTGTGCAACTACCAATGTGCTTTCACTGACTGGTAGTTTTTCTACTTTTTTCTTGATGTCTTTAGTTTTTTTTTCATGAAAGACCCTTGACAGTTCTTTTGGTGCCATTTACTGCACCAAAGTGCCTATCCTGACCCTTAACTTGAGAGTCACCAACCAATATGGCCTCCCTGTCTTCAGAGCAGAGTGCATATCGGTTGGAAGTTGTTGTGGGTTCTGGGTTTGGAGGTTTATGACTACATTTAGCAGCCTTACGTCCAGTTACCAGAGTAAACCCGTCAGAGTTCTCATTTGGATAACTCTGTGACCCTCTAGGGTCACTTTTGTTTGGAGCAGTAGACCTAGCTCCTTTCTTCTTCTTTCTTTTCTTTCCTTTATTTTCTTTACCTTCTTTGCCCCTGGCTAGTACAGTGGTAATGCGCCTGCCTTGCATCCGTGAGGTCGGCAGATCGAGCCTCGCCCAGGCCCGAGAGTTACAAACTGTTTACTGGGGGGTTACTGCCATGGCTGGGCACCATGGTGGGGAGTTGGGCTTGCCTGGCTGACGTTCAAGAGAGTGTCGCAAGACAGATACATGAACTAAAACCCTGTAACTTTATTTCATTAGTAGACTCCTCTGAGGTTGACGGTTGCTCGGTGCAGCTACGCTGACCAACATGACCCGCCCTCAGGGTTTCTACCATATCTCGCAAGATCTTAATTTCATTTTTCAAGTCAAGTGTCTCCTGCAAATGCTCTTTTCGGAGCTTGCAGAAGTCACAAGGTGTAGGGTGGTCTGTTAGGTCTTTGTGGCTTGCATAATAAAGATTAATATTTTTGTTTATAAATTGATGTTGGCTGTATTCTGGACAGTCTTTGAAGTTTGTAATAAATAATTTGTAATAAATAAATAAAGTTGTTAGGTGTATTTGTTTTAATTGGAATTTACTTGAAAAAACAAAATGTAAATGTTTATGGTACATAGAGAAACACATTACATATATTTAATGATACACATTATATATATTTAATGATACAAATTATATATATTTAATGATACACATTATATATATTTAATGATACACATTATATATATTTAATGATACACATTATCAAGGTGTACAATTAACAAATTTGAACTTTATATTACATATAAAAACTGAAAATAAATAAGCTATTGGAAATATATATCTACGAGAAAAATATAAATAGATGGATCGATATATAAATCCATATGATAAATATCGGATAAATAATTGATACATAATGATATAGACAATTATATCAGAATCATAGATACAAAGACAAAGATTTCGGATATATATATATATATATATATACTCTTATTATATCAGATGGATACATATAGACATTTACTTGAGATATATAGACAAAATGATAATTAAATGATATCGAATGAATAGTTATAAACATATTGGATTGAGAGAGAGATATATTATTATATAACTATAGAATGCTAGACATATTTATCTATCTGATATATGAAACTATTTAATAAAATCTAAATGGTTTGGGGTATTTTAATTTTGCTCCAATGTCAGAGATAAAACTAAATTCCTCATCCATAAATTCAGGACTACATACACGTAGAACACGTAAGTACATGGAAGAGAAAACAGACAGTTTGACTTTCTCTTCCATATACTTACGTGCTCTACGTGTATGTAGTCCTGAATTTATGGATGAGGAATTTGGATTTATCTCTGACATTGGAGCAAAATTAAAATACCCCAAACCATTTTTGGATAAAGCCTTAAAATTGGCAAGAACATCATTTTATAGGGTTGAACCTCCCCTACCCCGTGACAATAAAAATGTACTGATATTACCCTAGTCATAAATTTGCCCAAATCCCTCATTTTCTAAGAACATGGAATGTTAATGTTGCCTTTTGCAATGATAACACAGTCAAGAAAATGTTGATCAAAAACTCACCTAATTCCTCATGTGGGTGTATCTACAAAGTACCTTGTAAAGTATGTAATATGTTCTATATAGGACAAACTGGAAAAGACCTTTCAACCAGGGTCAAACAACATAAATATAGTGTTAGGACCGGACAAGAATCTAATGCTTTATTTATTCATATGAGAGATAATAATCATTGTATTGACTGGGATAATGCCTCGTCAATCATGTCTTGTAATTCATCCGTAAATAGAAACATCATAGAGTCAAGTTTGATTAAACACACAGAAAATATTAATATGTATTTAAACAATGGTATGTACAAGTTGGATAGTTTCATCATAGACAAGATTGTTAATAAGATAAGTCCTACTGCTATTCCTTAATGACTGAGGATAATCTTAGGTTTAGAGGTCATAAGGTGTCTATCGGCAATCATTCCTTAATGACTGGGATAATCTTAGGTTTAGAGGTCATGTCGGGTCGTGTCAGGTAAATCCTTTTTAGCACCTCATGCTTTAAACTCGCAGTGGCAACACCTTCAGGTTGCCAGTTTGTTATTAAGTGTATCTGTATATAAGGTGTCTCTCAGCAACCATTCTTTTACGTTCTGTTTTTCCCCTGAAGATGTGAATACACGAAAGCGCTTGGGACTCCGTGTTTATTTTACCTTCCTTGTGGATTTACGCATATTCCTGGATCACGTGCCACCAAGTGATTTATTTGCATATGTATATATATATATATATATATATATATATATATATATATATATATATATATATATATATATATATATATATCTTTCTGTGTGTGTGTCTCTCTCTTTCTGTGTCTTTCCCTCTCTCTCGTTCTGTGTGTGCGTGTCTTTCCCTGTGTGTGTGTGTGTGTGTCTTTCCTCCTCTCTATTTCTGTGTGTGTGTGTCTTTCCCTCTCTCTGTGTCTCTCTCTCTCTCTCTCTCTCTCTCTCTCTCTCTCTCTCTCTCTCTCTCTCTGTGTGTGTGTGTGTGTGTGTGTCTTTCCCCCTCTCTCTTTCTGTGTGTGTCTTTCCCTCTCTCTCTTTCTGTGTGTGTGTGTGCATTTCCCTCATGCGTCTCGTCCAGAACTTTTCTTTCTTCTTTTCTTCATTCTTCTCTATCAACAACATCAAACCAATCTGCAAAAAAATGAATACCTCCAATAATTATTTCTGTATAATTAATTAATAACAAATTAAATACCTATTACTAAATATATATTTGTTCGATTTTATTACAATTTATTTTGAATCAAATAACTAATATTCTTTCCTACTTTCAAATTCTCATTATTTATTTACAATTTCATTTTGATTATTTTCCAATTATTTTACATTACATTCAATTTATACACTTAATT